>VWZV01008112.1:0-154833 GCA_013397155.1 Irena cyanogastra | reverse complement strand
TTTATCTCCACCATAAATGGAGCTGATAAACCAGTGAAATAACAGTATCCTATAACTGTAATTTAATTTTTTGTTTAGCATTCAAGGGTATAAAGAGGAAGAGCTGCCCTCTGTTGTGGGGAAGGTCTGTGCTGGAATTTCTCAAAGGCAGAAAGTTGCAGAAAACCCTGAGCAAAACGAGCACTATGATTTTGGCAGGCAGACACGGCTCTCCCATTGGAAATGCAAAAGCAGATTTCCAATGCTAAAATCATGGTGTTGTTGTCCCTGGCACCTGGGATGTGTTTGTTGGAGTTTTTTTCATTAAAAGCAGTGGATGTTTTGGGGTTGGAGGGGTTTTTATCCAGAAAAAAAATCTTGATTGAAGTTTATTCTTTAATCTCCACCATTAATGGTAATGATAAACCAGTGAAATAACAGCATCCTGCAACTATAATGTGATTTTTTTGTTTAGCATTCAAGGGCACAAAGAGGAAGAGCTGCCCTCTGGTTGTGGGCAGGGAGAGGAAGACTGATGGGGAGGAAGCAAATTTCAGCATCTTGGCTGAGCTCATCACTGCAAGCAAAGTGTTTATGTAGAGCTCCCATCAAGGAGGGAATTTGCAGAGCCACAAATATCTCAGAATTAAAGACTTCTATTTAATCAAGTAAAAGTCAACTTTAAAAAATCAATCAGGAAGAATTTTAAATATAAATTAGGACTAATTAATCAACTGAGGGTTGGGTTGTTTTTTTTCCATTTTGTAAAGGTCTTTAAAATGTACAAGCTTTTATAAAACAAAGCTATTCCTTTCCAGAACCTTCTAGGATTTTCAGAGCTCTCAATGCCATCTAGTTTACCTTGACAGACAAACCAGATACTGTGAGTTACACATATACCCAGGAGTTTGCATTTTGCTTAAAAAAATGTGTAATATGGGATGACTATTCCTCATAGCAACCCCATTTCTGTGAAAATAATTCAGAATTATCCCACAGTAGCACCTGAATTGTGTAATTGGTTTTACACAGGCAGAAGTAGGGGTTCAATAAGGCATTACATGAATTTTTACTTATTCTAGACAGACCTTCCAGTTCTCACTCCTCAGGTCCTGACCCATCCCAAAAATGTTTAACCTTCAAGCAGACAGAGATGCAAAGGTCAGAACAGGGCAGGAGGTGATTGTTCTGTCACTCCAAAATGTGTAACATCTCAAGTGTGCATTGGAATGGACTCAGAATTTTTGGCCAACTCCTTCTCCTGGCTCAGGGAGTGTTTGCCCTCTGACTCTTCCTGCAGAACATGAAACTGGGTTTCCTGGAGGAGTGCTGTCCTCATGGAATTATTAGATTCCCTTGAATGATTAGTTTCAGTGAATCAACATTTTCCAGTAAAATCGGGATTTACCAGAGCATTCCTTATCATCTCCAGCTTAGTTTCCTGCTTGATTTTCCTCACCTGTCTTCAAAACAACCCTCAAATAAACAAAAAAACACAAAAACACATTCTCAAATGAACATCAGCACTGAGGTAAAAAGGAATGCTGGATGAAGTCTGGGAAGTGGAAGCAATGCTATGACCAAAGGATTATAGGGGAGGTTTTCCAGCCAGAAAAAGGTAAAAAAGGTGCCTCAAAAGGTAAAAAGTGCCAGCTAGAAAAGAGCAATGTGTCAGCCAGACTCTGTTGTCACCAAATAAATGTATAACATTTCAAACAATTGCAAATATTAACAATACAAAACATTATTTCAATGGTAATAAGAATTTTCCCTAGAATTTTGCACCAAAACTAATCATATGTGAGACTTTCTTTGAAAATTATCCTATCAAGCACTCCAGCAGCTTTGGTAGTGGCCATCTCTAAATCTATCAGTCACTTCTGCAGTTTTCTGGGCATCACAGCACTATTTAATCTTGTGCAGTAAAAAACCAAGATTTGTAAACTGGCAGGCAAAGATATCCTATAGCACAGCCACACCTTTTTCTCTTGGGATGATTTTTGTAATCATGAAGCTGAAGGAAACAGGGCAGTGGAGGGGCAGCTCTGATTTCTGCTCTGGGCCAGGGCCAGGGGCCAGGGAAATCTGGAGCTGGGCCAGGGAAGGTTAGGGTGGATCTCAGGGAAAGGTTCTACCCCAGAGGGTGCTGGCACTGCCCAGGCTCCCCAGGGAATTGTGACATTCCTGAGGCTGCTAGAGCCCCAGGAGCTCCCAGAGATGCCCAGGGTGGGATTGTTGGGGGTCTGTGCAGGGCCAGGAGTGGGACCCGAGGATTCTTGTGGGTCTCTCCAACTCAGGATATTCCCTGAGTCCATGAACCATTCTGTGATCCTGTTCAGGGAAGTTCAGGGCTTTTTTGGAGAATAAAGAGCTGACATTTCTGTGGGAAAAGGTGTTTGTGTGTCCCCAGGATGACAGCCCAGTTCCTGCCAGCCACTGAGCAACACGAGAGCTCTTATCTCCATGGTGACAGCTGAGAGATGGATGCACCACGAAGCATTTGCAGCACCACTTGTGCATTAAGTGTAATAACAAAAGTATCATAAATAGCCTCACCACTCAGGCTAACAAGCATCCTTATCACCCTGACCCTGATTCTGCACATTTCCCTTCCCTGTGGCTCCTCCATCCCCCCTAATGCAGTTAGTCACACCTTGGCTGAGGGTTTATTGCTCTGTAACTTCCCCTCTAAGCAGCCTCTAAATGTAGCTGCTCAATCACCTCAAGGCTGGCTTGTAGGACACCAATCTGACACTGCTGCAACTGATTTGTGGCTTTGAGAAGGAAAGGTGACGTGATGCGTAGGAAAAATGAGAGGGATCACACGAGGAAAACCTCGGGCTGGAAGCCAGGGTGGCTGAGGAGTACCTGAGTGCCACAGATGTATTTTTGTCTCTTAGAGAAATGCTTTGATCTCTCAGCTGTCCCTTCAAGCCCTCAGCTTGGCAGAGATCCCTGGGTGGCTGGTCTGGGGATGTAAAGGGTCTCTCCCTGGGGAGCAGAGACCTCTGCCTGTGCTCATCCCACACTTGGAGCCCTGAGATTCCAACCTCAGCGAGGCACTCCAGGGACAAGGGACACACAAACCCCCACTGACCTCCACCACTGCAATTCTCCCAAATACATTTTACACCCACAGGAAAGAGCCCAGAACTTTTTATTACAGTTAATTAAGAGCAGTGCCTTACACCTTCTCCAACACAGCTATCTAGTTGTCCCAAGTGCCTGCTTTCCACGGCACAGCCCAGCTTACACAGGATGTTTTGAGTTTCTTCCTTTCTTTTTTGGAGCACCCAGTTTTTTTCCAGCAGCAGCAGTGAATAGCAGGTGCACAGCAGCCAGCTGCCTCCTGGGGATGTGTTTTAGTTACCAGCCCAGCAGCAGCAGCTGCCTGAAGCTGCTTTGTTGCTCGTGAGGCAGTGGATTTCATTTCATTAAGCTCTGCCTTTCCTGGGAATGAGTTTGGATCTGAGCCACGGGGGCTGACACTGGGGGGGATACAGGACTCGAGTTTGTAAATCTCACAAGAACAGCCTTATAAACAAAACCTGTGCTACAAAGATGTCTTCATGCTGAAGATAAAACCAGAAATCTGGACTTTGCTGGCTGCAGAAGGCAGAGGCTGCATTCTCACTGGCAGGAGTTTGGTTTAATATAGCCATGGCATACAGGATATGGGGATGGGCACCTCAAACTGCAGTTCAGGAGCCAGTCTTAAAGCTGGACAGGTGAGCAGGAGCTGAGGACAAGCTACCTGTGTGAGAACAGGGGATTGTGGCTATTCTGTTTCATGGGAAGAAACATGAAATTGGAGCAGCATTAGGAAAGTCAGAGCTATAAATGTTTGTGTATCCCAACTGAGACACCCTGTGTGCTCCTGCAGAAGAAAAGGTGCAAATAATATTCCAAATACACAAAGCAAGACTCAAGAAAAGCAATATTCATTGCAATTTCTGTGCAGAAATTCTGTGCACATGTAGAGACCAGGACGTGGCAACCACAGAGTTTTGGGAAAGGCAGCTTTGGAAACCCCTCAGTTGCAGATCCCAGCCAGCAGCAGTGCCATGCACCTGAAGGAATTATATTTTAACCCTGACACGTGCACCAACAATGATAATAAAGAGGAAATATTCTATTTTGGCTCCTGTCGGATGCTCTGCTGCAGGGAATCGTTCACTGGTTACAGGGAAGGGGGGAAGGGAGGGGGGAAGGGAGGGCAGGTTCTGTGAGAGGAGTGAGCCATGAAGAGATCATTCAGGAATAAATGACTGCAACTGCCGCGTTTCTAAAGCACCTTTCTTGGGTCAGTGTAATTTTGATAAGGAGCTAAAAGTTCCTGGTAACCTCAATGGACAAAATAACCTTTATTTGTTACCTTTAGGCAACCAGTGCATTTTTCCTCCAGAGATTGCTGGGTTCATCTGTCCCTTCAGGGCTTCCCTTTAATTTTGCAGCAATTTCCCTTCATTGCCACAGCAAATTTCCCAGCTGGCCTTCCACCCTCTGCTCCTCCCTGCCCCTTCTGCTTTCTCATACTTTAAGTTCACAGACCAGGGGATTTCTCTGCCCAAGACCTCTCCCACCTGCATGTGCCCTGAGCAGTGCACTGAAACACTTTTTACTCTCCTCAGCTGTGGAGCAGGGCTTAGACTTGCCCTGAATATTCCTAGAAAAGTGGATTTCTCTCCTAAGTGCAGCTGGGAAGGACTGAAATCATGGAGACACGATTTTGATTGAAGTTTCCTGTGTGATAGCTTCCCCAGCTGGCAAACAGAAGGTCAGGAAAACCACCGAGAAGAACAAAAAAATATATATTTTTTTTTAACAAACCCGAGGTGTCCTTAAATGCTCAGAGCACAGGAGAGTGGAAAAAAAAGTTTAGAAACCTCACAGAGAGGAGGAGGAGAGCAGGAGCTCTGCATGCATCTCATGAATGTTCTACTTTCCCCCTCTGAATACAGAGATCAGCCTTGGCCACAGTTAAAGCCTCACCATGAAGGGCCATTCTTTGCTGTTACTTCAGCCTAAAACAAAAGACACTTCAGGAGATACAATCCTTGCTGCCCAGTTCCTTTTCCTGGGTCCTACAATGGGCTCTAGTTCTTTNAATGGGGTTTTTTTTTTTTTTTTTTTTTTTTTTTTTTTTTCCCTCCCCCCTTTTTTTTTTTTTTTTTTTTTTTTTTTTTTGTGTTTCTGTCCTTTTGCTCCTTCTTTCTGCCTCATTGAATCCATTAAGGCCTTTAGCAGGCCTGCTATTGAGAAATAAATTTTCTTTGGGACTAGTGACTGAGTCTTAACTGCTGGCAAGCAAGGCTTAACTCCTGAGGGGAGGGAAAATGATGGGTAAAATATAGAAAAAACTCCTCTCTGAGTGTGGGCTCTTCAAGCACACTGGATACCTGGCAGTGTCTTGCTCCTCAAGGAAAAGGAATAACCTAATCCCAGAGATTTTCCCACTTCTCTCATGCATTAATGTTGACACACCGAGTTCTCTTGCTGCTTGTATTTCCCAGCAGATGAATATATTCTCTTATTTTAGGTCCATATGCCAGTGGTTTTTGCACAACTGGAAATTACAAGAGCTCAAGAGAGGCACTGCTATGAGAGAGATTCTCAATTAAAACAAAATTATCCCCAGTCAGAAATATAAGCACTGTTCAGGCCTAATTTTTTTATTATTTAATGGTTTTTTTTATTGTTGTCCATCATGGAATTGTTGGCCCAGTTCCATAAGTGTAAATCTGTGCAAGCAGAAACAGAAATCCAAATCTCACTTGATTTTCCTCCTCAGCTTGTATCCCAGAAGCAGCACTAGACACATCAGCTCCCCTTATTAGGGTTTTTTTCTGCTTTGTGACTCAAGACTGGAGAGAACAACAGAAATTCTGTGACTTTTTCTGGCTTCTGTTGCAGACTTGCTGCAAATCTTTGGGCAGAACAGACAGGCTCCAAGCCTTACAGAGAGGTGAGCAGTGAAATCCCACCAGCTCCAAAGCTTAAAAAAGATGCTGTTCTTTGGAGAAACCATTGAAACTTACTGCTTTGTATTTGAAATTCTTTGTTTTAGGCAGGAAAAAAATCACATTTAAAAGAACAGATATAGGGCTGAGTTATTTGGTTCTCCTCATTACATTTTGTAATTTTTTTATTATCAAAATATTATGAATAACAATAAGATTGAGCATGATTGGGGGGTGCATAATTCATGATGTGGTAGATTATTTCAAAGCCAACAGACCCAGACTCAAACCAAGAGAGGTGAAATTCACCTCAGAATCAGGACAAAAATCCTTGGGGAAAATAAAAACCATCAAAGTTCTGAGAGTGACAGAAATCATTTACAAAATATAAAGAAATATGAGCTGAAAGTGTGGGAGCGTGCAAAAATAACTTCTTATGTCTGACAAGGAATTTTTCTGGGTATGTACAGTGAAACATCCATGAACCATCCCCTGCTCCCCTGCCCTGCAAATGCAGGTGGAGAAGGGAGCAGAACTATAAAAACAGATTCTGGGCATTTTCCTCAACAGCAAAATGAAAAATGAATTATAACCAAAAGTTAACTACAGTTGCAGCTTTATTTTATGTATTTATTTTAGTAGTGCATAGTGTAGAGTTTGATTTGTTGAAATAAACTCCCAACAGGTCAGGTGTCTATTTGATATTGAATTATTCAGAACTGCAGCCTGGGACAAGTGGTCCTCAATAGCATCATAAAATAAAATAAAAAAAAACCAAAACAACCAAAACCAGGGCTCTCTACCTTTAGTTACACCTTGTAAAAATGTGAGTGTGAATTAAGGATATTTTAGGACATTTCCTTGGCCAATCATTCATTAGGAATGGTCCCGTTTTCAGTGACTGTTTCCTGCCCATCCCATTCACAGACTAACAATAATGTCAAAACCCCTTTTTGGACATTTTTTTGTTATTGTTAATAGGGTTCTATGTCAAGATGTCCCAGCAAACAGGCTGTACCTATTCTCTTTCATCTCTGTTTTTTTGACATAATATAATATTATTATATAGATATAATTAATATAGACTCCCAAAAATTTCCTGACACCAAGCTGGCCCTTCAGTGCCATCAGCTCAGCAAATCCAAGTGATCCATGGATAATTAACAAGTGAGGAACAGCAGCATTGCACAGCACAGCAGCTGTGCCGCCAGAAAATGAATTTCAGAGACTCACAGAACAATTAAAGCTGGAAAAGACCAATCTTTAACCCAGCTCTGCCAAAGCCACCACTGTCCCCAAGTGCCACATCCACGTGTCCCTTGAACACCTGCAGGGATGGTGATGAAACCACTGCCCTGGGAGCCTCTTCCTGTGCCTGAATTCCTTTAAAATTTTAAATTCCTTTAAAATTAAAATTCCTTTTCAGGGAAGGAATTTTGTCCCATGTTCCCTGGGAGCAGAGCCTGACCCCCGCTGGCTGCACCCTCCTGCCAGATCATTTTAGAGGGCAAAAAGTTCCTCCCTGAGCCTCCCCTTCCTCAGGCTGGACACCCCCAGATCCCTCAGGAAGTTCATCTTAAACCCCTCAGACTGGTCACAGCTTTAAATGCACCCAGCAGCCTCTACAGGACTCTGCTCTAAGTTTTGTATGGAAAGGTTAAATTAAATGCTCAAAGCAGGAAATATCTGGGGATCTGAATGGAATCGAACTCATTTTCCTAAATATAACCTTTAGAGAACATCACAGGTAAAGGGAATAGGTACAATCACAGGAAAAAGAGAAAAAAATCAATAGCAAAGGAGTAAAAGAAGAAATGATGCCCTCATTTGCACATATTCAACACCAAATCCTGCTTCTTGTGGTAGCTACAGAAGCAGAGTTGCTCTTTTGAGAAAACAAAAAAAGTTCTCTGCTTTGCTCTGCTGTTTGTAACTTTTCCAGTGGGGTTGTGGTAGAAAGTGAAACACTTTCATGAATAATGGAGGTGACAAGGACAGCATCAGAGCCCCTCCTGCTTTTGTGTTTATATTCAACAGCTACACCACAAGAAATCCTGGCAGGTCATTTCTAAGGGTTTACAATGAGCTGCAAACTGAACAGGTTCATTTTAGAGCTGCAGAGGATATCCAGTGATGGATCAGGTGAGAAGTCACAAAGGAGATCCTGTGCAATCATGAATCTGCTATTTTTTTGACTCACGAGACTATTTAATCAAGCCTCTTAACTACTATTTCTGTAGAGAGAGGAGCCACACCAGAGTCTTCTCTCATGCAGCCCAGCAGAGCTCTCTGGGCTGTGGCTAACAGAGCACCTGCAGGGTGGAAAGGGGTAAAAAGTGACTGAGAGAGCCACAAAATTATCAAAGGCTTGATGAGAGCGTGCAAGACATTTGGAAATTTGATTATGAGCTGAAAAACCAAGCAGATTTATTTTAGAGCAATATCCTCTTGGCTCTGGTCTCCAAC
Organism: Irena cyanogastra; assembly: GCA_013397155.1. Classification (NCBI taxonomy): domain Eukaryota; kingdom Metazoa; phylum Chordata; class Aves; order Passeriformes; family Irenidae; genus Irena; species Irena cyanogastra. The sequence continues at coordinate 146,428 of VWZV01008112.1, read as the reverse complement.
ATCCCTGCTCCCACCATCACCTTCACCCCCTGTATTTACCCTCTGCCTCTGCTCCTGGGCCAGCTCTAAAACATCTCACATTGGGAGGCAGCTTAAATTCAACACCTTCTAACATCAGCATGAAGTGAAATTCAGGGAACTGAGCACAAAGAGGAGGAAAGGATCAAACTATTCAGAAGGCAGGATCAGATAGAATAATATTCAGTGATTATGGTATGTAGAGGAGTTCCAGGAAATGTCGAAGAATGGATTCTTGTGAGATTTTTCTCTCTTGCAGCTGGTTCTGCACAAAGAGAAGGATTTCTCATCACTTATTAACCAGTAACCAGTGGAGAAGTAAAAATCGCTGTGCAAGAACTATTTGAGTTTAGCTCTGGCAAAAGAATATTTTCATGATGTTAACAAGAACCCGTTCAAAAAGACCCAAAATATGTGAGGCTTGGCCTCAGTGTTCCTACAATCAGTGAGATATTCAAACATTCCATAAAATCCTGGTGGAAGAATATTCTTTTAACACTCCACATCGGAAAATACTGGCTTGGGGTTGAGTCATAGCATGACAAAACCTCATCTACAGTTTAATTAACATGCTGTGGGTGGGGTAAAATGTTCTAATATCAATAAATTAAAAACGATACAAAGACTGTGGGGCTTTTTAATACTTTTGATTCAACTTCTCCTCATCTACAACACAAAATTCTGAAGCATCTCAATGCTGATTAGCTCTCATTCCCACTCTAGAGGTCCAGGCAGGAAAGCTAGATTATTTTTTCAACTTGTGTCTATTAATTTAGATTATTACCACAGAAGTCTTTTCAAATTGGTAATTGGAGACACTCAAACCCATGCTCCATAGTGACACAGATGATACAAAAAATGGGCTTTGATTTGGGCTGGATAACAGAAATGTAACAAGGTAATAAAAAAAGAAATATTTTTTAACAAAATTAAATATTGTCAAGAACCAACATGTAGGGAATAATTGATTAATGGAGGGAAATGAAGCACTGGAAGAGCTTTTCCCAAGACATGAGCAATCCCTGTCCTTGGAGGTTTCTAAGATGCAGCCAAACACCAAGACAACAGTTCCAAGTTCAGTGCTGAGCCTTCTTTGACCCAGAAGTTTCACCAGAGACATTGCAAGGTCCCTCCCAACCTTTACAGTTTTACAGCTCCCACTCCCTGGCAGGGTTTCACACTGGGAATATCAGCACAGGACAGGGATGTGTGGATGGACCCAAAAATAAACAAAAAGAAGGAAAGAAGGCTTAAAATGGGCTCCTCCCTTCAGAAGGAATTGGGCAGAAGTTGCAGCGAGACCCAACTGAGCTTGGTTTGCCAAAACTCTCATGAAAATAAAAAATAAAAAGGAAAATACTAGGGTTACTGCCTTAAGCAAGCAAGTTAGGAAAAATACGTGGGCAACTACTGGTGTTGGTCTTTCAAAGTTTAAAGCACAAGGACATTTAGTTAAATTAACAAATGGATAATCAAGATGCATAAAAGAACAGGTTTTCTTCTACCTGAGGATTTCATTAATGAAATAGGAAGATAAAAAAATGAGGAAGACTCAGCAGCTCTATGTACAATGTAGAAAAACTCAAAACTGTCATAACCAGAAATCAAAAATATTTTGGAAAAATCAGATGTTGAACCAAACCTGATGATCAGAGACTGGAGTGATAATTTAAATGTTAAAAAATTAACTTTCTTCAGTCTTCTAGATAGTTCTTACCTCATCTTTGGAAGCATTTGATCTCAGCTACTGAAAACTCTTCCCCATGAAATGGAGATCAGATATTATCAAGCAAGTTTCAAAATACACATCCAGTTATGGTAACTGCATTGGCATTTTTTTTCTCCTTCTGATTTTGAGTTTTTCATTGAAAGATCCTGCATTTTGCATATTTGCTACATTTAAAATGTGAAAGCTGGCACACAAATGCCTTCTGATCTAAGCTTGGATAATTCAGGGCAAGAAAAGCTTGAATAATTAAGGACAAGGACCTCTGAAAGGGCACAGATCTATTTCACCTGAAAGCTGCCAGAATCACCTGGATTTATTCTGCTATTTCACATCTGTTGGAATGGAAAATGGAAATGCTTTGTGAGAAAGTGATGAATTTCAAGAACAGTAATGGAAAAGTTTGGAACATCCTGTTAGCAGTGTAATAAGCACTTCCTCTGGAGTTAAACTTTATGTTAGTCTTAATATATTTAATATCCTGAAATATTAAATATTCATGACCTGTGGTAGTGCTGGTTGGAGAATGATGGGGTTATTCCATAACAGCTTTTAAAGCTTGGATTCTTTTTCCACCATGCATTAGAATGCAGAGTAAAAAAGAGGAAAAGGGTGAACCAACCTCCTGAATATTTCACAAGGCACAAGTGTGTGGAGAGGACACACCTTCCCCATCTCACCTCTGTTTCCCCTGTCCTCTTTCTCTCCACTATCCTGTCCCTCAGACACCTCCCTTTGAAAAAGTTTCAAAGGTGATAAAACTTTAAGAAGTCTTTTGCTTTGAATAAATGTATTTTTTCATTGAAATTATTCAATCCAATTAAAGTATGTCATAAATTTAACAGACTGTTATATTATTATAATAAAGAACCCAGAAGTCAATTTTACATGTTTCCTGGAAATGAGAATATAATAAATTCAATTTAGTGGGAAGGCTTATGGATGAGCTTAAATATGAATTTTAGAAATGGCATTAGATTTGAAATGGAAACTTCAGCCTAGAAATCTGCCACATCATTTATATTTCAGAATCTTTAATCCATTTATAGCATCCCCAGCACCTGAGTGCTGCCTTTGTTTTTAAGCTGGGAAGTTTGCAGCTCTGGGAAGGCAGTGCCAGGGCTCAGCTTTCCAGCGATTAGGCTGGAAAAAGTGGCAAGTGGAAGAATATTGAATAAAGAGTACATTAATAAATTAATACACAGTAAATGTATGCCCAGGGGAAAAACCTGCACTGCAGAAACGGAGCTGGAGAAAGAAATTATCAATATTGGCTGGGACAGATACTTCCTGAGAGCCATGGACCCTCTGGAAAGGGAGACTCATGAATACCACAGGGTCTCCTGAGAAATGGGGTATTTACCAGTCCTGAGGAATTCCTCAGGGTTCTGAAAACAGAACAGCTGCTCATGGCAAAATGATTTAAATGGTGCAAGTGTACCATGAGTCTGCCTCTTACAGAACCCTGGTCTAAATGTTTTAAGCTTGGGACCTATAAAGCTGAATAATGGGTATGAATTCCCTTCTCTTTGCACTTCTGTTGCAAGACTAGAAGTTAGCTTGTTGAAAAGTTTATTATCTCATTTCTCATGCCCAAGACAGGCTGTTCTTTCCCTGGCTGACCTCATCAGAGAGGTGGTTATCAAAATCACACTGAAATAAAATCAATTTATTCCACCTACCTAAAGCTGAGGGTTTAGCTAAGCCATCAGAAAAAGAAAAAAAAAAAGGTCAGACAGGTTATCCACCTTCAAAGCACAACATCTGGTTCTGGGGAAATGGTATAAACTGAAAGAATGGAAGAAGAATAAAATCCTGGCTGGAAACTCCAAAATGTAAAATAAATCCTTTCTTAAGTCACTTCAGTCCTTTCAGCCCAGGATTGCTCCCGCTGCTCTTTCTGTGAGTGCATTTCGCCCAGCCTCGCGTGCGCACACACACGTGCAGCCACAGAGCTTTTCCCTGCACCCCTGGGGCAGATTAAACCATGCTAGAATACATTTCCATCCTCAGACATTCCTTCTGATGGAGAAAAAAACCAAGTTTTGCTCAGTTTCATTTCTTCCCTGCCAGCTGCAGCCCCTCAGAACACTCCAAAGTGCTCATGCACCTCCCTGAGTGCCCGTGTCAGAGAGGTGAGGACATTGATCTTGTCATTCCCTTGGATCACTTTGGCTTCTCCAGATTCCTCTCTCTAGGATTTTTCTCCTCCCTCTAAACTATTCATTCTCATCCTGATGCCTCAGGTTTAGCTTTTATATTATCACATTCTGTGCTGCTTTAGTGCGTGGGTCTGGGCTTCATATCAGGGGATGGTGAGCTCTCTGCACAGAGCAGGGAGACAAAACAATTCCTGCTCCTGCTGGGGACCAAGGACAAATGATCCAAATCTCAGCCCAAGAGCACAAACAACATGGGCTGGAGAGAGAAAAACAAGCAGGATGGGAGTGCAGAAGCTAAAGCTGGAATTGGACAATGAACTCCAAGATGCAAATGGAGCAGAACTGATCCCAGTGACAGAGCCCGTGCCCAGGCTGCATTTTGTGCCCATTTTGGTTCATCTTGGGTGCAGCCCTGGCTGGGCTCTTGTGCTGCCCAAGGTGCATCCATTGAGGAAATCCTTTCAATAAATCCCTACTTTATTTTTGGCTCTGTCCAGCCTGTGCTCCAGGTCAGCCTTCCCAAGGCATCAATCCCTATCCCTGGAGAGTGTTTCTCAGCAGAGATTTTCCCTGCAGTGATGACAGTGGGGCTGCAGGAATCTCTGTGTGTGTGTGTGGGAATACTTGCATGGAAAATGCAGCAGCAGGTTGAGTGGCACAGTTGGCAAACACACCCAGAATCAGCAATTGGAACAGCCCAAAATGTTGGTAGTATCAAAGATGTGTGTGGCTGACACAGCAGAAAAATTTCACTCTGGCATTTTCTAAATTTCAAAAATCCATTACATTTCAAATATTTCATTTATAAACAGAGGTCACTAAAACAGAAACAAAAAAAACCACTCAACCACAACCCAAACTACGTAACAAACAATTGAAAATTTAATGTTTAAATGCAGCAATATTGTTCCTGGTTTCCTTTAGTTCCAACATGAGAAACCAGTGCTTTTTTTAGATCCTCCCTCCAGACCCATGGCTCTTTTCCTCTCTCAGTGTAGTTGATTATTCATAGGTTCTACTCAGAGCTGTGGCTGATACCACTCCAGGGGCAGCTTCTCTCTCACCCCATGGTTCCCTCTCCCTGCTCCCAGGAGTGAGTGGCATTCACAGAAAAAGTGCTAAATATTTTTATTTTTCCCCATAATATGCCAATCTTGGTCCCTCTATGAGTGCTTTCATTATTTCTGCTCTTGGGGTTCAATCTGTGTTTTTAAATTCTCTTTTTATGTGCATCAAAACTCTCAGTGACTCTCTTGTGGGATTGAGAGTTTTGATTCCTGACAGTTTGGGGCAAAATCCAAATTTTGCATAATTTGTGCACAGAAATCAACACAACCTGGTTTCTATCCAGTAAAGCTCATTGCTAAATTAACAAAAATAAAACAAAACCACCCAGCCTCACCTAAGACAATTAGGGAAAAAGCAAATCATGAGACCAAAAGGAACAAAAAACAGCAAACAACTCTTAATTACAATTAATCACAGCTCCTCACACATGTGAAATTCTCATGTTCTGATGGAAATGAATATTTCAGCCTCACCTTTCCAGTGGATTTGGTCCCTTTCCAGATGCAGAAATAGCAAATAGTCCAAGCAGCCAGGAGGCACAGGGCGAGCTCCCAGCGCAGGTTCCCGATGTGCTCGATCCCATCGGAAATTGCCAGCACCCTCCGCCTTCCATGGCAAAAGAGAGGGGAAAAAAATTATAATATTGAGCTGAAACAGCACTACATGTGAAATAGTAGGACAAAACTAACTTAGTTACAAAAAAAATAGATGATAATAGTGAAGAAAACAGCATTACATATGAAAAACCAGGATAAAAATTGAATTAATTACAAAAAAATTTATAATATTGAGCTGAAACAGCTCAATACGTGTGAAATACTGGGATAAAACTGACTTAGTTACAGAAAAAAGATATAATAGCGAAGAAAACAGCATTACATATGAAAAACCAGGATAAAATTGAATTAATTACAATAAAAATTATAATATTGAGCTAAAACAGCACTACATGTGAAAAATCAGGATAAAACTGAGTTAATTACAAAAAAGGGGACAATATTGAAGAAAACAACATTTCACATGAAAAAATAGGATAAAATTGAAATAATTACCAAAAAAATTATAATATTGAGCCTAAACTGCACTACAGGTGAAATACTGGGATAAAACTGAATTAATTACAAAAAAAGGATGATAATAGTGAAGAAAACAACATTGCATATGAAATACTGGGATAAAACTGAATTCATTACAAAAAGAAATTATAATATTGAGCTAAAATATCACTACATATGAAAAACCAGGATAAAATTGAATTAATTACAATAAAAATTATAATATTGAGCTAAAACGTGGAAAAACTGGGATAAAACCAAATTAAGTACAAATAAAAGATGATAGTGTTGAAAAAACCAGCATTATATGTGAAACACTGGAATAAAATTAAATTAATTACAAAAAAAGGTGGTGCTATTGAAAAAAATAGCATTACATATGAAAAATCAGGATAAAACTGAATTAATGATGAAAAAAATTGTAATATTGAAGAAAACCAGCACTACCTATAAAATACTGGGATAAAACTAAATTAATTACAAAAAAAAGTTGATAATATTGAAAAAAACCAGCATTACTTGTGAAACAACGGGTTAAAACTGAATTAATTTGATTCAAGGACTCCTCTTTACTTACTACTGAAAATAGCCCGTGCTATGGTAGACAGGAAGACAAAAGATAAACCCAGAATATTCCCAGTATTTTGTGTCTGGTTATAAATGAACAAATGTTTCACTTTTTCAGGTCAGCGACAAAATTTTAATTTTAGAACAACTTTTCCTCAAAGTCAAAGAAAATTATTTGAATTAGTTACCAACACATATGAGCCAAAAATAAAATACTTCCTAAATAAAAGGTTTTTTCAATTTAATTGATTTTCCCAAAAAAAATTTCCAAACTTTATTTTTACCTATTAACCTTAGTTCTCATGAATGTCCTTTGTAATTGGAACTACAACATTAAAATATTTCTTTTCAAAACCTCAACATTTTGAAGCAACTTAAAGCAACAAATGCACATACAAAGACATTCACATAAAGTTTTTAACACTCAACCTGAAATAAACCATCCTGAGCAGAGATTTCTTTGAAATCTGTATTTCAAGGTAATATAAATTACAAATTATTACAACCTCAGACTCGTACTACACATTGCAAGTGAAAACAAATTAATTGATTTTCACTGGTTTCAATTGATAATATAATTAATACTTAATACACATAATTAATTATAATTTAGTAGAAAGGTTAACTATAAAATTCAAACCAAGAAAGCTACAGTTAAATATATAAAATATTTATTTCTATAAATATATGTTTATATTTATAATATATTAATTTATTATTATTTATGATCATATGTTATTATATTATTATATTATTATATTTGTTATATATATATATATATATTTTTGGTTCAGTTATTGCCCGAGGCAATAAATTCAGGGGTATAAAGTCTGATCCTGTAATTCTAGCCAATAAAATGTAACAGTTAAATGATCTAGAATATTTATATGAAAAATATAATATTTATATGGAATATAAATATTTAAATGAAATAAAATGAAATTTTAAAAACGAAAAAAGGAGGAATCTGTTCTGTCCCTGCTGTTAGCCACAGCAGGTGAGGATGAAGGAAATTTCTGTGGTGATGGAGTGGAAGGCTGGAGATGCCAAGAGGGAAACTGGAAATACTGAAGCAAGCCCAGGTTCTCCAGGTGCCTGTGCAGATGCTGCAGCACCTGGGCAGCTTTCACACCTCCAGAGCTGCAGCTGCTGCTCCTGCTGGAGGCAGCCACTCATAAAATGTGTGTTAAAATTTCCTCTTTAGCTGGGGAATGACAGAATTCACAGGGTAAAGAAAAATCACTATTAAAACCCCAAACCACTGAATTTATCTCCATATTTCCCTATTAATAAAGACAGCTCTTCCCAGTCAAAAAAAAAAAAGGGGGGGGGCAAGAAGTCAAGACAAACTTTATGAGTATTAACTGGTTAAATGTAAAATTGCTGCCACCTCATCTATGTTTCCTCTCCATCCAGGAATTGGTTTTATTCTTTAAATCTTTATTCTTTAAATCATTATGCCTTAAATCTTTATTCTTCAAATCCACCACCAGCCAATTTAGGAGAGAAGTGATCCAGCACGGAGCACCCTCTGTTAGCCAAGACCTGCAGAGTGCCTGAAGTTGTGTCATCAAAATGCACCCAAATGAAGAGAGGTGGCTCTTAATGAAGGGTTATTTTAATCAAGAAGAGGAAGGACATAATTGATACCTGCAAACAACATCACTGAGACATAATTACACAGAGGGATGATGAAATACATCGTTAAAATTCAAGTTCTTCTAAGCTGTTTGACAGACGAATGTGGAATTTTGCCCAGGATGAAATCCACCCTCCTTACAAATTCTCATCAAAACCCAAATGTAGTCCATGAATTCTTAGATCACCCAGAAGAGGAATTAATTGCAATAGAACCTGGACAAAAATTGGCATAATATGATAAGAAAAGGAATAAATAATATAGGGCAATAAATAATAAAAGGCCTTTTAAAACAGTACATTTTTAAGATGAAATCTGAGACAAAGTATTTATGGTTGGGCCACAATAATAGTGAAAAGGAAACCTTTTTCATTTAGCTATATTTTCACTGTAAAATAATAATGAAAAAAATTCCTCATGTTTTAATCAAAGAGGGTTTTTTATGGCTATTTGGATTTATTTATGTACACATGAACCTAAACATGAGTAAGGTTCCTTTTCCACAATGGGTGTGCAAGTCACTTCAATTCCTACCCTCTTCTTCCCTATCTGCAAAGCAAATTCGTAAATAAATGTTCTCTCTCTCTCTATGATTGAAACATTTCACACTCCAAAAGATGCCTTTGCCTTCAGAACAGAATTTTTAATGAAGGCTTGAGATGAGGATTTTTAAAAGCAACGAATTCCTGGGAGCAGAAAGAGTTCAGAATGTTCTGGATGCTTTGAAAGCCCCAAAGAGCAGAGACACCTCCTTTACCCACCCAGGACTCTTGGCCAGATACTTTTGTAAATGTCATACAGAGCAAATGGCAATTAATGGGCTCACCACAATTAATTATCCCCGCGGGTCCTGTTTAAAACAGACACGTGGTGCCAATCAACGGGAACCATAATGAGGATTTAATTACCCTGAAGTGCTGTAAATCCGTTTGGATTTCCTTTGTTCCAGCAGAACAAAGGGTTGGTGTTTGCCTCAGAAAAGGAGCAGCAACAAGTTCCGAAGTGATAATTAATCTATAACATAAAATGTATACAAAGAACGGATCCGAGGAGGGGAAAGTCCGCCCAGAGGCCAGCAGGGAAATCCTCACAGCACTCCCTAAAGCCAGACCTAAGTTCTGCTGGAACCATCTGAAACAGCAGCAGAGGGTGAAGTTTTGATAGGGGGAAGCAATCAGAATATTAAATTCTTCTCACAAAGCCTCAGTTCAGTCATATCTACCCCTACTCTTTTATTATTTGACTGAAATAAATGGGAAAGGAAAGGAAAAGGGGAAGCATTTTGAAAATATATTATCGCACTCTGTGTCTGAGATGTGAGGTTGATATTCAGGGGTCAGATCACAGCTCTGCTCCTCAGCAGTGCAGCTTTACCTAAAACCTGCCATAAATCACTGAAAACAACAACAAAAAAGGTGGTGTAGCTTCTTCCAGACCTTCCTCCTCTTACCTGCAAGAGCCCTGCACTGCCTTGTTCTCCTCAAGTCTTCATGCACAGAACACAGAAACAAGCAGTAAAATCAGCACTCAATGTGCTCCCCTCTGATTGAAGGAGCAAACATTTGAAAAGTCCTGTAGTGAATCTATAGCTCAGCTGCTTCGCATCACACTTAGGTGAAAAGAAAATAATTTTATCCTGTGTATCAAGACTTGTTAAAGCTGAGCATCTTTAAAACTCTCTTAAATCAAATGAGAAATAACAGATATTTAATTGAAATGTCTTGTCTCTTTCTCACTAGAATTCGCTGCTGCCATTTCTTTATTTGGAGAAATGATTAGCAACAACATTCCTTGACAGATAAAAGCCCAGGAACGTGGGAGACCACAGTAGCTGGCAGTACAAGTGCAGGTAATTTGAATTACTCCAGAACATCAAATCCCTGCTTGGTACAAGCCAGCTTAAGCAGAATTTGCTGGCAACAACTTCAGGCAGTGTGAAACTTCCCTGTGAGAAAATTTGTCCTGCACTGAAGACACAAATCATTAATTACTGTTGGATCTTATGGAAAGCAGAAATAGATGAGAGTTTGAAAGTGTTTATTGTAGGTATTGAGGTGGTTTTGCTCTTGTAGCTGTTTGAGGGGGGGTGTTGTTTTGTTGTATGAAATACTCAGCACTTCAGCCCCTTGCACCCACCCAGAGCCCGGGAGAGGAGCCAAGGGATTGGTGGCACTTGAGCTCCTTGGGCAAAATATTGAGGGAAACACGCTCCACTGCCATGGGGGGAGTTTGGAATCAAAGGTTAATTCAAACCAGGGCAAGGTTTTAATTCAGTAGCAGCAAAGTATTAATTCTCCACAGCATATCTTGCTTGTAAGGAGAATATTAAACCCCAACCAGAGTGGATTTGTGGTGTCTCACACTGTACTCAAAGGTTTCATTGCCTCTGATCACACACATTTAAATTGGCTAAATGTTAGTGAAGAGTCTTACATTTCTTCCTTTAAATAACACAGAATAAAAGTGACAAAAGTTCCAGGAATCCAATGAATAAAAGGCAAATTTGGGGGGAATAATAGGGCACATCTCCAAAGGGTGGCTCTCAGAAATGCTGAGGTTTGGTCTGTGCAGTTGAACAAAATCATGACAAAATTACTACAGAGTAGATTAATTCTACTTAGAGTAACAAATATTGTAAGCCTGGCTTAAATCTCACTTGAATCTAAATATAAATGTGGATTAAAAAGGAAATAAAAATGGATAGTCAGGAAGTATCTAAATAGTTAGAACCATAGAACTAATAGAACAATATAAAGAAAAACTTCAGGATATTTTCAGTACACATAAAAAAACCAAGATAATAAACCCAGGAAGAAATTAGACCTTGCAGAAGGACCTGGTGCTCCCCACATGCCAGGGACAGCCCATTGCCAAGGGTTACCTCTGTTCCCTCAACTCACATCACTGAATGTGCAAAATTTACAGATAAAATCCCACTGGGAGATGATTTCAACAAGTATTAGATACCTCCTGGAAATGGGACTAATTTGTTTGAGAAAGTACTAAAACACATTTCAGTTTGGTGCCTCAGTGCATGTGGGAGAAGAAGGGCTCCTCTGTTGTTGGCACTGCTGGAGAGGGAATGTTATAACTGAACAGCAACCTTTCCACCCAAATTTGAAAACAAACATTCTGAAAGCTTACACACTATTTATTGGCTATGGGAACACTGGATTTTCCTGGGAAAAAGTGTCTTTAATAAAGTTTGAAGAGCTGGAACAGGCTCTTGAATAGAAAGAGGATTTACAGCTGCCAACACAGTGTTGAAAGGAATGTCCTCAGTACTTGTGTTATTTCATGATTTGGGAAGCTGAAGAACAGCTCCAATCTATTTGAGGGAGGTCCCTTCATGTTCCCACTTTGATTTGGAGCGGTTTCCAAGACACTTGGCTTTAAAAGCCCAACAACAAACAGCACCCAATAGAGGAGCCTCTCAAGGTGCCTTGTCCGTGGGGATGTGCCCAGGCAGGAGCTCTGGACAGACTCTGCCCTCAGAGCATTCTGAGGGCATGAAAGGACAACAAAACCATGCCACTGAGCAGTGCCCCTGTACTGAGCCCTTTTTATTTTATATTTGGGTGCACTTTTATGCCTGCACTTGTCAAACCCAGCCTGTATTTACCATGTGAACCTTGTCACTGAGCTCCTTGTTCAAAAATCACAAGACACCTGAGGGCCAGTGCTACACAGATTCCTCATCAGTTTAGGGGAAAAGGATTGAGATATTTTAGACATCCTCTATTTCTGTGTGAAAGTGAATTTAAGCTTCTATCTAAAGACATTTCCTTAACTCACATCTTTCTTTCTCTCATTGCACTTTATGCAATTTGTGAATAGTTCATACCCATATGCATTCAGGTATCCTGTGCAAATTCACAGTTTCTGAATACTGAATTCTGAAAATTCAGTATTCCAGTTCCATGCACCAGACTCCTCTGTGGATGCTTGAAGTGCCAGGAGGTTTCCCATGCCAAAATACCTGTCAGGAAGGTGAAACATTTCCCTGGGCCTGTCTAATCTCAGCTAATTGCTGTCTAATTTGGGAGAGGCAGATCCATGCATCCAGACTGCATAATTCCAAGGTGGAAAAGAAATAGCTGAGAAGGAACAAGTTATTTTGAAAGAACCAGAGAACACAAGATTAAAGATTTGAGACATTCTCAAATGCCTTATCTACTTAGATGATAGCTTTGGAAAATGATACTGATAAACTTAAAAAAATCTATGCCAAATGCTAAATATAAAACTGTGAAAGCAAAAGGCTGGCAGCTTACTTTGTGAAATTCTCTGATCTTTTTTCTTAACATAAATATATTTTATATAGATCAAGGTAAAAAAAATATCCTCCAATAAAAGGAACCTAAAAAGAGTGGTTTTAATTCTTCAGTCAATTTATTACTGGGTTTCCTGTACTGCTGTGCAAGATTTCTCTTCTCTAATGTGGTTTGTTATCTTTTGACACTGAAAATGTAAATGGTGCAATATTGTCTTAGAGAACAGGCACAGAACATTCTATGTCCTGGAAATATCAAAGCTGGGAAACATTTTTCAGCTTTAACACTGAAACCCTCTTCTATACATTACAGGACTGTAAAAGATAACTGTCAGATCAGAGACTTTTTGAGTCTCATTGCATAAACAAAAAGTAATAGTTACAAGATCACATACCTCTGATGAGGGACTTGAGCAAAAATGTGTGGGAGACTTCTCCCTTTTCCAGGAGGAGAACACATATTTGAGCAGTGATAACCTTTATGAGTTTTAGCCCCAGAGGAGCACAGAATCATAGAATGGTTTGCGTTGGAAGGAACCTTAAAAGTCACCAAGTTCCTCTTCCTGCCCTGGGCAGGGACATTTTCCACTGTCCCAGGCTGCTCCAAGCCCCAATGCTCAACCTGGCCTTGGGCACTGCCAGGGATCCAGGGGCAGCCACAGCTGCTCTGGGCACCTGTGCCAGGGCCTCCCACCCTCACAGGGAGGAATTTCCTCCCCATATCCCATCTAACCCTAATCTCTTTCAGTCTGAAGTTATTCCCATTTTTCCTGGCACTCCACGCCCTCATCCAAAGTCTCTCTCCACCTTTCCTGCAGCTCCTTCAGGCCCTGCAAGGCCACAGCTCAGCCACCCCAAAGCTTCTCCTGTCCAGGTGAGCAATCCCAGCTGTGCCAGCCTTTCCTCCCAGCAGAGCTGCTCCATCACTGCCCATCCTGGTGCCTGCTCTGAGCTCTCTGCAGCAGCTCCAGGTCCCTCCTGGGCTGACCCAGGGCTGGACACTGCTCCTGCACTACACAGAGCACACCCTGAATCAATGTCAGAATTCGGAGTTCAGCAGGACACGACTCAGGCTGCATTCAGTTGGGTCAGACCTTACTTCCACCCAAATCCTACAATCTGGAGTAGCAGGAGAGCAGGAAGAGCAGAGATACACTGGGCACTGCTTGAGCCTGCTTTGTCTCACTACCTTGAGGAGCTCAGTGACACAATGGGGACATGGGCAAGAGTGGCACAGTGACAGAAGTAACACCCTACAGAGAGCAAATATCTGACATATAATGCCTCAAAAAGAAATTATTCCTTTCAGACTTTCTTTCCCCCCTTCTAGAGTCTGATATTTGGGAAGCCAAACATGGGCTGCATGTGCCAGGTGTTCCCCCAGGGCAGCAGTGTCGTAATCACTGAAACACCTCCAGAACAAGCACAGCTACAACTCAAAGTTAAACAAATCCCAGTGGATTTTTTGCAGACTTAGTCACTAAAAGTGTTTCAAACCAAGAGAGAGAATCTGGATGCCAAACTCTCCCTGAAAGTTGACATGAGCTGACACTTTGGCTTTTCTGCAATATCCAGAATAAGAGCTACAAGGCTCTGTGAAGTGCCCAAACCTCTTTTTTGAGGGTTACATGGAGACTCTAGAATAGGAAATATACCCACAGGTTTCTAAAAGAGCTAGAAATGGTCCTTGACAGATATTGCTGGATACTCCTCAACCATCAGTGCTCAAGGATTAGAAAGAAGCAGTTCAGCTTTTAGAAAATCCATAAATTACAGATTGAGAGAAATTTATTGGAAATTCTTTAAACATTTCTGGAAATCCACTTAATTCCATACTTGGCTTGTTTCTCAAAGCAGCAGACAGACAATTCCCAGTGGTCACATTAGCAAGAATCCCTCAGCTACAGCATTATTCTGAAATATTTACATCTTCCAGCAGATCCACACATAACAGAATGAATCATTCCTGGTTGAGCCACATTTGCTGCTATCCAGCCTAGCTCCTTCTCCTTAAATTCCTGCTAGGGTTGAATGCTGTTCCATTCATTACCCATTTCTATACACCTCCAATTAAAAAGTGAAATTAGGTTTTCCTCTGCAGAATTTTCTCTGAAATTTCTAGTACAGCTTGCCAAAAATGAAAAGAATGACACATTTCTTGTGTCAACCCCTGTCTCATTAAGGTCAGTACAGGCTGACTGTTAATGTATAAATATATTATTTTTCCATTTTTACATGAGTCTCTCACACTGAGACAGTGAGGGATAAACACAGAATATCCCATTCCTGACCTATTTTCCTTACCCCTCTTTCACTGAAGTCATGGCAACTTCTCCTTAAGCAACCCCAAGGGTTTAATCCTGTTAAATCACTTTTTGTGCTGTTCCACTCACCTCTGCTCTACAGTCTCTTTTCTCAGTATATCCAATGACTCCTTCAGACTTTTTTTGTAATTTTCCCTCTTCTCCTCTCTGAAGAAGTCATCCAGTGACAAAAACCTCCCTTTTTATTCACCTTGAGTGGTATAAATTAGCTCAGCACACAGCACCAGCTGTGAACTGAAAGCACCCAGAAGAAATCAAGTCAAGCTGCTGCCTCTCAGAATTTGTGTGGAGCCTTTTAGAAAACCTGTACAGTTGTACTCAGCTTTTCACTATTAATTAAATGTTCATCAAATGAGAACTACTGAGTACAAAATATTGAGAACTACTGCATGATCTTGTAAAACAGACCTTCACAGTGAGTTTTTGGCTACAAATCCATGTAACAAATGAATGGTGATAAGCTCTTATCTCTTCCTCACAGAACAGGCCAAAAGAAAACCATTACCTGACTGGCAAAAGAACTTTAAAAATTGAAAAAATTCCTCTGTCAACATGTTTCTTATCTCACTGGCCTTAGACTCTAGTCACAAAAATCCCCCTAAGACATGAAAAAGAATGGAGGCACAAGGAGTAAAGAATAACTTACAGCCCAAAAGGGAAAAAAGAAAGCTGCAAATGGACAGGAGTTGTTTTGGGAGGTCTCATTGCTTTGTCTACATTTGCAGCTCCTGGGTCTTCATAAAGTATCACTCCGATATAGCACTCACAAACTACAGAATTATTAATTAAATCCAGATTAAGTCTACTGGATCGATTTTTTCATTTATGAGCTAAAACCTATGGACAGCAGATATGAAACAATTAAAGAAGAGCTGTTGAAGGGGTTTGGGGGGATTTCAGTGATTTCCCTTGCATCCAGAGGACAGCAGTGCCCATACTGGTTGGTGTTCTGGAGCCTTTCCAGGAATTCCAGTATTTAATGAGTGTTGTTGTGTATAGAATGAGGAGAACAGATTCTGAATTTTAGAAAATTAGAAGGTTTTATTTTAAATAATTTATTTTTATAGGGTTTTTGTTAATATTTACTTGATTGGTTAAATGATATGACATTTTTCTACTACTATTGGATGAGATAATTTTGAAAACATACACAAGAAAATAATAAATTAAAATGAAAACCAGTATCTGTTATTTTGAGAAGAAGAGATGTTTACAAAATTTCTATTAATTTTCTCTTGAGAACATGAAATGTTTACAAAGCTGTTCTCTTTAAAGGTAAAATGTTTTTCCTTTGAAAAATTCAGGTTTGGTGCTGGATCTTTCTAAGATTTACTAAATATCAGCCCCACAAATGAGCTTCCTCATGAAGTCCTCCTGACACAGCAAAGCAATTTTGCTGCCATATAAGAATATAGTGAAAAAAAAAGCATGGTTGGTTCTTTTTTGTTTGTTTTTCCAGCCTGTGTTCATTATAATTTTTGCACAGTAAAAATACCTCTCCTTTGACCATTTAATTTGTTTTAAAATCCCAAGCAATCACCCTTTTTGTTAGAATCCTGACTCTACAAAGCCATATTTGGGAAATACGCTTAAAAAGTGTCTAAACATTTGATTTTTCTTATGATGATATTTTTTCAAGAACCAAAAGGAAACAGAAGCTTGATGAATTGCATGGAAATCTGTCCTTTACACAGTATCCATGCTGAGATAGCCAAAACCAGAGGAATGTGATGCCTGTTAAATGATGTTTTCAGTTACTTGTGCACCTCTAAAATCCCTCTCACCAAAACCCTTCACATTCCCAATTTCAAGACAGGGAACAAATGTACTGGACACATTCCTGGACAGCTGGAAATAAAGTGTCTTATTGACTTGGATATTTAAGGGATTACAGAGGTATGAAAAAATATGCCTTGGAAGAGCTCCATGGATTGATTTGTTGGCACATCCAGTCTTGCACATCTCCTTCCTGTGCTCAGCCAGTAAAGAAAGTAATTCCTGGAGTGGGCAACTTTGTCAAACGTGGATGGGACTTTTCAGCTTGTCCTGTGGGGAGCTACTGGAGGGGACTAATTGGTTTCAGGCAGCAAACGGTACCAGAAGTAGCCTACTTTCAGTTTTCCAGATTTAAATGTTTGTGTGGATATTGCCTACTTTCAGTTTTCCAGATTTGAAAGTTTGTGTAGGTACTTCCTACTTTCAGTTTTCCAGATTTAAATGCTTGTGTAGGTACTACCTAATTTCAGTTTTCCAGTTCTAAAAGTTTGTGTAGACACTCCCTACTTTCACTTTTCTAGATTTAAAAGTTTGTGTAGACAATTTGTACTTTCAGTTCTCCAGATTTAAATGTTTGTGTAGATATGTCCACTTTCAGTTTTTTAGAAGATTTAAAAGTTTGTGTAGATATTTGTAGGAGGCTGTACATAATAACTCAGGAAAAAAGGGATGAGCTGGTTTTATAATTGCATAAATCCAGATATAGCTGAAGAGAGGCCTTTCAATGGAGGGGTTTTGTACATAAATTTAAAAAAAAAATTAAAATCCCAAACAAAAACCCAGCAAACCAACAAGTTATGAGAAACCAATGAAGCCCTGCCAAAGGCAGAAGAAACACTCCTGGTTATTTTGGCTCCTGCTGCTCCTGGCTGATTTGGCCAAGCCCATCATGGCACCACTGAGGTTTTGCTATTTTAGACCTCTCACTTTATATTAATTTTACCCCTTCAAGCAAAATGTGCTTCTCTCATGTAATTCTTTCCCTACAACAGCAAAAAGTTCATCTATAGATGTACAAGACTAAGCATACATTCCTATCTTAACCCCAGTAATGAAAATTCCCTTACTGCAAATTGTTACAAATAAAAAAGATTTACCATTTTTCAGCAAAATTGGATATCCAAGGCAGCAGCTTCTAAAAATCACAGTTTTTAAGCACCTCACTCAGTTTCTGTGCATGTCTACCTACCATTAGTAGCAATAATAGCATTTCTAGAACTTTAACAATTGTGCAATTAAGGGATATTTTAAGTAGCTCACGTATGACCTTTGCTACAAAAAATTATTTTATTGTTTTGACACCACTGCAAGCCAAAACTTGACTGTATTTTAACACAGGAACCAACCAAATGCTACAAATTCCCAAAGCAGTAGAAAGCTAGGCAAATTTGCAAACTTGAAGGTCATTTTTTCATCATCCATAGCAAAAGTGTTATGTGCAACAGGAAGTGTAAAAATCAAAAATCATGGAAGTTCATTCCCCTGGCTGAGGGTTCAGCCCTCAATAAAGGAAAAATTGGCAGCATTTGGACAGGAAATGCAAAAATCAAAATCCATGGAAGTTCATGGCTTAGGGTCCAGCCCTCAATACAGGAAAAATTAGCAGCATTTGGACAGCAAATGCAAAAATAAAAAACCATGGAAGTTCATTCACCTGGCTTAAGGTCCAACCGTCAATAAAGGAAAAATTGGCATCATTTGGACAGGAAATGTAAAAATTAAAATCCATGGAAGTTCATCCCCCTGGCTTTGGGTCCAGCCCTTAATACAGGAAAACCTGGCAGCTTTTTGATACCCATCCCATTTGCTTTTTTCAGCTGAAGTCAGGCAAAGTCAGTGATCTTGAGGCAAACCCAGGAGAGCTCACTAAGCTCCAAATAAAAAGCAGTTTTCACAGGGCCCCTTATGAGCTGGGCAGCAAGAGGAGGGTCTGGCACTGTTTGATGTCCTACAAGACACCACAAAGGGGCTGCTTGGGGTGGTGCTGGATCCCCCGGGCACTGAGTGCTGCAGGAGCAGGCTCAGCTCAGCCCTGACTTTTCAGTGTGCTGGGGATTAACCACAATGTGACTCCTGCACTCGTTTGTAGCCTGAATGAAACAGGAAAAACCTCTTTTTTGACTTTGCAAGGAAAGGGTTTGTGCCTTTTCCTTTCTGCTGAGAACAGCCCCTTTTCTTTGAGCCCAGACAAAACCAATGTTTTTTCTCACTAGGCTTTACTTGGAAAGGCTGGGGATGTGTCACCCCCTCCAGAGAGTGACAGGCCAACAGCTAGACCTCCTTTAACAGAGCACCAAGTTGTTGCTACACAGCCAATAAAAAACCATTGAGGTGGAATCAGCCACAAAACCGTGGCTCCTCTTTCTGTCCAGCTCCCTTCCCAGGCACTGGAAAGCTCCAATTCCTGCCCCTGGGGACAGACTGGAGCAGCAGCCAAATGGGCACACGGGCATGGCTGCAGCCCCCACACCTGCCAGGCAATTTCCTCTCCCAGGAAAGCAGAAAAATGATGGAGCAGAGCATCTCCCCTCTGTTTGCCAGGCTGCAAACACACCCTCACCTACAGCCACAGTGCTTCGTCATATCCTGCTTTAATTTATCAGTAATTAGCAGCTAGCACTATGAACTATTTAAAGTTTGGACACCAAAAATTCTCTGTGCCACACCTTGAAAGCGTGATGATTACTTTTCTTAGAAAATCCTTAAACAAACTCTACAATTGGGATGAGGGAAAGGCCATGAATAGGAGAAAACAGGTCAAGTCTGAATGCTGGCACGAGTATGAAGGGAAAAGTGGAAATTCAGGCTCTTGTCTGTCCTTTGGAACACAGCAGCAGAGAGTTTGAAGAATAAAAAGTGAATTTTTATGAGTTTAGCTGCTTCCTTTAGAAACTGTACACACAGAATTTGGAACTCCTCAAGGCTGTGGCTTGCAAGGCCTTTTTGAGTAAGAAATCCTTTAATCCTCTAATTTTGATCAGTTGTCAGTGGTGTCTGCTCACTCAAATGAAGTCTTAAAACACTAACAGGGATAGATATTTCTAAGCAGGAGAAGAAGAAGAGTGCCCAAAGTGCCAGGTTTTGCTGCACCTCCAGCAGGTTCAGCCCATTTTCACTGTGTAGCTACAGAGAAGTGGCTAGCAATTACAGTCTCACAAAAATATTTAAAGTTTTGAAGTTTAATGAGGTTCTTTGGAGTGTACCAGAAGGAAAACAGCACCTAGGACCTGCTGCAGAGTTTCTCTCTGAACCCTTTTTTGGTTTGTTTGTTTTAACAAAGAAACAATCCGTGCAAGACAAAAATGAGACTTTCACCCTCTGTGTGAGGCAGTTATCAAAGCAGGGAGAGAAGGATGAATTCTCAGACTATTCCTGCTAAGGGAGCAGCATCCTCTGGGCACACCTGAGGAAGGGGAACTGGAAGGACTTCTTGGCACTGCCAGGTGTCCTCTGCCACTTCTGCTCATGGCTGAGTCCCTGCCTGGCTTGAGTCACAGCTTCAGGAGTTGCCAAGGCTGCAGAAGCAGCAAAAGCCACAAATATTTCAGCAGAAAGGCTGGAGTTTGGGTTTGCAATCCTCAAGCCAGCTGAGAATTTGGATTTACTTCCACTCGTGAGTAAATAAGGGCTGAGCCTTACAGCCTAGCTGGTGGAAGAGACTTAGCAGCATCATGTAAAAGAGAAAAAATCCCTTTCCAAAGCCAGAAATAAAGATGGTTTGGACCTGGTGTATTCATTTACACACTTAAACCCAAATCCAACTTGTCCTCCTGCTCCCAACCTCTGCTGGCACCTGGAGAATGTAAATCCAGTGTGGAACAGGAGCCTGAACCTGCCCAGCATGAGGAGCTCTCAGACTGGGAGCACTGGGCTTGGGAGCAGCATAGAGCCCTGCAAAGCCACTGGGGGATTACCCAGTCTCTCCTCGTTAGGC
This sequence comes from Irena cyanogastra, assembly GCA_013397155.1. Lineage (NCBI taxonomy): Eukaryota > Metazoa > Chordata > Aves > Passeriformes > Irenidae > Irena > Irena cyanogastra. The sequence goes on along the minus strand of VWZV01008112.1, from coordinate 125,886 downwards.
TGGGTTTAATTAAAACCATCTGAAGATAGTGTGATTACTCTAAAAGGCCGTGGCAGTGGGATAGGGCTGTGAAAGGAAAGCTACAACATCAGCATGACACTTTACAAATGCAGGACTGAGTTTCACGTGTAAACAAGCTCGCCCACAAAAAGCAAACAGAATCACTGTGCACAGCAATTACCACTCTAATACACAGATTAAATCAACAGACAAAAAAAAGCCACACAAAAAAAAAATCCCACAAAACCCCAATTTTTTTCCCCACAGCCAGCCCTTCACACAATAAATTGGCTTTATGTGGCCACAACTTAGAGGAATTTCAATGGCAGCCTTGGCATGGCAGGGAGCAAAGTGTGAAGGTTCTGAATGGCTCTTCTGAAGAAACCTGGAGCCTCCCCTTTCCCTACTCCAGCAACTCTCCTTTTTACTATTTGTTTCAATCAGTTTACAATGAGTTTATGGCTCCTGGCAGCAGAATTTACAAAACCATAAAGCAGCATCACGAGAACACCACATCCAGCTGAGGGAAATAACATTGCTGATAACACTTATCTCCAGAGAAAGTAACTCTTCTAGGAATATTCACTTTGTATTAACTGCTCTGTGATCTGCTTTTTGTACAGAAAAACCCAGGTGTGCTTTTATGTCTGATATTTAAGACATATAATTTAATTATAATCTTAATTCTAATTAGTTATTTCAAGGCAAAATCAATCCTGATTTTTAATAAAGCTCATTCTTCTACTTTGAAACTAGTTTTTCATGTTTTGTTTTTTTTTTTCTTTTTTTTTTTTTTGATTTTGAAGCCATGCAACATCATAACTACTTAGATTTCAGACAAGGCAAACACCTTCCTTAGCAGGAAGAGACTACATTTATTTTCCGTGTGCAAAACTATGCAACTCCAGTTTTGCTTGGACACAGAAAGTAGAAAAGTTTAATATCTTAAGTTATTTTAGCCAGCAAACTGTTACTGTTACAAAAAATTTGTCTGTGACACAATAAAGAAAGACATTTCAAATAAATAACAGATTATTTTAATTTACCTTTTTTTTGGTGTTTGTGATTTTAAAAGGTTTGGAATGTGCATTTTCAACTTTTTAGTGACAAGACTAAATCTGATTATCCCTTCTAGTTTCATAATTTATTCCTGATTTAGCCAAAATCAGGTAGGGAAATATGCCCCAAAACTGAAGGGTTTAAAACCCACTGCAACTTGATTGCAAGTTGAGCTAGAGAATCTTGTTTAGCTTCATTTTGAGAGATCTCTGAGAAGGGGCATCCTTAAAATAGATTTTTATGTACTTCAAAATAACACTGATAGGAATTCAGGCACTCCAGAGATGAGCACTAACACAAAACCCACAAAACCATAGAAATAGGAGAGTATAAAAGCACAGAAAAATGAGAGTATAAAACCACAGAAATATGAGCACTTACTCTGTGCCCTCCATAGAATTGAACTCAACATTTCCTACTTCTCTGGATAACTGGAGTTATCCTCAGTGGCAGAGTTGGGAATATTGTTGAAAAATCATATAAATGCAGAGGGTAAATTGGCTAATACTTGAGAAAATACATTGTTCATTTATTCCACTGATGTTAAGTCTTAATTCTTAATTCCTAAAGAACCATATGAGATTTTTGCTAAAGTAAAATAAAGTCATAGCATTAAATTATGCCACCTGAGAAACTCTTGTTTATTCCTGAAATATCATCTGAGGGTAGATATATTTTGATTTAGGATGTTAGGAGTTCAGATTATTGAAAATTTTAACAGAAAATAAAATTTGAGTTTTACCCAGAGAGTGCGTATGTCTCTCATATTATTCAGGTTTAATTTAGTTTGGGGGGGTATTTTATTATTAAATAAAACAGTATTATTTGCTGAAATAACTCATGAAGTCTAAGTTTACTGATGTAGCAAGAAAAAGACATTCAGGCAGACAACAGCACATCCTAAGATTCAAGGAAATTGTGTCAATGCAGAGTTCTCCCTTCAAGGAGTTTTAATCCCTGGTTCTTTAAAGTGTAACTGTTTCTGTCCTGAACACAAAACAGCCTCAGAATAAGGCTCTGTCTTAAAAATAAAATTAATGGGTCCTCAACAAATTGTAGTAACCCAGAACTGTGAAATCACTCAGAATTCAAAGTAACATTCCATTTCTCTGATTGGCTTAACACACACTACACCCTGCAAGGAACAAATGGGAGGCTACACTGCGCTGATTAAATATTTATAGTCAGAAAAAAATATGTCACCACAAAAGCAGATCATCTTTTGCAAACATCTGATTTTTTTTCCCTTAGTCTAACTAGAAATCAGAGTCAGGGGGACAGGAGAGAGTTAAACTCTCCTATTATTCTAGCTGAATAACTAACACTTACACAGTCCTTTAAAAAATAATGAGATCCAGAAGCCAGAGTATTAGTTAGCTGAAACAAGGATGAGGATGTAGCTCTCAAACTCCTAAGGGAAGAAACATTTGTAAAAAAAACCAAAAAAAAACCAAAAAACCCAGGGAAAAAAGGAATATTGTAAATCATCTTCTTTCTTTCACCTTTGCCTCCTCATTAGTATGAGTTGGAGGCTCTTTCCTCCAGCAGCAGGAGCCAAGCTCCCGAGCAAGTGGCACACTTTGTTCTGTGTCCTTTCAGGATATGGAATTCCTTTCCTTGTATCCTCTTAAAAAAGAGTTAAAAACTCTCATTCTGACTGTGGCTGGATAAGAAAATTCCCAGCTGAACCCACATCCCTACGTGCTATGGGGTTACAAGGTCTAAATGATCAAATCATTGTGAGGTGACGAATAGTCTGATCAAATAGAAAGGTTTTGTGCACTTACTCCCAGAATTCCATCACTGGAGAAGTGGCATTTTGTAAGGAGACTTGACTGCAGTTGCTCATGTTGAGTTTTTGAAATTCCACACAGTTTTCTAGAAAAGAACAAAAAAAAAAAATAAAAGGAGTTTGCTAAGTTGATATGCAAGTGCAGTTCTTGTTCACCTTGCAAAGCCCCCATCCTACACCACATTCTCTGGGTGGGGTTAAAGGGTTTCTGGGTGCACTGAGTGCCACAGCTGTTACTACTGCAACACCAGGTTATGATAAGCCAGAAAAACATCCATGAGGACTCTCCTACAATACTTCGCAGAGGCACAGGGCCAAAAAATCCCCTCAGGCAGAAGGAAGAAACATTGGGGCAATGGATTGGGAATTACAACCTGCTCCTACTCCAGCTGCTGCTTCAATGGTTTATGGCTACAAATGGAACATGGCCAGCCATAAACTCCCACTTTTTCCTGGTAAGACAAGTGGATCTTTCTTCTGGCTTATCACTATTATTATCTCTAGCAGAGGCCAAAGCGGCTCAACACTGTGGAGCATTTGAACAGTGATAACACTGGCCAAGCTCCTTTGCAGGGCTGCCAAAATTGATACCAAAGCCTTCCACATCCACTGGCCCCAAAATTACCTCCCTGACAGAAACTAAGATTTCAGGCAGCTTTAGGCGTGCTCAAAAAACACAAAAAATGGCCAATTAGTGAAAATGATGAAAGACAACATGATGGGTACTTGATTTGAAATTGGACTGTATATAAACAAATAAAATAAATGCAAAATTTCAGGAATGTGGGAACAAGGACAGTGGGATGAGATCCTCTCCGTGGATGTTTGGGATCTACAGACTCAATAAGCAGAGAATGACAGATATAAATATCAATGGGAGGACAGATGCAGAGCCCTACCCTGCAAACCCTCCTGAATACATACCTCATCCTTCATGCAGGAGGGCTACTTTACATGCAGCAAGGATTATTTATGAGACTAAATTTCCAGAAGGAGCTTGATGAACATTATCCCTCAACATCTGGCATTTAAAAGAGCAATTCCAAAGATCCACATTTAATATTTTTCCCTCTCCATTCAAACTCCTCCTGATTTCATTAGAGTGAAAGAGCAAGATTGCAACCTGTCATCAGGTCATTCTCTGCTGCAGAATTCACTCACTGTGTTCAGGGAGAATAGATATGATTGCAAATGAGAGTCTTGGGATTTAGCCAGAAGATCTTACAGAATTAACAAATCCATAGTCTTTTTCTGCTGACATTATATTCTAGAGGAGTAAATGCTTTACAGTGACCTAACCCAGAAAGGTCCAAGGCAGTTTCACTCCAGGTTTCCTTTCCCTTGCTGTACTGGGGTGAGATTGCCCCATTTCCACAGATTTTGCTACACCAATAGCTTTGTTCAGGACATTTCAATATATGAATCAATCACTTGGGAGGATTTTATAGTGGTAATCTCTGCTGAGGTCATACCTGTATTCCATTCGTGGCCACAGGAAGCCCAGGGAAGCTCTGTAGTAAAGCAGTTGAACAAATAGAATATAGCCCATGCTAAAATGATGATGTAATATACATTTAGGTGTGCCTCTATAACTTGGGTAGCATAGCCAATGCCTGGAGGAGCAAAATAAAAAGTGAGATACAAAAGAAAAACTTCTGCTTTTCAGGCTGCATTCAATTTAAAAACAAATATTTACTCTTAAGTATATCTTAACTTCAATTTTGATACAATTTATTTCATTTTACTTCAAATTGAATGCTTTCTTTTGCAGTAGGACACAGAATTTTTACCTTCAAAGAGAGGGCAAACTTTCCTCCAGCATGTGATGCCTCCTTCACTTGTAAACTGTCCCAAGGCCGTCTCCAAGAAAAATACTGGTATTCCACAGCAAATAAAAAAGACCACGTAGGGGATGAGGAAAGCACCTGGGGGTGAATATTTAGGGAGTGTTGGTTAGAATGAACAGAGTTCCTCAGTAGCACAGTGAAGGTTTTTCCATTAAAGGAAGGATCAGCTGTGAACCATCAGTGCAGTGCAGGAGGGCTTTACTCCTGCCCCAAATATCCAAAGTTGACCTGTAAACCAGGGCCCTGGACTAAAACAGACCAGATCAAAGTTCCCCAGCCTAAAGTCAGCTCAGGAGTCTCTCAAATGCAGGAAAGATCCTGGCCATGCTCAGCTCAAAGGTCTGCTCTGCCCAGCACCATGTCAGTCTGTACCACCCTCCTTGCTTTTTTCAGGGTGAGGAAGAGTTACAGATATTAAATCTGAGAAATCCTTTTCATATTATTTACATGAGCCTGATGATAAGGACTGCAAAAAGGGAATGAGGAAACAAACTTCAGAACCACTTACAAGGAGAGGAAAGCAGAGCCTGGCCGTATCAGCCAGAAATATTGATGTGAAATTCTAGGAAAATAACAAAGCACCAACATTTTGGTTGGATGCTGACAGTGAACTCCAGCACAGGTAGCGAACAACAGCAAAACCCAAACACAGCCCACCCACACCCTGCAACAGCTGCTGTGCTTCAGTCACCCTGATTAGAAAGTTGAGACAACTCCATCCACCTGCTCTGACTGGCGGTTTCCTTCATCCCATCTCCAGGAGTCTCTTCCCTCAGCCAGGAAATTCCCCTAGAGAGGAATCCCAGGGGCCTCTCAAGCAATCCATAGGGGTTCCACAAAGAATGGAACATTTGCATGGCTTCTCTGGATAATTTACTGGTCAGTATCATCATACACACTATCACAGTGAGTTTGACACGGCAACTTGTGGAAGTTCACAGTATCAGCTCGGACTGTTTCTCCAACAGGTATATATCAGGAACATAAGAAAACACCAGGATGCCAGCAAAAAGATAATATTACAAGATATACCTCATTCTAAACACACAAAGAAATTGATTTTCCTCAAAACCTGAACATCCTAAACAGCCTAAAATTATGGATGATTATTCCTACACTCCCTGTTATGACTTGGAGTAAGTTCCAGAGAGGTCACACTTCACAAGTTCCAAACTACAGCTTCTAGATTTGTTCTGTAAAAAGCAGTTTATTTCACAACTAGCTCAGATATTTACCACTGTCTTCCCCTAGCACACACCAAGGAGTTGAATGCATCAGATTTGAGCACTAAAAACAAACTCTGGTCTAATTCCAGCAGGGGGTTACGCAAGCTCACAGACTGAGCCTTCATTGACTAAAACTGGTCAATGGCAAATGCCCCATGGTGCCAGGACAGGACCAATTAAACCACACCCACTTATTTTATTCTTAAAGAATACAGTGGAGATTGAAGATGGTATTTAAGTAATTACTTTTTCATCAAATTACCCAAAACAATGATTAAAATTCTTTCTATCTCATGTCATAGCCTTTAAAATGATAGCATCACCTTTTGACAAGCTGGCACATGTCTACAAATGGGCACCTAAAGGCAGCTGCAAGAACCAAAAAATTACACACCAAAAATATATTCCTGTCATTTCCTCTGTCAAAAGTTCTCTGGGAACACGTCGACCATCAACAAGAAAGGGTTGTGTATGTGATATGCAGCATATTAGTATTCAGGATTTGGTAACAGCATTCTCTAAGGAGCTGAACTCTCATTACCTAAGTTTGGCCAAAATACAGCGACATAAAGAAAGGAACTTCCAACAATAAACACAACCCGCACAGCAAGATTTGTCTTGTACAAACAGCACAAAAAATGGCCTAAAAACCATCCCTGAGTTCAGAAAAGGAGGGACAAGGAATAGAAATTTGGCACAGCAAATAAACCCATCAAGGGGCATATCAGTGCTTATCAGCCCTGAACATCCTATTTTTCTTCCAGCATCTGTGTTTACACTACCACTGACTCAGGCCTTAAGTGGGGAGAATGTTGAACCCAGTCCACAGAATTCTAAACTGAGTTTGTAATTTACTTTCCCTTCTTCATTGCTGCCCAAGTCACAGCTGATGTGCTTATTCTCAACTGTCATTTATCTTATACAGTTTACAGTTGGCTATAGCCAACACATGCCACATGTTACACTCCTGTAGAAGTTGAGTCTGCTCTTTTCTGTCTCAAATAGCATTCATATTTTATATTTATTAGGGCTTGCTCTCTTCTTTGAGTAACCTGCAATTTTACATCTTCCCCTACTTTGCTGTAGGAACTGGGGAAGTACTGAGGTGAAAAAAGAACATTGAAGTATAAAAAATTTTATGCGACAAAGAAAATAAATTTAGTCTTTGTGGCATTATTAGAAAAGAAAAAATTCATCCTCTCCAAAGTACACTGTTGTGACAAATAAAGTGCTGCCTTCTTTTCTGTGTCAGACAAATTTAGTTAAGTATGCCTGGGTGTGTATTCACATGCAGAAGACGGCGTGTACTACTGTAACAGAACGCTGGCTTCTCCTGCATGAAAAATGCTACTGAAAAAAATATGTCAATTTACTAACGCAACAGAAACTTGTAAAAATAAACCACACAGTGTTTGGAGAGAAGGAAAGAGAAACACAACGATTTTTCTTAGTTGTCAGATGTTTAATGCTTCCCTGTCTGCACATGCACTGAAATCCTGAACACGTATCTCTTACTAGTGCAATAAATCACCACAAAGCATTCTTAACTGTTTAATTCCCAACTTTAATTCCCATGTAAATCCACACGTGCTGCCATCTTACCTCCTCCATTCTTGTAGCACAGATATGGGAATCTCCAGACGTTTCCCAACCCAATAATCTCCCCGGCCACAGAGAGCACAAATTCAACCTTATTGTTCCAGTGACCTCTTTCATGAACTTTCTTATCGTTGCTGTGGACGAGGTTGGTACTTGAGGCTTCTGGGTCCAAAGCATCTTCTGGCTTGCCATTAATTATAGGAATAGTCTTTTCAGCTGTCATGACTTTTCAGCCTAGTGGAGAACAAAAGAAAAACACACAGGTGTGTTAAGACACTTGCTGGCACTGATCTTCAACCACTGAAATCTCCCAGGGTGGCACTGGCTGCTTGTTACCTATGGAAATCTGCGGGTGAAAACGAGGAAGGCAACTCCACAAGGCTGGAAAAGTTGTAAAGCTGGGGGAAAGGAAAAGAAAGGCGTGGGAGGAAGAGAGAAGGCTCTGTGCAAGGGAAGGAATTATTCCGAGTGGAGACAGGTAACTCGCTAGCAGAGAGGGAAGCTATTCAAAAATCCCTCCCCAGGCAAGGATCCCAGCCCTCCTGACCTACCAGAGGCCAGGGATCTGCCGTACCTTCCGGGCGCCCACCTGAGCCCGGGAGCGCTCGGGGATGTGCAGGAGGGCTGGAACGGTTGTGGCCTGCCTGCAGGAGCGGGGGAGCTCCGGGATTACTCACCCAGGGCTCTGCCCGTGCCTGCGCGCCGGGGACAGGGGCCGGGCTGTGCTCAGCGCTGCCTGCGGGCGATGCTGCGGCTCCGGGAGCGCGGGCAGGGCACGGCCGGCCGGGGAGGAGGCGTTCGGGATCCCCGGGAGCCGGGAAGCCTCGTCCTGCCCTGCCGCTGCTGGCGGCCCGGCGTGGGTTGTAGGATGCTCCCCGAGCTCTGGAGCCGGAATTTGCAAATGCTCAGCCCTCCCCGGAGCGATGGTTTAACACCCGCCTCCCCCCTCCGCCCACCTCAGGCTGTCCCGCCAGCTCCNACCTGCCGCGCTCCGGCCGCGCTCGGGGGCTGCCGCGGGCCCCGAGAGTTTAAAAAAGGAACCCGCGGGGAACGGATGACACTAACTTCAGCTGGAAAGGGCGGCGGGGGGAGCCGGGGGATAGACGGGATGAAAAAAATAAACGGAGGGGGAACATTTGGGAAGTGTGGAAGCAATGTGGGCGCTTTCGAGTTACACCAGGGAAATGCAGAAGCAAGCAGCCCATGTGGGCATTGCTAGCTGGGGCTTGGCTTAAAATTCAAGCTGTAAAAGAGGCGAGAATAGGGAAAAATTCTTACAAATGGTTTTGTTTCAGGTTGAGTCAAATATTTCGAATTCGGAATTTTTTTATCTAACCCTCTCTTTTTAAATTTTTTTTTGTAGGTCAGTCATTTTCACCTTAAGTTTCCAAAGCCAAATTAAATACCTCTTCTTTCTTCATCTCTGCAGCTTCTCCTTGGCAAATGGCAGCACCCAAGCCAGGCTTTTGCTTCAAATCTTCCCTCACTCTGCTGCTATTATGATCATCAAGGCTTTGCTCTGCAACTCCAGGGGATGCACTTTGGAACTCACAGGCTCCTAAATCCAGGATTCTCTGCTGGAAATGTCCCAGAGACAGTCAGATCTCCTTCCATGTGAATCCTCTCCCTCTCACCCTCCAGCTCCAAGGGCTTTTCCCACTGCCTGGCCACCTGTTAGCAGTGCTCATGGAAGACAATGGACAGATGCCCATGGACAGATTTCAAATTAACTTGAGCTGACTTTGTACTCTGCTTGTACATTACACATTGGACCTTCTGCTGTGGTTAAAGTTTTCAGGATTTTGCATTTCAGTGATGCCTGTCACAAGAGTGGGTGCTGAGGGCTCACCCTGTCAACTCTCTGTCACATCAACCCTTGCACATAACAGGTGCAGGATGAGCCTCTCTCTTTTCTTCTTGATGCCAGAATTTATAGTTCTAGTCAAACCTATCTTGGGAAAGGAAATCTGCCAGCGGGAAATCTGGAAAAAATGCAAAATTCTTATATTTTATTTTTTTTAATGCATCCTTACCACAGATATTACCTGAGCTAGGTTTGATTTTGGGTGGTACATTTGTGGGTTTTGTTTTTAATGCAGCTGGTATTTATTAATTGAGGATGAAATAGATCAATTTTTCCCAAGCTGACTTTGCACAAACTAAACTCAACTTGGAGGGCTTTTTTGTTGATTTATTTTTATCTCCTTCTTCATCTTGTTTTCAGCAGGGATCAAAACAGACCCTGTTTTTCTGTCTCCCAGCCAGGCCTAGCAGGCTCAACAGGATACACTTAAACATCAAAGCTGACAGTGAATTCTCATTTTATTCCTGAGAGTAATTCTAAAAACAGAGGGAAGCTGAGGAACAGTAAACATTTGGTGATTCAATACAGAGGAGAGACCAACCTTCATCAAACAGATTGATGATCTCAAATTGAAGGACCTGCTGCAAGGGACAGTCTGCAGACAGATGCTGAAGGTGTTTTTTTGTTGATTTGTTCAGTATTTGAAATGATTAATTCCTGCTGTCAAGTGTTTTATCCACTGCTGTATTCCTGCACCAATTCCCATTCAGTCTCCTGCCAACTGAAGTGTTTATGGTGGTAATTGCTGGCTGCTAATCCTTGTGAACCCTTCCCAGGGTCTGCAACAAAAAATGACAAATTTTAGAGCAGGTTGAGAACCCTTTTTTTTTTTTTTTTTGTTAATTCTGATGCAGCCTTTGCTGTTGCAATGAGGGAAATTCCCTGGATTACAGGCCAGGTGTCAGTTCATGCTCTGGTGCTCCTCATGAGGAATTCCTGCCTGTTCTTCTCAGCCTGTTGGGAGACCCTGAACAAGTTTCCTGGCCATGCCTTTCAGGCCCCACATTAAAATGTTGTGCCCTAAAAAGCAATTCAAGTTCTGCTTTATTCACGTTTGTCTCCACACTCCCAAGGAATCCTTTACAACTCTGTGCAGAAAGTACAGGGGTGGGGGTGGAAATCAGATGTTTCTGCTCACCAGAGAATGGTGTTGTGAAGTACCAAATGTTCCAAGGCTACATTTATTTAGATTTATAAACTAAAATTAATCAAGAGAAGTCATTCATACCTAGAGTAACTTGGGAAAACAGCTTCCAAGAAAAATCCACATGTCCACAGGATTCTGCCAGGCTGCCAAAATTAATGCTAACTGAAGTCATGTGATATAGCTTTGGAAATTAAAAACTGGGGCTTGGCTTATTTCTTCCCCTTCTTGTAAGTCTGAATTTCTGTGTTGTTCCTGCAATAGAAAATCCTGTGACAATATAATTGGGGGGGGGGGGGGGGGGGAACAACAATCCTCTCCAGATTTAAAACTTTCAATTTAGATTTGCTATAAGCAAAATCTGCACAAGCCTTCTATAAAGATTTCATAAAGCTGGACTCTTTGTGGGTAAATAGCTACACAAAAGCAAAGAAATACAATCAGAATTTCAGCAGTGATAATAATCTGACAATATTTTGGATCAAAAGCCTAAAATCACAGAGCCATTTGTGAGAAAGACCAACACATTTAGCCGTTTTATTAGAGGCTGACTTCAATAAAAAATAGGATGATATGTGCCTAATCAGTTTTCTGTAATGGCAAAAAAATATTTTTGTTGCAGATAATTTTAAGTAAAGCAACACCTCATTGTTTGGCTTCTGTTTAGAAAGGCTTAACCCCTATCATTGTAGGTATCTCCCCATCCAATTTATTGCCTCACAATGGGTGAGATGTTGAGTTTTGCATTGAGGACAGCTGCAAAAATCACTTTTCCATCTCTTGGTGTTGTCCTTCCCTTGTCCCCTGCTGTCAGTCTGAGACCTGTATTTTGTTACCTGCATTTTCTCTTACACCTCTTCTTCTAGACAGAAGTGGGTGAGAATATTCCAGATAGGGGATTTCTGCTGCAGACTTATGCTGATCCCCTGGAAAAGGTGGCACAAATTGGGGTTTTCTTGAGTTAATTCATCCATTCCCACTGTGCTTTAGGGACACAGCCCTCTGCTAATGGGCAATGGCACCTTGAGTTTCTTAAACATGAATTTTATACACAGATAATACTTGGAGAGAACCTCCAATCCTGGGTTATATCCACAACTTCCAAGAGTTAGCAGTCACCCATCCTAGCAAACTGAAATCAAGAAAATAGCAAATAAATGACAGCACTAAATGAGAAGACACTTTTGAAAGGTTTTAATGGGACTTACAAGTGAGACCAAATAAACAAAATACCAAAGAGACCTGAGAAGAACTCAATGCATAACACCACAGCTGCCTATAGTTAATCATTCTTCCAGACTAGAAGCTGAATTTGCAGTCTTCGTGCAGATACAGATGTTACCAGCACACCTAACTCATCCTTACTGGGACCTGCTCCAGCCTGGAAAAGGAATGAACTCTGAGGAGAGTTTGTGCTCAGCTCCTCTGGATATATTTTCAACTACATTAAAATATTTTGTATTATTAAAGGTTCTCAGTGAACAATGTCAGAATTTAATTCAGGTTACAGAAGCTCTCTGCAGGCATGTAAAAATCTTTTATCTTACCCCAGACACTCTTTCCTTCCTGTTGTAAAGTAGGGTAAGGGGTTGCTTTATGCACTGAATGCTCCAGGTCAGTATGGGAAGACTGTTAGGAATTACACAAGAAATTGAATTTCAAGAAATTGAATTTCAAGGAATTGAATAATTCTCACACCTCTGGTAGGAAGAAGCATCTCCCCCCACCCTTAGGTGGTCCAGTTCCCTTGATTTCTATAAGCAGCCCACTGAGCCAGGCTTTGGGTTAGTCCTGGAATTTCACAAAACCAAGTTCCCTTTAGGTTGAGTCTATCGCACAGTAATTAAAAAGTTAAATTCCAGCTTATAGATGAAGATGATCATTCCATGCTGTGAGGTCTCATGCTTAGCAGTAAAAAATAGGGCCAAGGGGGAGGGAGGATGATAATTTGAATGATGGAATGTCTTCCCAAATATCCCATGGGACGAATTCCTGCCCCCCTGGAAATGAACTTCTACCTGCTGATGGGAAACAGGGAATTCATTCTTTGTTTGGCTTTGCTTGCACGTGCTGCTTTGCTTTACATGTTAAATTGTCTCCATCTCAGCCTCTGGGCTTTCTCATCCCATGAGATTTCCCACCTCTCCCTCTCTGATTCTCTACCCTCCCAACATGGGAACCTGTGCAATGTTCAGGTTCAGTGAGGGGTGGCAGCAGCACTGCACACTCTGCCAAGTGTTGTTTTAAAACACATTAAAATGAAAAGCAAGTTACCATTAGAAACACAATGATGGGTGTGAGCGGGGGAGTGGTTTGGTTCTGTGTCAGACCTGAAATAGGAAAAAAGCTCCAAAAGACAGGTCAACCCAGAATTAAGATAATTCATTTTTCTCCTCAGTGCAAAATTATAAGAATTATATATAACCCCCTAAAATTTCAACTCAATCACATTTTATTTTTGAACTAGAGTGCAACAGCAACATATTCCTTCAAAATTTAAAAAGAGGTCCCATATTTTCAGAACATTTCCTTTATTGAAGTCTTTTTGGCTGAAGTTGGATGTCAGTAAAGCAAAGTAATTGCCTGGAAAATATTGATTAGCTCCTGTCAAACACCCCTCTGCTATTCAGATTTCCATTTCAGCACTGTCAGCATTTGAGCACTGGCACAGAGGTTTAACTGTGTGTGTTAAGTTCTCTAAAGCAGCCCCAGTCCAGTCCCACAGACACTGAGCCCCTGCAACAGCTCTGCCACATAAATTACATGTGACAACTTGCACTAACTTAGCAAACAATCCTGTCCTGAGCTGTCTGCTGGCACATTGCTAATTAACAATTAATTGCCTTCCACAAGACTCCTGCAGAGCAGATGATGTGATACTGCAGATGTTTCAGCCAAGTTGTGTTTCTCTGCAGCATAGCAAAGTGCCCAAAGATTTATTTTACTGTTTTACTTTTTGTAATGGTATTTTTATTCATACTTCTTTTGTTATTTTTTAAAATATGTTGCAGCATTTTAATGCTGAAACTCTTCTTACTAAAATGCTTTCTTTACAGCTGTGAATCATCAATTGGTTTTGAAACCTGTAGGCTTATAACCTGAAAATTGGGTCAAAATAGAACTTAGCTGGCAGAGCAGGAAAATAAATTCTTGTGAAACCCCACCCAATTATGCCCAGCAAAAGCAACATCTCTGCTTCAAGACCCAAAAGAGAAAATACTCTCAAATTTTATTACATCCACTTACTAAAAATACATGGACTTCTTTGTCTTTCCCAGCTAGAAGAGGGAATATTTTATTGTAGACTCTAATCCACTGGGAAGACAAATGGAGAAGGCACAAAGGGATCAGATTATCCAGAATCTCATCTCTGCTGAACAATTATTTTTCCCAATGACTCGTTAAAGGTGAACAAAGAAACTCAGTGAGAGAAGAACCCTCCAGCAACCAGGCAAACATCCCATTTAGGTGCACAAAGCTGGGCCTGGAGGAACAAAGACAGGCAGGGAGATCCTGACTTTGCTGGCACAGATTCCAGGAGCCTGGCAAAGGGTGTGCTGGGGGGGCAGGAGGAGATGTGGGAATTGCTGCTGCACTCCTCTGGAAATGGATGAACAATTCTGGCACAGGGGACGTAATAGGCAGATTGCTATCAGTGGGAAAAGCCTTCTGGAAATTTTCAGAAAGGCCTGAGTTGATTTTAAGTTCTTCCCCCAGAGGATGCTGGGCACTGCCCAGGCTCCCCAGGGAACAGTGACATTCCCAAGGAGAGTTTGGACAACACTCCCAGGGCTGCACAGGGTGGGATTGTTGGGGGGTCTGTTGTTGCAGTTGGACTGGGTGATTCTTGTGGGCTCCTTCCAACTTGGGATATTCTATGATTATTTTTATGTTTCAGGATATTTCTGGCCGTTCCTACTCCCTCTCATCTCAGTTCCTTTCCTATCCACAGGAAAACTGAAACCAATCCTACAGGGTTTGACTATGTTGTAAAGAAAAGCTTAAAATACATTTGTCTCCAATTCTTTTCCAAGTGTCTGGCATTGAGGAGAATCATCACTCTACCAGAAACACAGAGCCTAATCCATGGAAAGCTGAATTCAGGAGAGGAGAAGGAATTTTGCTGGAGATCATTTTATGCATAACTTCTGCCTATTTTTGACTCCCTCAACACTCTGATGTTTGTAGGGTGAGTTATAGGTAATAAATCAGGCAGAGAGGAGACATCCCATATCACCTGAGACACGGAGTTCTGGCTTCACAACAGCAGGAAAAAGAAGTTGGGCTTGTTTCTTTTTGCAGTCTGTAATAAGGAAGGCAGTAGTAAAAATAATCAGTTGAGATTCTGCGCTCCCACCATATTTTAATTTAATCACGATATCTGGTGAATGGAATACCCAAAGCAGCACCTACTTCTTAAACTCGTTCTCTAAAATTCACTTGCAATTTTTTTTAATAGGAAGAATTCCCTATGCTGAGGAAGGCTAGGCATAAATTAAAAAAAAAAAAAAAAACAACTATTTTTTTAGAAGTTTAGCTTTCTCTTAATATTGTCCTAGCCATCATTTCCTCATGACCAGAAGTGTGTAGTTAACTAAAACAGGAAGAACACAAAGATCTCCTTATTCAATGTCACTTTTACTTGTCCCACTGAGAAAGGAAGACTCTGCTGATGGAGTCAAGGCAAATAAGGCTCCCCTAAAATGTCAGAGCACAAGTGAGGGTGGCACATCCACAAACATCATGTCTTCACCAGCCCTGGTATCACAACCATACCATTTTTGGGAGCATCGTTCTGTGCCTTGCAGTCAACTTCTCCACCTGCTCCTGAGATTAAATATCATTTAAGAGTAGAAAAATTGCACCCAGAAGAGGAAAATTTCCTCTGCAGAGGTCTCGATCATCATAACCTTTTAACTTCTTACAGGCTACAGAATATGCTGCAAATAAACACGATAAAATTTTCCACCAGCGCATCATTTACAAAACTTTCAGCATATTCAGTCTGAATTTAATTTCTAAATTTGGGGTCTAAAGGTCAAGTTTTCAGGAGCTAAATTACTGAGGTGAGCCTTTCTGCTGAAGAGGGGCAGAATATGGCACTTGATTCACTGTTTGCCATTCAAAGGGGGCTTGTGCACCTTGGGCACTGATTGTTTTGATGATTAAAGTAGCTGAGACTAAGGAGATATGGCTTTATGTCTGTAAGTGCTTTTATCTTTCCAGAAAGTGTGAGTTTCCTCAGTTCATTACTGACTTTACATGCAGAATAGAAAGCCGTAGTGTACATAGTAATAGAAATAAAGGTTTCAAATCAGGCAAGGTTTTCTTCTGAGATTTGTTTTTAAACCAAGCAGGGAGGGTGTGGAGCAGCCAGCTCTTTGTGCAATTAATTTCAGGTCCTCATTAGTAATGATAAGAAAGTATGAAATTTCAGATGATAAGAAAACATTACATTGCAGCTGCTTGTGTTACATGGATTTTTGATCCTAACTTGATTCCTATTTTAAGTCTCTCCAAGCTTATTAAGTTTCCCAGTCCAGCCCTGGGTTTTACAAGAGCCTTGAACAAGGAGCAGAGCAAAGTGTCCCTCTCCAGCCCTTGGACACACAGGGATGGTTCAGCTGCTTCCAGTGAAGGCAGAACTCACAGGTGAAAGAACTGAGTTTATACAGAGATAGCAGCTGCTCTGGAAACCTTCTCCTGTGCTGTTGTACACTCAAAGAAATAACAATTTATGTTCATTTGCTGCATGGCAAATAAATCTGCAACAGACCACACTTGTTAAACATGGATTTTGTGAACTGTAACACAAATCATTATCTACCAAATATTTCTACACTCTGAAATGTTTCTGCACCCTGGGGTTTGTGCAGTGACCTTTATGCAGGGCTGTGGTTGTGTCACAGCACACTGACCCAGGGAAGGTAGTGCCATCCCTCAGCAGGAGGACACAGATTGAATTTGGTGTTGATTCATGAGGGGGAATCAAGGAACCATGGAATATCCTGAGCTGGAAGGGACCCACAGGGATCACAACTCCTGCACAGACACCCCAACAATCCCTCCCTGTGCATCCCTGGGAGCAGTGTCCAGACTCTCCTGCAACTCTGGCAGCCCAGGGCTGTGCCCATTCCCTGGGGAGCCTGGGCAGTGCCCAGCACCCTCTGGCGCAAGAACCTTTCCCTGATCCCCACCCTAAACCTGCCCTGGCACAGCTCCAACCCCTAAAACTTTGTTCACGCTTTATAACCTTGTGCATACAGCTTTTTTTTTAAGCACAGGGTCTCTCCGTGATTTCTTGAATTGTTTCAGTGCCCCTTTGCTAACAGCATCCTGAAGTCCCCTTTCCTATTTGCAAATCAGAATCCTGGCCAGACACAGAAAACAACCCATCTATGAGTCCATTTGATTAAAACAAAATTTGGCTGCTGCCTAATGCCTTGCTCAGGAAGCATTTGGGTTGCATTAAAATGAAGAGGCCAAAGTAAGTTCCTGAGCTGCATTCAAAATCCAATGTTAAAGGTCAAAACAGCAGAGTGAATGGCACCTCATCTGTGGAACAGCTTTCAGGAACTCTTTTTGCCACCTTCAACATTTACCACTCTATTCTTAGCTGAAACAGATGTAAATTACGGTCTCCTATTAAAACAAATGAAATATTCAGGAAAACTTCTTTGAGTAAACTGGAATAGTTAAATGCAATAAACTTAGGACGCACTTGAGTTCTCTAATTAATCTTATTTTCCCACAGGTAGTTTAATCTTAATGAAGATTGTTGTTTTATAAAATACTATCCTAACATAGATGTTTTTATCCATTGTCAGGTACACTAAAATATCTGAAAATATATTCTCACTCTGCATCTACAACTATGACAAATCTAAAATAACTCATAGTGCTAAACATATAGTCTCAAATTTGGGGAAAAAAAAGTACTTAAGCTTTCCATGTTCCAATTCTTTTTTTTTTAATTTTTTTAGAAGAAGTAAATGCATCTTTCACCTATGTTTGTTTAAAAAAGGGTTACATTATAGTGTATGTTGCTTACAATTGGTTTCTTCACATCTTCCTCTTATGTTTGCAGGCTTTAAGATTACCTTAAAATGCCTTTTCCCAAATGATTCCCCATCAGTTGTTCCTGACCCTGTGATACCATGCCTGCAAACCCTGTACAGCAGGGCCTTACTCAAATGGGAGGATT
Source organism: Irena cyanogastra (assembly GCA_013397155.1). NCBI lineage: Eukaryota > Metazoa > Chordata > Aves > Passeriformes > Irenidae > Irena > Irena cyanogastra. The sequence continues at coordinate 108,151 of VWZV01008112.1, read as the reverse complement.
TCAACACAATTATAGCAAGTTAATGTTCTTGTTTTATTTAAAGACTTGGGGGGTGGAACGTTTAAAAAGCAGCTCCTGGTAAAGTTCCCTTTCAATAACAATAATAGGGTTTCCTTTCTCATTGGTGCATCCCTAAATTATGGAAAAATTAGTCCCTGCAAACTCCAGCCCAGTCCTGAATACGACACTGAAAACTAAATAGCAAAAGTAGGACATTTTAAAATATTCCTAAAACTTTGTAGAGTACTTCAGTCCCTGTTATAGAAGTCAAGCCTTATTTTCCTGGGATTTTCTACAGCAAGACATCAAAACCCTTGCAGACCTAAAACTCTTCTGACAAATTAAGGCTCATTTTTATTCTGCTTTGAATTAATTTTTTTCAAAGCTTTTGGGTATTTTTTCAAAGAAATATCTTCCAAGATTTTTAAGTTTACTGTTTCGAACTAAATGGTTTGAATGGAATCGTCCAGCTGGATTGCCCTGTCAGGATTTTATCTTTACTTCCCTTAATGCTTGATAATGCCTTGCTAAAACAGTTTTTATTATTGGTTTGCAAGGCAGAATTACCTGAATGTAATCAGATACAGCTTTTCCATTAACTGAAACATGTCCCTGAGCCATAAAGAGCTCTCTGTGGTTTTACAACATTATTTTAATTTATTATTTAACATATTAAATGTTATTTATTGTATTACTTATTGCAATATTTAATATTTTGATAGTTTAATTAATGTTACTTAACATGAGAATAACTTTGCTTACAAATATAATCCATAACTATTTTATAGGCCATTTTAACGCTAGCTTTATAATTTTGATGTTATTGTTCAAGTTGCACCTTGCATTTAGTTCTTTCACTCTAGATTACCTTAAAATATAAACACAAATACAAAAAAAATAAATTAAAAAGCCCCACATTTAGACATGATTAATGACTTAAAGTTTCCTGCCTGTGGCAGGGGGTGAGAACAAGGTAATTTCTAAGGTCCTTTCCAACCCAAACCACTCTGGAATTCTCTGAAATTGGGCCTCCCATTCCCACTGTCCTTTTTATTAGTATTGACTGATTTTCTAAATCATGTTCCAAATCAGGCTGTGTTTGCTTCACTTCTGGATGAAACAGGTAACTATTTATATAGAGTATTTCTAATTTTCTATATCATCCCATGCTGCTTCTGCAGGTGCTTCCTAAAGATTGCAAAAATGCCATAAACAGCAAAAATTCCTTGCTAAGGAATGGACTTCCTCCATTTCTTTCTGTCATTAACTTGGGAGCACCGTGCCTAATTGCTGCAAGGAGGGATTCACAGAGCTGAACGAAATCTTGGCACTTCAAAAAGGAATTGAGCCAGGCTTGCCTGTTTTCCTGAGCAGCTCTGAACTCTGCCCAGATGTGCTGTGATCCAATAAACTCCTGAGGGAATCCCTGCAAACGGAACATTCTGGGTCACCAGCAGCTCACGCAGTGGCTGGAGCTGTTCTCACAGCACTCTTTGGATGCTGGCAGATAAACTCATTTCAAAACCCCACCTAGACAGAAACGTAGACACAGAATTCTTAATTCTTCTGGGACAGTGTGCAGCAGTAGATTTGTGAGAGAGGCAGCAGCAAGGAGGAGAGAGAATTCCCACAGGAATTTTTTATGTGGGTGAACCATGAGTGCCCCAACATTACATCAAGGAGGAGAGAGAAATCTCTTCCTTGATTCCTCTTTGATTTTTTTGTCTGGTTGAATCACGAGTGGCCCAATGTTACATCCCTGTTAAGCTTGGTTCAATCTCCCACTGACTCTAGGAACAGCTTAGAAACTTTTTTGTATGACTACTCTCCCAAAGGGTTGAGATCTATGATTTATAGCTGAGTCTTCATGGCATGACTTCTTTTTGAGAGAGAACCCTGCTGTTTTCACCTTGTCCTGTGCTGGCAGAACAGAAAGGTACAGGGTTTTTTTAAGTGTGTGATCTGCAGCAGCAAATTTGAGCTCACAGCTATAAAAGCTGCTCCTGTCTCCCTGAAAGCTGCTTGCTGCAGCTCCGACAGGTATCCCAGACTGCTGGAGATGCACAAATTCCCCTGAACTTGCAGCTATTGAAGGAGAGACAATTCCAAGGAGCAGCTTTCCTGCACCCCCTCTCACCCTCGAGTGGGCTCTCTATTATCTACAAAATGGTGTTCTCAGCAGGGGCTGCTTGACAACAAAATGGGCCCTTGGCTCAGCCACCCCATGTTGTCAGAGCTGAATATCTGCCTGGAACAGGACTTGATATTCCTTAAAATAAGTTCATTAACTGTTAGACCTCTCCTACTTCCTAGGAAGATAAAAGTATCAATGCAAAGGCAAAGCACAGCCCTGGACCACCTAGGATGCTGTGACAGGGTTCATAAGCAGGGAGGTGGGTGAGAGCAGAGCTGGGGCTGCCCAAAGGGAGCAGGGCTCCAGTGAAACTGCTAAAAGTCATTAACATTCTCCAAGACTGTGCTGGGAGCTTCAGTGCCTCGGAAATGGCCTGTCTGCTGCGCCAGGGCACAGGCAGTCCCTGCGCCCAGACATCCCCCCTGTGCTGGAGTCCTCAGCTGCCAAGCTGCCTCTGTGCTTATCACTTTTACAAGTGAACAGAATGACTGGAAAACAGCAATAATTCTGCTCGTGCTCCAATAATGCACATTTTGTTGCTGCTCTTAATCTCGGTAACAGGGTAAACTGAGCAACTGCAAATCTGGGGATTCCATTAACTACAGTGCAATGATGTCAATAATTCTGTTCATCATTCATCATTCAGAGCATTTTCACATCCAATGACACCACTGATATATGAACAAAAAAGCATAAAAAACTATTTTCACCCTGACTGCTTTATTGGATTATTTTTCAAGGGTTTTTCATGCAGACCGTCATGAATTTGTCAATGAGGAACCAAATGACTGTGTGGCCTTGTTCTGTATAAATCCCATCTTTCCTCTGCCTGCTCATTAGCAGTATTCCCTAAAATATCAGCAACTGCAGCCTCAGGCCTTCAAGGCCTAACCCATGCTTAGCTTCAAGCATTTAAGAATTGCAAATAGCAACATCTCTTAACAACCAAAATCCAAAATTCTGTTTTTACACTATGATTATGCACAGACGTGACCAACTCTGGCTGCCCAGAGACAACAGATCCTCCTTTAGCCACTGGAACCACTCTGCTAAAACCAACAGAAAATGAATTTTTACTGGTGGCAAATCTGTGTCATTTTGATTTCATTTCAAGTTGAGGAAGAGCTTATTTTCATCCTGTACCAAGTCTGAATGAATAAACATTTACACCATTCCAGAAAGACTTCAGAATAACTTCTTCCAGGATAACCAAAACAAACGAAGGTTTTGGATGAGTGTCAGTTCAAATAACAATTGAGAGGATCCTGGAGTCAAAAATAGTTTGGATACAAATGTTAGAGTTGTAATAGATGCTGATTTACCACAGTCCTGTAGTCATTGTAGTCACCACACTCCTAAAGTCATTGACCTATGGCAAATTTGTGTTGTGCAAATACCATTGAGAAAAAAAAGAAATTTAAAAAAAAAAATCCACAATGCTATTGATTTCAAATGCTATTATACAGAGATGAGTTAGAAGCTGGGGTCTGGACTTTACCTTGTAAAATGAATTTGAGAAGAGGCCACCTGGGTAAAGCTGGAGTCTCCTAAAGCACTTTCATCTCTAATGCAAGGGGAGTTCTGCAGCACGAAACACCAACTGTGGGGTGCTACAATACCAATACAATAAAATATCAATATAATAAATTATCAATACAATATCAGCACACAAAATCATGAGAACCTACCTGTGTTTAAGAATAATTAGAGAGATCCTAACTCCACTCCTGGATTTTGTATATAAAAAATTCCAAAACCAACTTTAAACCAAATTCAAAGGAAGAACAGACATGAATTTGGCAACACTGTCAAAGCTGTGAGTCTTGGTGGCATCCCTGGGTTTCATTGCAAAGGGAGGGGTCAGAGCAGGTGACCAAACCAGTCCCCCTGGATTAATTCAGTGATTTAAATCAGGTGTGATGGCCTGACCCCAGCTGGCAGATGTATATTGCTGTATTACCTTGATAAACTCCATTTGCATGCCAAAGAAATCACCTGTTTCTTCACAAATCTTTCCTCTACTCCCAGAAAATGTATTTTTATGAGCAGATTCAAACTGACTTCATGATATTGTGGTTTATGAGCGAAAAAAATACAGCTATTCTACCTCTTGAATACTGAAATATATTCTTTCCATCAGAAGAGAAAATAGGCAGAACAAAGTTACTTCTCAAGCAGAAAATTGCTAAATAAAAAATGCCAAGCAAAGCCAACACTCCAAACATGATATGTATATCAAGCATTACTCATAAATATCACCTGATGGAAGGATAGGGATTCATATCCTCTACTAATTTTGTCTATTTATCTTTCAGCAGAAGCATCCTGTTTTCATTTGCTCTGGAAAACAAAAAAGGTCGAAGTCATTACACTAAAAATTATTATGTTATAAATATATATTTAATAATTATTTCTATTATAAATATATATATTTCATGTTACACTAAAATATATTAGTTCTTATAACACCAGCCAGGGCAAGGGAGTGCTTTTATTGCTCCACACACCAGACTGAGCAGTCAGTGCTTTGGAGCCCCTTTTTTCACTTTGAAAAGGGACATTCCTGCTCTATCATGGGGGAATTTGACCAGGAAAAGGGCAAACCCAGCTGGAACTCTCAATAAAAATAAAAAAAAGTTGACAATTACAATGTGACAGAATCACTTAGCTTGATCCTTCAGAAAATGTCAGCTTTGCCTGGCCAATTCAAGAAGAAAAAAAGAATTTTGTTTTCTATAATCTTTGGAACATGTTGAGTGCTAATCCTGCTAATGCTGAGCAGGACTTGGGGGATATTTTCCTCTCTAAATCCACACATTTGCTGTTATACTCTCAGCCCATTTCTTGTATATTTGAGTAGCTTGCTGAGGTTTACAAGAAATTATTCCGTGGCCCAAAGTCTATCAAGCTCAGTTCTCCATGGGACAATAAGGGACTATTTTTGGTCAATAAAAATAATTTGATCTGTTTATAATTTCATTGCATGGCCCCATTTATGTCCTTACATCACAGTCAAGATGATTTGTGACTGTTGCAACTGGTTTAATTATTTTGGTAATAGTCTTCTGAGTTATCAAAGCACAATCATCTGAAATCCATAGGAATTTAAGAATACAGATTATTTTTTATATGTAATATATTTTTAATATATATATTTAAAAAAATAGCATTATGTGGATAAAATAGCTTAAAGAAGAAGCAGAATTTGCTTTTTTTGCCTTTTCTAAACATGACTGAATGCAACAACTGTTCGAGTGAGGATTGACTGGGTTTTGTGGCTACTAGGACACAGATTTTCTACACACTTGGTGGAGAAATTACAGCAAAATAAACTGCTTAGAAAAGTTTAGCTGAGGTCTGTTAAAGGCAGTTAAGTTTTATGGTTTGGCTGATGAATACCTCTTGGAAGATAAGGACCCTTGGCCTTCTATAACAGATTTCAGTCTAGATCTGCACACAAACTGCAGGAGAGATTTTTAATAATTCATCTGTAATTTCACATCACTGCAGAAATAATTCTAAATGCTGTTGCTGTCCACAAAGAAAAATGTTATAACCACCCTCGTAATGTTCTTTGCAGGTTATAATTTTCTCTGCAGACAATAAATAATGGCTGTAATAAGCAGTAGGTGATGGGAAGGCAGAGAGAGCTTTATTTGCATTTATTTATAGCATTATTTAGACAGTGGTTAGAGCAAGTGAGGAAAGGATAACTTGGTAAGGCAGCACCATATCACAGATAAACATTTTGGGGAGAAAGATGTGGGAAACCATGTTCAACTTCAAAAAAACCCCACTGAATGTGGTGGCACTGCTGAGCTTTAATGAGTTAAAACACTCCACTATTGATTGCTTTGGAAATCCATCATATTCCACTGCAGTACCAGCAGAAAATCTGTGGGTGGAGGTGCAATATCAACTGTGATAAAAGAGAATAGCCACCACAAAAATCACAGGAGATTATGAACCAAATCCTGGCCAAATGTTTGCACAATGGAGGAGCCTCATTTCACTTCTTTTGAGCATCTATATGTTGCCCTAAAATATTCAGCACATTTTGATTTCACCTGCAGCTTGTGCTGTGAATCTCAAATAATCCTGACCTCAATCTGGGTTTGAGCAAGCAGCTTTCATGTTCTGTATTTTGATTGCCTCTAAAAAAATGGAAATATGTTTTACTTTTCCTGACTAAAAAGAGCTTCTTCCCTCTCTGTTTTTTCTGTGAAGCTGCTGGTTCTCATTTAAGAGTCCACTGTTACAATAACAACATACAATGTTTTTCAGGTTTCATTAACAGGATTTTAGTCTCGATGTGAGTATTTTGCTTAATTATTTTCTAATTTGTTTTCCTTGTGCCCAGGGAAGAGCAGGGTTAGCTTGTGGGAATTACCCTGTGGTAATAGTCAGTGTGCAGACCAAGGTTCTCAGAATTTATCTGACATTTCTTTTCCAGTTTTCTCCTGCAGAAATATTTGGAAATTAGCTATGCCACTACACTGATATAATCATATTTTCCTTGTGGTTCAGCTGTGTCTTTGAGCACCCCAAAACAAAGGGATTCTCCAAAAGTAAAAATAAAGGGTAAAGATCATCATGGAAGTATAAATCAACACTTTTTAAATATAGACTGTGAAAGGAAATGCTACATTTCATATGAATCTTCTCTGGAAGAGCAAAGCAGTATGAAGCCATTTGAAAAACAATGTAAGTGTACCCATGGACAGGAGAAAATTCACAACTGAAGTTACTCACATTATGGAAAAAGCCACACCTGGTGACCTTATAGATACCTGTACCTAGCACAAAAGAGATAACTTCCAATATTCCTTGTGGAATAATCTGATCTTTGAATGTGGGGAACATGAAAATCAAGAGCTGCGGCCTTAATTTTTTTTTTTTTAATTAGGAATCATCAGGGAAACACAAAAATTTGTGAGAGGGTACATTCACTATGAGAAGTGAATTACTGCTTAGCCTTGGTACACATGACCAGACTGTAGAAACATTCAATCTCAGCGAATCAATTAAGCTTTTTTACTTCTCCATAATTAAAAGAAAAATGCCTGTGGAGACTTGTATTACCACACTGAATCCAAAGACAGTGTCTGGAAAACACATGCAAAATTATTCAATGGTTAAAAAAAAAAAAAAAGGATTAGCATTGTTCATAACTTCCAGAATTTTTTGTTCCAGTCTGGTCAACAGTTTGTTTTACAGACATGAAGTAATCTATATTGCATGCACTCATTTAATTAAAAACTAATTGAGTCACAGAGTTCAAAAAATACCTGTTACAAACACAAATACCTTGAAGGAAGTAGTCTAAAGCTAAAAAAAAAATATTCCTTGTCAAGAAGTTAGAGTTATATTCATCTTTATATTCTTTTCTTCTCCATATCATTCTCCTTTCTTGAAAGGAAAAATGGAGTAGCTTTACAGTGATCTAGTGCACCCTGCTACCGTGTTCTTGAGTTAGCTCTTGGAAAAGGACTGCTAGCTACCTGATGGAGCTATTTTTAGGAGCTGAATACATCACCAAAGTCTGTTCTGCATTCCCAGAGCCAGGCCCAGGTGTCACACGGAGACTGGATGCCTTCCTGAAGCCTGTGGGCAGGGATCCAACGGTGACGGTGCATATCAGGCTGCCACGGAGCAGGAGGGCTGCAGTGCACAGGGAAAAATTGCTCCGGGCAGCCAGAAAACATGCCAGAGAAAGGAAAATGTTGGGATGGCTTTCTTTGTGTTCATCCCTGTACTTCTTACCGAGAAAGGAGGAATGGGAGCACACTGCTAGGAGTTTAATCTCTGGGATAAAAGCAGAGAAGAAGATAATGGGGCTGATTAGAGGAACAAAAGCTCGCACACACTTTGTCCTCTGAGCAGGAAGAGCAATGCTCATCCAGAGGGCAGGCAGCATCACTGAAAGGCATTAAAATAACAAAATATTAACTTGTGAGGCCTTGCACTCATTTAACAGTTCAGGCACCCACAATAGTGCCCAGAGAACAAGTGTTGATTCCTGAGAAGAGAACGACATCAAGGACAACAGAAACACCTTCAGGTGCTGCCACCAGGACACCAGCCATGCCACAGAGTGGGAAGGGACACACAAGAGTCATCCAGTCCAAGCCCTGGCCCTGCACAGACACCCCAACAATGCCACCCAGCATTGTCCAAATGCTCCTGGAGCTCTGGCAGCCTCAGGGCCGTGCCCATGCCCTGGGGAGCCTGGGCAGTGCCAGCACCCTCTGGGGAAGAACTTTTTGCTGATCTCCAGCCTGAACCTCTCCTGACACAAGTTCAGGTCATTCCAAATCCCTGGTCACCACGGAGCGATCAGTGGCTGCTCCTCCTCTTCCCCTCAGGAGGAAGCTGCAGATCCCTGAGGCCTCCCCCCCAGATGAACTGCCCGAGTGCCCTCGGCCGCGCCTCACACAGCTCCCCCTCACGGCCCTCCGCCATCTTTGTGTCCCTCCTTTGGACACTCTCTAACAGTTTAATATTCTTTTTACATTTTGGCACCCAAAACTTCACACAGTACTCAAGGTGAGGCTGCCCCAGCCCAGAGCAGAGGAGGACAATCCCCTCCCTGGCCTGGCCGGCCATGCTGGGCCCGGTGCTCTCAGGACGCTGGTGTCCCCCCTGGCTGCCAGCACACACTGCCAGAGCCTCAAGAGAAATATTTGCACCTCAAAACCATCCAAAGCACTGACTTGTACTCACAGTTCTCTTCTGGGACTTTTGCTAAGTCACCTTTCTCCCTCGTCCTTGAGATTTTTGGTTCAGATGTCAGTCCTGTTATGAGCAAAGCCTTTTCCTTCCATTGGAAGCTCCCGGGATGAAGGCTTTGCTCCAGACACACGCTGGGTTTTGGGGAGGAATCTTCTCTCTCCCAGCACAAGGTCAGCCTGTCCTGGAGGGTGGGAGACCCTACGAGCACCCATCCAGTGCCACTCTCTTCAAAAGGCAAACTGGAAGAGTATCAAAGCCGTATCTTTTGTGGCAAGATGGAAGGAAGTCTAATTTAGCATAAAATGTTGATATTTGACAATAGTTCATCTCAGCACTAATTAATGTGAAGATAAATTGTTTGACTGCCTGTTCTGTCAACAGAATTAGAGGAACAGAAGCTCACACACACTTCGTCCTCGGAGCAGGAAGAGGAACATGCATCCAGAGGGCAGCCAGCATCACTGAAAGGCATTAAAATAAAAAAAAAAATTAACTTGTGAGGCCTTCTACTCATGCTCTGTTCTGACTATAATACTGGTAAGTCTTAGATGAGATGCTCTGGAATTGCCTCTTCATGGAAATGATCCGGATAGAACAGGTGGTGTGAATTTGTGAAGAAATGATTCACACCAAACATTACATTAACTGCTATAACCACATAAAAAGGATTAGTGCAGGGGTAGAGGAACAGTACCATTCCAGATCACAGCCAACCATTCCCGAGCCTTGAAATTCAAGTATCTTCAGTACAAATATGTGAATGCAGCACAAGATTACAGGTTACCTCTGTATCCTCCCCTCCACAAAACCACACTAACAATTTTTGGCCACACACTCACAATTAACAAGAATTAAAGTTTTGTTTATATGGTGAATTTCATTGTGGATGATATGTTCTAAATTTTTCAGTCCACCGGTACTGAAAAGTGCATTTCCTATGAATGAACTCTGCAACAGAGCTTTCCAAACTCAAAAAGGCTGTGCTCTATTATATTCTAGTATTTGCTCTTCCATTTGTTTTCAGGAAATTTATAAAACATACTGGTTTAGCTTTCATACCCCAGAGGTTTTTTTAATGCAGTAAATTGGTTTAAAACCACTGGGGCAGTGATTGACTCCTGTCAATCACACGAGCACAGGCAGTGCTGCAGGATGAGAGAGGAGCAACCTCCTGAGGGCAGGAGCTGAGATTGTGAGCATTATCAGACTGAAGGGTTTTCTGCTGTTTCCACGGTTGTAGCATTGCAACCCCCCTGAAACAGATAAAATATTTGCCCTTGGAAGCAAAGCAGAGTAACTAATGAGGTGTCAACGAGGCAGTAAAAGCAGGAAGGTAAATTATAAACCCATTTAAGAAGCCAAGCTACTACTAAAGAGTAACGGGGAAGATATTCAACAAAAATTCCTTTTCTGACTGCTCTCCAAATTAGAGTCGTCTACTCTGTGTGCTACAGAAATACTTCCTGTGCTCACCTCTAGTTCCAGGTCACTTGCTCACCTAGCAGTGTGTTAAAAATAAACCAAACTTAAAGTGAACAATCAAACCACTACATTTCCAAATCCCTGTGTTTTTGGTAAGTGGCTATGATATTTAAATCTCAATTAATGACCTATTGATTATGAAGCCTTGTTGGACAGGGTCATCTCCCAATTTATAACTAAGAAACAAGGGCCAAACCTCTTGTCAGAGGTCCTGTGCTAAAAATGTTGTGGAGAACAAAAGATCTCTCACTCACAGAAAGATAGGCAGCCCTTGGCAGTCCTCACCATCATTTGTGGCAGCAGTAGAATCCCAGCAACCATGCTTAGAAAACCACGTGCTGAATTTAGTGAGCAGTTCCAGCATTATTTAAAACTACTGTGAAACTGGAAGGGTTCATCAGCCTCATTTGCACGTGCAGTGGAACCACAGTGGGTTTTCCTGGAAAAGGCTGATTTTACCTGAACTTTAGAAACAAAACACCCAGAATAACCTCCATCCTCCCTTTGATATTTGTCATGGGGTGCCAGCCTAGGAGATTCAGCATTTTCAGTTCGGGGGCTGGAGAGGGGAGGCCCATTGTTTATCTAGTCAGAGCAGATCCCTGTTTGGTTTGGATGAATTACATAATGACTATAATCAGAATTTGGGGATGGTTCATAGATAAGAAAACACAGGCAAAAGCTTTTGTGCAGCAGTAAGTGCTGGTAATTAAGTATCACCAGTTCTTCCCTTTATTTGGTGAAACTACACCCAGAATATCAATTAAAATTCCCAAAGTTATCACCATGGAACTCAGTCCTCCCCCTTCAACCAAGGTGACCTAATTTGACTCATCTCAGTTTTACTTTAATATCCACAGTGCAACCAAATCTATGCAGCAAATGGGGCAGGACATCTGTTCACACAGGAACATGTATGAAATCCAAACTCATGCCAGGTGCTCACATTTGTCTTTTTGTAGCAGGATTAGGAAGGAGTTTCCTTACACAACTCATGAAAGTTGTTTACTGATGAAGATAAAGGTGCCTGAGGAGCTGCTTGACAAATGTGAACTGACAGGGGCTTTTGGAAAACGTTGTTCAGGTATCGGGTTTAAAGAACAGAAAGGGAAAATTGGAATATGCTGAAAGTTTACCTGGAAAATCCTCACTTCGAGTCTCTGGGAATGAGAGGAGACTCCCTCTATCGAGGCAATGCTTCCCCAGTCTCAAATCCCTGCCCCATTTCCTGGGAGTGGGCTTGGGAAGCAAAGGTTTTCCTTGTGCCTGCTATGCAGGTATAGGTATTTATATGCAGTAAAGTCTCCTGTTGGCTCCTTCAGTCCTTCTCACCTTGGAGGGGCCTTGGCAACATTTCCCTGGGCACAGCTGGGTGGGAACTGCTCCCTCTGACTGTGTGAGCCTGAGAAAACAGAGATACAGCCCTCACCTCAGCTTTTATCACCTCCTCGCATTGGGTTTTAAGCACAGGTGTTGTGGATTAAGCACAACAAGGAGCTGTCCCTCTGCACCCATCCAATGGTCCCCTCTGGTGCTCCATTTTCAGGTGTCTGATTGCAATTACACCAATTAACCTCAGGAAAAGATGAAGGCTTGGTGGGGCCGGGGGATAAGTTTCCTGAAGCCACAATGTCAAAGGTGTGACTTTGGTAGTCTCTCATATTTGATGTATCCCTCTGTGTTCTTGGAATTTACCAGCTTTGCAGCAAAGGAGTTCTGAGCTCTAGGACAGACGATGGACCATGGATTGAACAAGCCCTTTAAAAAGCATCCCAGTGCAACCTTTCTCTGCTGTAGTCTTTATTAAATATAACCTGGGTATTAAATATGTAAATGTAACCCATGCCTTGGCTGTATCGAGGCATTCCTGCAACACTCTCCTTTTATCCAAAAAATGCCTTGAAAATCAAGTGGAGGGGAGGTTTCCCAAACCCCTTCTGGCACTGGCTGCTGCTCCTAGCCATTTTTCCATACCCCTTCCAAGCTGTTGGTTGAGGAACAGACTGTGAACAGCCCTGTTCCAGGAAAGCAGAAAGTCCAGAGCATCCAGGAAACATGGGATAGAGATCTGGGGAGGAGCAGGGGAGTGGGACTCATTCCTGAGAGTGCCACTCATTTTACCAGCTGAGAAAGGCAGAAGTCTAAACTGGGAATAGGAAAGGGTCAGCTATCCAACTTTTTACCACCAAAAACTAAAACTGGCTGCGCTGAAGTTGTCAGTTTGTAGCAGGGGTGTGCAGTCAGCATGGGAAGCATGTTTAACACAAATTCATCGAGCTGAGAGCAAACCTGGCTTGGCTTGGGTTTTTTCTGTTTTCGTTTTGTTTTGTTTTTTCCTGTTTTGTTTGGGGTTTTTTTGGTTTGGTTTGGGTTTTTTTGGTTGGTTTGGGTTTGAAGTTCTGGAGGAGCAAGTATGTACCAGCACAGGTACAGGCTCCCTCTGGTGGCTCATTTCCAGAAATGGCAGTTTTTTCCCCAAAAAAAGCCATTCCGTCCAGTCCAACCAATTGGAGTTGGCCGGATGAGGTGGAACCTGTTTGAGAGCACGTAGGTTCAGGAAGTTCTAAGGTTTTTTTGTAAAGCACTGAACAATTAATTCTTTTATTATGAGTAAAGACTTAGGGGTTGTACAGGCTCTTTGTTGTTGCTATGCAGGCTGTGAAAGCATAGAGAAATCTTCCTTTTTTAAAAATAAAAGCCTTTTAAAACAAGTATATTAACTGTGAAACAGTGTAATTTTATTTAATAACGCTTAAATTTGCTGATTATTAATTCCACCCCTGCTTTATTTGAAAACTTACCTCCTTGTGATTACTTCAAAATCGATATTTGCTACTTTTTGGAGGTACAGGAATAGAATGAGGCTTAGAATTGAAGACTGAATGACTTTAAAAGAAACAAACAAAAAGCACAAACACTTGGAAGAGCTGATGTTGGACGTGTACATGTATTTTAGCTCAATGAGATGTTAAAATTAAAAAAAGAAAAAAGCAAAACCAAAAAACCATCCCACCTTAAAAATAAAAACCCAAAGGCCCTGTGATTGTATAATCAACATCACTGCACAGCTTCCAGCACTTGTACTTGGCTATTCAGCCTTGATCCCATGTGGTCCTACCCAAGACCTACCAGATTTTGACTGAAGTAGTTAAAATTTAATCCGTGGCTAAATATAGCCTTCCAGTCAGGAAAAGCTGCATGGATGGAACCTTCCAGCAGGGCAGGAGCAGGCGTGGAGCTGGAATAGGTAATCCAAGCACATCCAGGACATTTTACACCAGATTGGAGTTAACTCTGGTAGTGTCTGACAGCTCCTGGGGCTGCAGCCTCAGTGAGCAGGAAATGGTTTCTGTTCATGCCATCTCCATGTTGTGTTATTGATATAAATCTCATCAAGGAGAACTTTGATAGCTCCTGATTCTGGCTGTAAATATCTTGGCTGCAGCAGAACAAACTCTGAATAGGCTTCAACAATTTTCGTTGCTTCAAGTTTTCACCTCACCAAATATTATTCAAAAGGATTTGTCTCTGAGTCTCCATAGGGAATGATCCCTAGTTCTGAGGTAGCCCTTTGTGAAGCATAAACCCTTCTTCAGTTTAATATTTCATAGAGTTACAAAGTGTTGGAAGTTATTCCAGGGTTGTTCCTCTGCTTCTTGTCCCCTTTCCCTTAAAACCTGTCGGAATTGTCAGAATGGTACTAAAGAAAATTCTGCCTTTAAGAAATGTTCTTCTGTCAGTTTGTTTTATATTTTAGGCCAATCTCTCCAGAATCCTTACCTAACCTTTACAGTGCTGGAGAAAGGGGAGGGGAAAAAAAGGTTGCTAAGATACTTGCAAAAAGGCAAATTAGCTGCACTAGAAATAAAACAAAAGGATTAAAAATCTCTAACATTTTGAGTAAAACACCCAGTTCCAGCAACTGCCAAAATTTCATGGTCCTTCATTTTGAGACAAAGCAATTCAGAATGTCATCGAGCCTCAATTTCACAGGCATATGGGATTTTAAAGCATTGCCTCGCTGCATTAAGTTTAAGATATGATGAACTCCATGGTAAGTTTCTCCTGCTGTTAGCAGAAAAATGGACAATTATTTATAAATTTATGTATTTCTATTTCTATCCATATTTGGAAGTGGAACTTTGGAGTTTTAGATATTCCATAACACACCGAGCACAGCTGAGTAAAGCTGAGTCCCTAAAACCAGGTAGAATCTAAGGCTTCAATGAAAGACTTACTTTTGGACAGAGCTGTGGAGTTCTCATTTTATATCACTTTAGTTCTACTGAACTTTTCTCCATTTATAGCTTTGGCAGCAAAAAATCCACAAGAGGAGTAAAGCTGAAGATGGAGATTCTTTCCCTCCACTAAAATATGCACCACTGATTGAAACACTGACAAGAAATCAACGCTTGCATATTTTGCTTCATCTTAAGTGTAGTAAAATTTCTGCTTATTTCAAGGAAGTCTCATTTTACATATTCAAATCCACTGCAGCAGAGAGCTCCAATTGCCTGCATTAATTCTGAGGCAGAGCCAGCACTCATGGAGAGCTGCTGGGATTATCAAAGCATGTCATTTTCAGGGCTCTCTATTCCACTGAGCTGAGCAGGTTTTGATCACATCCAGGCAAAGGACAAAGCCATCATTGCTCTGGCCCCTCCAGAATTTGGATGCAGTTGTGGTTTGTAGGCCAGCAAGCACATCTGCTCTGATGACTCTTTGTTCTTCCCTTTTTGCCCCAATAGTGCCTGAAGCAAAATCCCTGTGTCCATGGGAGATCTTCAGGAACTCTCCACAGCTGGGGCATGTTTGGTGGTTTGGTCCAGAGAGATTCTACATGACATTTACCCCGAGATATTAAGAGGAAACACAAGGCAGAGGAGTGCTGGGGTTTAACAAACCAACATTCTTGATGAAAATGGAGCAGGATTTGCTCCTTGCTCACTCCCAGACGGGAGGACTGCCTGGCCTGGCTGCAGGATTGAGGGAGGGCAGTGCTGCCAGCTGTCTGCTCTGCAGATGCTTGGCAATGAAAGGCACCTCTGCCTCTTCACCTTGTCAGAAGTTGTCAGAGTTCTCTTTACCTGGACAGCCAGTGAGGACTTTAGAAACTTGCAGGGAGGAAGAACGCTGGCAGTTTCATAATCAATTCCCATGGCTCTGCCATTGCCATGTCTGATGCCAGCAAGGATTTGTTCTGCAGCCCTTCTGATGCCACCTAAGTCACAGATGGAAGGTTAGGCCTTCCTTCCTCACAGAAGAAGTTGGAGATCATTATATTGCTCTGGCTTGACTATTTCCTTTCTCCAGCTGAGGCAATACATAATATTTCAGACAAGAAAAATGTGTACCAGGAGCCTTCCCTTGATGTATTTTCTCATTTATCTCTTTGACCCTTTTAAACCGTGGATTTTTTTCCTCTTCTTCCTCTCACAATGATGTGAGTTACAAGAATGAGTTTGGAGGTTTGTTTTTTTAGTTGGTTTTTTTTTTTTTTTAATTAAAAACAAAAAAGTATAATCTTTGCATGCATAAATGGGACTGGAGTAGTGACAATCTGAGATGGCAAATTGGGAAGAATCCGAATGCAGCTGCATAAAGAGAGAAAACAGCAAATTGGAATGGAAACACATTTGGATAATTACAAACTTGCCAAATCAGGACATGTAAATCTCCTTAAAAAAAAGAGAAAAGGCAAAAAATGTAATACTGTTGTGTTTCTGCAGTGCTTACTGAATTAAAAATGCAGAAGTTGTAATAGTACAAAGCTCAAGATTTACAAAGGAAAACGAGTTGTAGGAATTAAGAATTACTGAGGTCTAACAGGTCATTTTAAAATGAACTCCAGAAGTGCAGAGGCAGGGCATGCGGTGGGCTCACTGCTCCCTAAGGAATGGGAAGCAAAGAGCATCAGCAGCCAGAGCCCTGCCCAGAGCAGCCACGGGAGGCAAGAACAGCCCCCGAGAGGGTCCCAGGCTCAGCCAGAAGCCCAGGGCTGCAGACAAGCCATGGAATCCCAGAGTGAAAGGATCCCAGACTAAACCAGGGAATCCCAGAGTGAAAGGATCCCAGACTAAGCCATGGAATCCCAGAGTGAAAGGATCCCAGACTAAGCCATGGAATCCCAGAGTGAAAGGATCCCAGACTAAGCCATGGAATCCCAGAGTGAAAGGATCCCAGACTAAGCCATGGAATCCCAGAGTGAAAGGATCCCAGACTAAGCCATGGAACCCCAGAGTGAAAGGATCCCAGACTAAGCCATGGAACCCCAGAGTGAAAGGATCCCAGATTAAGCCATGGAATCCTAGACTGAAAGGATCCCAAATCATTGAGGTTGGAAAAGAGCTCCAAGGCCACCGAGTCCCAGCTGTGCCCCATGCCCACCTTGTCCCCAGCCCAGAGCTCTGGGTGCCACCTCCAGGAATTCCTGGGACACCTCCAGGGATGGGCACTCCAAGCCCCCCATGGCAGTCCCAAGGCCTGAGCCCCCTTTCCACGGGGAAATTCCTGCTGATGTCCCCCCTGTCCCCCCTGGCCCAGCCTGGGGCTGTTCCCCCTCCTCCTGCCCCTGTTCCCTGGGATTGGATCCCAAATTCCCCCGGCTGTCCCCTCCTGTCAGGAGCTGTGCAGAGCCACAAGGGCGCCCTGAGCCTCCTCTGCTCCAGGCTGAGCCCCTTCCTAGCTCCCTCAGCCCCTCACAGGACTGACACCCTGCCCCTTCCCCAGGGTCACGTTTCTCACAAACTCAAACAATCTTAGGAAAAATATTAAGGCAATTTAGAAACCATTAGTTTTAAAGCAAAACTTAATTTTTCTATTCTAAAATCCATAAAATACCATTTTTTTTGTTTTTAATTTTAAAGGGGGCATATACGGTGCAAGATGCTGGTTCCTGGAATACTTTGTTTAATATTTTTGTGTGATGATCCTCATTTCATTGACCATGCGTTTGAGAGGACATTAAATAGAATTTATATTCTTTAAAGGATAAGTAAACTTTTAATATGTCAGAAATTTCTTTTTTTGGTGGGGGGATGGGGGGTAATATTAATAATTCAAGCCATCATAGTACTTGATTAAACCTTTAGGAATTTCAAATTATTTGTTAGGTAGCTGGAGTACTCCTTCAGAATATCTATTTCTGTTTAAGAATCTTAAGATTCAAATGACTGTTGTCTCTCTTGTTCACTCAAAAAGATTGAAAGATGAGCTTGAATTAATTTGCTTTTATTCAAGCATATAGGAACCTGCTGGAGAAAAGAAAAAATGTGAAAATATAGTAGCATGGCCATAGATAAACTTTTAGTAATAATTTGTATTTGGTAGAAAAAAAATTCAAAATTAGGCATGTCTTGGGGTAAAAAAATTAATGCATTTATAGTGTGAGTGTCTTCTCCAGTACTGAATTCCTGCTATTACAGTTTTATGATGATTACAGTGAAATGCAACAGAGTGTGTTGTTGTGTGTATAAAAGTGAAATAAGGTCTGTGAGGATCCAGCACTTTGGATTTCAGTGTAAATGAGAAAATTGGGAACCTAACAGGAAGCATAGCTGGAAACGCTTGCTGGTTTTGTTGGTTTGGGTTTTTTTCATGTTGAAATTCCTCCAGTTTTTAATTACCCTCTAAATCTTCTCCAGGGTAATTAGTGAGGGCACTGAACCCTGGGGGAGGCAGGCTGCAGCCACACATATCCAGAGGGATAATCATTCCCATCGATTATTTTCTGTGCTCCCCTTGATCTCCATGCTGCACCATTGTCTTAATCCGCATTTAAGTTTAATAGAAAATGACAAATTTCACTAATTTGCACCTAAATAGATTTTTAGATTGGTTTTTATTTCCCAAAACTGTGCAGCACAGGTATTAAGTCTCACTTAACTTTCAAAGCACAACCTAAGAGCTGTAAACACCTTGGGGAGAAAACTCTGACAGGTGAATAGTGAGAGAGAGCACAACCTCCCACAGGAAAGGCATTTGCAGGGTGTTGGAAGCCTGCTGGTTCACACTGCAGTTTCAGAAGTAAAACTTGGGTTTCTCTGAGGACCTGTGCAGAAATAATGCATTAAACCACTTCAAAATATGGGGCACTGCTCCCACAACTCTGCACTGTAAAGAGTTTTTAAGCTGTAATCAGAATGGGATGCAAAACAACTCCTTGGTGATATTTCTAAAGGTTTTGAATGCTGAAATTCAGGCTTTATTGGCTGAAGTTTTTTAAGAGATGCTAACAAAACATTTTTTGCTTTTTCCAGTCGTGTGCTGCAGAGTCAAGAGTGACAGGGAAAGAGGGAATGTGTGCTGGCATTTTAGAATTTATAGCAGAGTTTAAAAATATAGAATTCTCTGACAGAGATAACTCTGGTATTCCTACTAAGCTGATACCTTCCCATTCCCCAGAAGGCAGCTAAATTATTAAATATAGCTTAAATCTAGAAATCAATGTATTTCTATAACATCTGTAGGAACAGGGGAAGTATTAATACTAATCTGGTCTCAGTGTTCCGTGTTTCCAGCAAGAATTCATTCCATTTTTATTCTCTTTATAAGTTGGTATTAGTTGCAAAGGTCTGCACAAGTCCTGTAACACTGAAGTGTTTTCAGGGGTTTCTTCTCCAGGGATGGAAAGTTTCTTTTTTTTTTTTCTTTTTCTTCTATGGCCAAACAGGAGTTTTCTGTACTTTTTCCTCCTGAAACAGGAGGGCTGCAAAATGCAAATGCCATCAAGCTGTTCACCTCAGTGCCTGCTCCATGTGGGTTGCACATCCTGTCCACTTCCAGCAGGGACAAATTCTGCACACTGAGGAGTCTGTTCAACCCTTCCCTCGGGTTTTTGTGACCCCCAGCACCTGCCAAGGTTTGGTTCCCCCTGCTCCCAATCCCTCTCCTGAATTCCCCTGACAGGTTCATCACAGGACAAGTTGCTAAATTCCTCCTTGCTAAAATGTCTCACTCGTGGAGTGTTCTGTCATTATAACCACACAGCAGTGCCAGAATAAATGCATTAATACCTCGACATCTCTCTTGTTTAGGAGCTGGAGCTATGCAAGCAAAATATAAAATGAATATTTCAGAGGGGCAGTTAAGAGGCAGAGTGGGTAAGACATGAAACTTCCGTTGAGCTCCTTCCAGACATTTTTAAAAACACCCTTCTTCCTCTAACAACATATTTAACTTGTTCCTCCCCTCTGTGTTTGTTGGGGATTTTGCATAATGCAGTGTCACTAGAAACTTTCTGTCTAGCTGAATTAAGAACCATCAAAAGTCTCTCTAGAATGGAGTTCCTGAGTGAAACTGAAAGGACTAAGTGGCTGAATAACTTTTTTTAATTGAAAAAAAAAGAGGATATGGCCAGTTGCTTTGGAAAAAAGGCCATTCACTTGCCAGAGGACTTGGAGATCTTCAGACCACCCAGAAGGGAGGGATCCTGCCAAATCAAAACCCCAAGGACGTCATGCAGAAAGGGCTGCAGTTGGCTCCCAGGACTATTGGGATTTTACTTTTTACACTTGGGTGTTTAGAGCCATAAAGGACATCTTGCAGCTGAAACTTTGTATTTTGTCATTAAAAAGTCCCACCTGTCTTATAAAATAGGTAAGAGCAGAAGCAGAGACGAAGTGATCAGTGGGAAAATCAGTTTTGCAGTTGAATGGGATTGGGAATGCCAGGAAGGCTGAGAGTTCCTGCTCCAGGATGCCCTTGCCCTACACAACACCCAGGGGAAGCTGCAGCAGGTGGAAGAAGAGGCCACAAGAACAGAAACTTTTGTACCAAACAGGGGCATCCCTGGTGCCACTCAGGGAATTTAGGGAGCTGGCACATGACGTCACCCAGAGCTGAGACTTCTGCTTGGGATTTTGCACTTGTCATCTCTGAATTTCCAGCTGTGCCATCACTCTGTCTCTAATTCCCTTAACTCAAATGATGAATATTTGTCAGGATTTGGAGATATTTGTTGTGAAAGCAGTTGCACGTGTTAGTAAAGGGGGAGTAGCACTGTCAGGAATATTGCAGTGTAAATAATGCTGGCAGTGGTTGTTGTGGGAATGTCTTCAGAGTGCCCATTCCACTAAAATCAGTATTAAATTGAGGAATATTAGAGTGATGCCTTGTTGGGACTACCTAAATCAGAGGCCAGACAGAATTAAGGGAATAAAAAGCAGTTCCAGTTATTGAAGGGCCTTCAGGAACATTTTGGGCAGACAAAGTTCCCCAGGGCTACACCCAAAAATGGCCCACGGGTCAGGGGTTCCACACTTTTATCAGTTTGGTCCCTTTGCATTTTGGGGGTTCATCTCCCAATCCCAGCTTCAGCTAATGAAGTCATTGACCCCAGGTTTGCTGCCCCAACTCCCTTTTGTTTCCATCTCTCAGGGCTGAGGCAGTGAGGTGTCCTTGATTGCCAAGCCTGGAGAGGAATTGTTGTGTGTGCCCAAACTGGGAAAGCTGCAGCTGACACTGAGTGTGGAGTTTGGAGTTACACACTAAAGAGCTGCAGGAGTGCAAATGGATGCTGAAATCTTCAGGCATCAAGAGCACAGTGCACACTTGCACTTTAGGATATGATAATCAGATAAAAAAACCACTGTAACATTTATAAATGAGCATTCCATGCTTGTGAGCTCATTTCCAAAGAGCATTGGAGAAATATTTATTAGTCTGCATGGACAGGTGATGCAGTGTGCACTGCTGTGAAACCAGGGGAGCAGAGCCTGGCATTCTCGAGCTGGGACTGTGGGGCAGCACCTGCTCAGCAGCACCAACCTGCCAAATACCAGGGACAATTCATGGCACTAGCCTGAATCTCCATTATTTCAATTTGTACTGGAATGAGAGCAGTGCTAGTGATGGGAATACCACAAAAAATGCAATTTTAGCCATTTGGAGGTGCTGATGATAACTCAGATTTACAAATTCTTTCAGTATACTTGAAAAAATGTAACTGCACATTAACTTGAGGCATAATAAGGTCATGGCAGGGAAATTCAGTGCTCTGAGGGAAGGCTGTGGCCTCCACCATCTGCACAGCACCTCAGTCAATCACGTCAGGAGCAAGCCCAGGCATCCACCGAGACAAAATGATAATTCCTCCCAAAATTATTCCTGGAAGTTTTCCAAGAGAGAAAACCTTCCTCCCTCAAGTTTGTTATTTGAATGTTCTATTTATATAGTGGGGTGTTAAAATAATTAAATTTTTTTGGCCAGACTATGATAATCTCTTTTGACAGCCTAAGTGGGTAGCACAGCCATACATTTTTTTTCCTGGTAATTATTTGAGTTCTAGAACAGCTTTCAGAAAGAAATCCTATTCCAGTTAAGAAATGCAGGTGTAAGAGAGGTAGAACTTCAGGAATTTGCCACAGGCGAGGTAATATGTCACTGGAAAGTTGTGCTTTTATTTGACTGTGGAGTTTTTGCAGCCCCAAATTTGGATTTTCATTAATAAATTAATACATTTCTTTTCTTCAGGAGTAAGTTCCAGTATAATGTTTCTGAGTGCAGAGAAAATCTGACCACCCCCAAAACCAAGGAGGAGGGAAAGATTAAACCTCTGTGCGAAGTAGATAGGAAATAATTTTTAAAAATATTTTTAAATCATATTTTGGAGGAGGGGTAATAATTTTCAAGTACATACATAATTTTGTTTTTACAATATTTGATGACTTGACTTGTCAAGCTTATTTTTTGCTAGTCCTGATCCTAAGCGATTAACTCTAGTCTGAGCATTCAGTAGAATAATCATTGAGTAAAACAGAGAAATGTTTTCCCAATATTTTTGTAAGATATATGATGAGCAAAAGGAAAGTTTTGTGACCAAAGATATTCATAAATTGAGGCAGATTTGTACCATTTCAGAGAAGACCCTAAGTGTGGATCCTGTATTTCACACTGTGGTGCTCTGCAGGACTTTGAGGGTGACTGAGCAGTCCAATAAATGAAAAAAAAAGAAAATGATTGTAAAATAATTGGGTTTTCTGAAGTGGACACACAGAGGTGTAAAAGAGAGAGTTCCAAGAGTTCTTAAAGAAGGACTTGTAGTTTTTGATTGGGATAATACTTCCAGAAAATAAAATTACATCCTTAAAAAATCTCTGTTGTCTTGTTGTGCACATGAGGCCTTCAGCTGGATGATACAAATATCTGGGGACTCTGTTCCTCTATCATAGCCACTAAGTTAATTTTTGTCACAGCAACATTGATTCTGTCCTTTGTGTCTGCTTTTCACAAGATCACAGAATAATCATTCTTTTTCTTATTTTTTCTTACTCTATTCCAAGAAGATTTACAAGGAAAAGCTGCTCTCTCCTGCACTTTGAAAAGACAATAAAGCTTATTTGGATACTTGTTGTGCACAGGTGTGAAACCCCATCAGAAATTAGGAAAGGTTTTCTTCACAGCATCAGGAGGCTGGAATAATTTAGATAAAATATTATACTGCAGAAATTACTTGCACAAAGCATATTTTACTTTAAAATATATT
Organism: Irena cyanogastra; assembly: GCA_013397155.1. NCBI lineage: Eukaryota > Metazoa > Chordata > Aves > Passeriformes > Irenidae > Irena > Irena cyanogastra. Next base: position 85,319 of record VWZV01008112.1, on the reverse strand, counting down.
AAACTGCCTGTACAAATTCAAATACTAATTCCAGTGTTATTTAGTGCAAAACCAGGTGCTTTGGGTAGGACTAGGAAAAAACAAATCCCTTAGCTCTAATTGCTTAATATTCTTCTTGAACACTCAATTTAAAAAGCCCAAAAGACCAAATCATTGTTTGAAAACTGAAAACATTTAATTATTCAACTGGATAAATTATCTTAGGCTGAGAGAAGGCTGGAACTAAGTGCAGATATTTCTAAAACTCCCTGAGAGCAGGCTATGACCATTCCATTAACCTAATTGTTGTGCTGCTTGTTCTCAACAATCCATTTCATTTTCCTGTTCTCTGTTTGATGTAGTGGAGATCACAGCCCTCCAACATGTGCAATTTAAGTTTTCAGTACTGATGCCAAGTTAAAATTGGGAGTAGCTTTGCAAAATTATGAGTGTCAGTGCAGACAGAACAGAACAATGTAATTAACTGCAGAGCAAGTCATTAAAGAGAGAGAAGAAATGAAACTGCAAATCAGCTGCAAAATCAGACTCTGAACTTTGGCATCACAAATTGCTAATTCATTATCAGCATTGTTGCTATCAGCCCTCTGAAATATTAAAATTTAGAAATGGATCTTTGGGAGTTGGAGAAACTCAGAAAAACACTACAAATGTACCTTTTCTTTTTGCTTTATTGAAACAGGGTTATATAGATCAGGTTTTTTTTAATTTAAACACAGCAGCCGTGCTCTTCAGACCATGAGTTTTGTGAGATCACTGCATAAATTCACAGAAGGCCACTACAAACTGCCTGGAGCAAATCCATAAATATGCTAGGGAAGTGTTTCAAGCCAGCACAGGCAGAAATTTTTTAATCAGAATCTATAATTTCTTCTAAAGTTCTGGGTTTGTAATGCTAGAGCAGTAATTATTATTTTTTAACTTCTGGAAATGAACAGACAGGAAACAAACAAAACAAGACCATTTGTTTCCTCATTGGAAAAAAAGGAAAAATTTAAAATACCAGGTTTGACCATAGATAGTTCATGTCAATAAAGGATGGGAAATAAAGGCATGAAGGGAATTATGGGCTCATTTCTCAGCATTTACAGAATTTGCCAAATATAGTTGCAAACCCCCCTACCTAGGGAGTTAAAATCAAGTGAGAAGTCCCAAATTCACAGAACTGCCCTTTGCACAAACAAACAGACACTGCTGCATTTAGGGCCAGACAAATTTCACCCTCCAGGAGAAAGCCCAGCCAGAAATGCTGCAAGGAATTCCTGCATTTGCTGTGTCCAGGAGAGTGATAAATGTTTATACAATGGGAGAGCACTCCAGCAGAGAGTTCAGACCTTCCCCATGAGCAGAAAAAGTGCAATTCCAGCACCTGCAAGAGGATCTCGTGCTGGTGGATTGCAGCACCCACACTGATGATTATTATCCTTTCTCCTCTCTCAGCCAGGAATTCTAGGATTCTAGTTTGGGGTGGATTTGTATAACCTGCTGTTTTAGCTGAAATTTATTAGGAAATTTCAGTCTGGAAAGAGTATTAGAATAAATCTTCTTTTCTTGCAAATATTTCCATTGCCTCTATTAGTTACTGGGGACAGGAAAAAAAACATTCAGAATTTCCCTCAATTACTTTAATTCTGGTGTGTATTTTATCTATAAAACCCCTCTCTTTGTGTCCAGCTACTGAGCAAATATTTTAAGGCCCAAGGAAGAGCTGAACAAGGAAAAAAAATTCAAGAACAACAGGAATTATCTGTCAAGTAAAACAAAGCTTTTTCAGGAGTTCCTTCTTAATTTCTGTATTATGAACCAAGCAGATGAAATGGCAATTTTAAGAGTTAGGAAAGAATAACAATAACAGCAACACCACCATGAACTAGGGGCAAAGAAACCCTGACTCCAATCTTATATTGTTTTTTTTTTAATGTACTTTTTTTACTTGTGTGCTGTTTACATAAACCCATATATTTATTTTTATATTATTTATAGTCCCTTTTTGGGCTATTTTTAAAAGCCCATCTCCCTCTGGTCAGCAATGAAAAACAAGTGTGATTCAAGAGAGCTCCAACAGAGGTCTTATTCTTTAGGGAAATCAGATTGAGTATGGACTTGAATAAATTCAGGTTGCAGCTCCAGCAGCCTGTGGGTGTCTGTGAATGGCTCATTTTGTATTCCAGACACACTGTGAGCTACAAATGCCAACCACCAGAGCTGCACTACACAGATCAGGCTCTTTCTCCATCTTAAAGCAACCACTTCCTTTCTGAAAACACACTTAAAAATCCTCCGAGGACAGAGTGCTTTATTTTGGGAATTTTTCCTCATTACTGTTGGAGTTTTTTCTGATTTCAACTCAAATACTGCGCAAATGTGATGTTGTAAACAAGGAAAAGCAGCAGCTCATGAGCAGAACTGAGATGGGGAGAAAAACTGGAGTTTATCTGTTTTGGCAGATAAGAGCTTGCTGCTGTGATCTGTCATTTGGGTAATTTTCCCCTTCAAAGTGGGAACTGAAATTCATTTTGCTGAGATTTCCTTTGAAACTCTGCGTGCAGGGAGGCAGAGTTTTCCCACAGGACAGTGTGAGTTGTTTCACCCCATGTTAATCAAGACTTCAGCACCTGTGGGCCCCTGATGTCTTGAGAAGCTGACCTAGAACAGAGGCTGGGCAGAGCTAAAGAATAAAGCAGGGATTTATTAAAAGGATTTCCTCAGTGGATCCACCTTGGGCAGCACAAGAGCCCAGCCAGGGCTGCACCCAAGATGAACCAAAATGGTCCCAAAATGCAGCCCGGGCACGGGCTCTGTCACTGGGATCAGTTCTGCTCCATTTGCATCTTGGAGTTCATTGTCCAATTCCAGCTTTAGCTTCTGCACTCCCATCCTGCTTGTTTTTCTCTCTTCAGCCCATGTTGTTTCTGCTCTTGGGCTGAGATTTGGATCATTTGTCCTTGGTCCCCAGCTGGAGCAGGAATTGTTTTGTCTCCCTGCTCTGTGCAAAGAGTTCACCATGCCCTGATATGAAGCCCAGACCCACACACTAAAGCAGCACAGAATGTGAAAAAATATAAAAGCTAAAACCTGAGGCAATCACCCCCACTCTGCCCATCACCTGGACTCACTCACACACGAGGCAAAAGCAAAACTGGGGTGGGTTTCAGAACAAAAGCAGCAAAATTTCCCTGATTTATTCCTGCACTGAGCATGCTCCTCTAGCACTGGGCATCATGTGCTTCCTTGTTTCCAAGGAAACAACTGTGATGCTGAGCACATCCTCTCCTATCATGAACTGCAGGAGGGTCTGGGGATTTTTTTTTTCCCCCTCTGAGAATTTTTTGAAGACATCAATCTGAAATAATTTGCTGCACTTGATTGGCGTTGATTTCTATTTACAAATATGTAATTCTTCCCACAAGTAGAGGAGATTATCTAAATCTGCTGAAATGAACTGCAGGAGATACATGGCACGGGCAAATTAATTTAATTACATTTGGGATGGGATTGCTACAGTTTACAAGGGAATGAAGATGTTACACAATTGTCATCCCTAGATGGGGCTTTTACTTTGATTTTTTGGAGGCATAATTTGCATTACGGCTGATTTGTCATTTAAAAAAAATAAGAGATTGACAGAGCAGCTGCTTCCAGTGATCATGTCTGGAGCACCTGGAAAACACTGAGGAAAACAAGGGGGAAATGGGGGAAAAATGGGAACAAATCTGAAAGTGTGGCACACCTGAGAGAAATGGTGTTTCTGCCTCTCTGTGGATTGGTAAAATAAAGAAAAAAGGATTCACAGATTTACAGGAACTGCAGAAAACCCTTCAGTGCAATGATAAGGGATTCCTGAAGGATGCTCTTCCCCCTCTTGTTGGAGGCCTGGACTTTACCACCCAGGACAGTTTTCATGGCATCAAACCTTGTTAAATAAGACTGGAGAGCTGCTGTAGTTAGGTTCCCAACTTGAATCCACATTCTAAGTTATGCACTGCAAGTTTTCATTTCTTTGTTTCTTTGTGTGAACGACACTAGTACAAAAAATGACATTATCAAATCCCCCACAGAGTATCAAATTAAATTCCAATTAAAGTGAAGAAATCCACTGAAACAGAAATAGCAAGTGCAAATAACCCTTATTAAATCTATAAATCTGAATGATACAAATTCAGGTAATTTCTAATGTCTATTATTAGGAGCATTTGTAAGAGGGCTCTGAGGTATGCAGACATTATTTCTTTTTCATGAAAACACTCAGGAGATCACCAAAGCACCAAGAAAGGAGCCAAGGAATTTTTCTGTGCCAAGGCAGGCAGAAACTCCAGGGATTTTAAGAGGCTAAGCTGGTTCTGTTTGGACACTTAATGAAAAGAACATCATTTCCTCTGCCTTGTTAAAAATCAAGCAAGACACTGCAGAGTTTGTAGGGTGTGGTGTTCTGTTTTTAAGTTTACTTGACTGTTCTGTTATAATGAGGTATTTCCATGTTGGTCAGTTGTGGAATGGTTTGCTCCTGTGTACCCCTCTTCTTCCCCTCAGACTGGTTCATCCCAAGTTGTTTGCCTCAAAGTTTTCCCGCCATTGACCTGTCTGTCCGTGGTGTCAATCTTCCCTCTCCTCCCCAATTTTCCAAATATATCCCTGTCAAATCTGAAAAATCCTACCCCTACCCATGTCCATCGCCCTTGCCCTGCCCAGGTTCTTCGGGAACCTTCTCTATCAATCATCCCAGTCCTCCCAGATGATTTGCCCCTTAAACTTCCCTCCACCTGTAACAGAATTTCTTAAAGATCTTGGGCACGATTGTGTATTGGAGTGAGTTTTGACCTACCCTAGGCGTAGGCCTCAGATTCAGGCCTGTGTGGAAGTTTTCAGACCTGTTGCGCAGCAAGAAATTCTAATTAAGGTGTGTTTTAACTTTAGATAGAATAGTTCTGTTGTAATCAAGGTAGTTGCCCTAACAGTAAAAATGTTTGCATTCTTTTTCTTTCTGTATACCAATCAGAAAACACCTGTTACTGTAAACTATCTGCATCTCTATATAACCAGCCATTTCAAGATAATAAAGGGAGAACACACGATTAACCATATTGGTCATATTGTCGTTGCTCTGTTCCGACCCCCCACTTATAAAGGTACCCTGGCTTCGTCCACCCCGAGGTTTCTCCCGTTTGCTCCCTGTCATCCCTCATCCCTCCCTTAAAGCTCCCCCATTGTTACCTTATGTTCCAACCCCCTGTTATTCTATTCTTTAAAACCCCTTCGGAGCCTGGCTCGGGGCCATTTCCCTCTGCCTCGGTTGGGGTGTGATGAATGCTTTGTGAACAGCCGGCATCTGGCCTCTCCTTTACTCTTGCCTCGGGTCCCTGGCAGGGAAACACTTCGCCGGCAAGCCCAACCCACGGCTCGTGGCTGCAGAGCAGTGGTGCCCTGGGCTCAGCTGCCGGGCTCGCCATCGCCCACCCACTGCTCAGGAGACCCACGCAGCCACACTAGGGCTCTGTTAAAATCTGCCAGGCCTCAGAGAGAATTTCCAGTTTTTTGGAGATCCCACTGGGCTGCAAGTGCTTTGTGCCTTATCGCCAGTGATAAACTGATAACGTGGCCAATATGAACTGTCCCCTATCAACAGAGAACAAGAGAAATTGGGTTTGCGCTTTAGGAAGGAGCATTTAAGTGACAGGATTTAAGGAGGTAATTTAATCTAAACTTAATTTGTCGTGCTGTGTAAAGAGAATCAGCATTGAAAAAGGCAATTTACTTAAATCCTTCTATCATGAGCAAAGAATCCCTCACGAAGGCCATTGCCCGTTTTACAGACTTTGTGATAAGTTACAAAATCTTGTAAAAACCTTTATTGTGTTCTATTCAAAAGCACAGAAATATTCACAGGAGGGAAAGAGCTCTGTGGAGGTTTATAGACAAAAATATTTCTCCAGCTTCAATCAATTGGTTTTACTGGAGGTTGGGAGTGAGCCTCAAAAAAAAAGAGCCTTAGCGAAAAAAGGGCTTTAAGCAGGTAATTTAATCTAAAGACACTTAATTTGTGCTGAGTAAAGAGAACCAGCATTGAAAAAGGCAATTTTCTTAAATCTATCCTGAGAAAAGAACCCTTCAGCAAGGCCACTGCCCATTTACTGCCTTTGTGCTGAGTTATAAAACCTTTCCCGAAAAAACCTCTGTTTATTGTGCTCTGTTCAAAGGCACAGAAATATTCACATATTCCTGAAGTGAAATATAGATCCTTTATATTCCTTTTGGAAAATATCTCTGTGGAGATTTCCAGACAAAAATACTGCTCCAGCTTCAACCAACTGGTTTTACTGGAGGCTGGAAGTGAGCCTCAAAAAAAGAGGTTTAGCACTAGGGACTCCCTGAATTCAATTCAGCTGCCAAAGACTTGAAAAATTCCTCATGAATGGAAATTAAAATTAAGAGCATTTTTTCCAAGTTGAAACTGTCAACAGATTTTTTGATCAGACTCCAGATTAGAAAGCAAACAGGTGGAATTTCTGTGATTTTTTTACAGAAATTAAGGACATTTAAGGGCCAAACCCAAGGCCATGGTGAGTTCTACATTCTTCACTGATTACTCTGTCAGAAAAGGCAGAGTTGTTGAGCTCTTATTCTGAATTCTTTCTTATGCAATTCTCTATTAAAATAGAAGAAAAAGGGACCCAAATTACTATTTACATTTATATCACACGCATAAAAACTTAATTGAAAGAGGAAAATATTTACACAGTAGCATGAAAAGCAGAAATCTCTTCAAAGTTTGAAACTCTTTTTCAGCTTTTTTTTTCTGCTTACAAATTCAAAAACTGATGAAACCTCCACAGGAAACCTCAGGGGGCTTAGGAAAAAGTGTTTCTGCTCAAAATTTATTTTGGGGGGGAAATTTAAACATTTCTTTATCTGTCCCTGCACAGTATGATATTAAAAAAAAAATTCCTTTAGAAGATCTCATGCATGGATGTAACACAGTAAAAAGGAAACTTGAGAAATTAAAACTCTCTTCCTCCTGGGACATATATTTTGTTTTGCCTTCCACTTTCTGATATCCAACTGTACTTAAACTTAGAAGGAATAAAACACTACCCTGAGTATTGCAATCAAAGATCTCCCTTCTTAACCAACAAGAAAAAAAACTGTTGCAAAAATCAACATTTTAAAACAGAGCATGTGATCTTAGAAGCTCTGACTGAACTTATTAAATACTGAATAGTTCCTTTTTCTGTACTGAAGACAACAATTAGCCCAGGTTTACAATAGCACCATTAGAAAATTAATTTCACTTTGGCTTTAAAAAAAACTCTCTGCCAAAAATATTCTCCTCTTGAGTGTTATCCTGAGTGGGCCCTGATCTCTTGAATACCCAGTCCCGGGAACTGAACCTGGGTCAATTTTAAAGAACAGAGTAGGGACAAACTGTCAGTAAAATGGTGCTGCGAAGCAATTTCCCCTTTAAAAATCCACATTTTTTGGGCATTGGTCCTGCCTGAAAGCTGCTAATCTATTTTCTCTGTGTGTTCAGTGCTATTTTCCTGAACATGAATGCGTTAGAAAATAATTTACTTTTGGTCTTCCTTACAATATTTTCCTCTTTCTAAACATTTTAAACTTTTTTTTTAACATATTTTCTATTCTGCTTGTACCTTTCGAAGCTCAAAAATCCAAACTCCTGATTTTCCAGACTTAAAAATTCTCATTCTTCTAAGATTTTTGTATCATCTGGATCTAAATCTGGACATGACCAGCTTCATTTTAAATGAAAGCTCTATGGAGAAAGCCCAGGAACAAAAATAAATGTCTATTCCGAATAATTTCAGAAATTAATTAGAAAGAAGTCAGACAGGAGGTTTTGCTTTGGGATCACTTCTGAAGCATCACTGGAGTAATTTATTGGAGTAAAGCTGAAGGGCTGTGCTTTTTCTGAATCCTATGTATGCCTTCAAACCCCAAATTATATTTTTAAAGTTTGGAAAACTCTACTTTGGACGGGAAACCCCCAGGAATCACAAAGAACAGACCTGGAATGTTCTCTTGAGACCTGAAGAGTGCAGAGGCCAAGCTCTCAGGCACAGGAACTTGCACAGAGCCCTTTGCTGATGGCAATTAGCACAAACAATGAGGTGGCTCCCGCCCAAAATTCCAGCAGCACCTGGGCAGCGCGACTGCCTTCAGAGGGGTTACCCAGGGTGAAACAGATTCACCTGGGAGGCTTGTTAGCGCATTTGGAAGCAGAAACCTTTTCCCAGCCTATTCCCAGGCTGGGGACTGGGTTGAGTGCCTCTCATTAGACTGTGTGATGGTCTAGGGTGACACTATGTGGCTAATCCGAGCACTGAAATATCAATTGCAAGTCAGCTCCTGGAATCATTTGGGGAGAAACTGATCTCACCTCCTGTTTAAAATCCTGAGCAGGCAAGTGTGGAGCTCCTCAGGTTTTTGGAGCGTGTCATATGGAGTGGTGAGCATGTCTGAACTGTTGTTCTCCACTCACAGCTGCACAGAGAATCACCTGACATAAATTCCTGGAGCAAGGGAATGGTCACACTGGAGGTGCCTTCACTCTGCCTTAGCAAAAGAGTTTGGCCATGGGATGGAAAGGGAGAAACAACTGATGGAATTTCTTTTGTCAGTGTCCTCTTGATGCCTTGGGTTTTAGCTTTTTATTTTTTTTTCACATTCTGTGCTGCTTTGGTGTGTGGGTCTGGGCTTCATATCAAGGGATGGTGAGCTCTCTGCACAGAGCAGGGAGACAAAACAATTCCTGCTCCTGCTGGGGACCAAGGACAAATGATCCAAATCTCAGCCCAAAAGCACAAACAACGTGGGCTGGAGAGAGAAAAACAAGCAGGATGGGACTGCAGAACCTAAAGCTGGAGTTGGACAATGAACTCCAAGATGCAAATGGAGCAGAACTGATAAAAGTGTGAGATCTTGTGACCAAGCCCTCTTTTCCTTCCTTCTTGGAGCCATCTGGGCAGGGCCATGACTGTGGCTCAGTTACTGCCAGGGTTTGGCATTTGAAGGCTCTTCAATAAATATCAATAAATATCCACTTTATTCCCCTAACTCCCTCTAGCCTCTGCTCCAGCTCTTTGAGGCACCAGTTTTGGTGACCCAGATGGGCCAGTGAGGCATCTGCAAAACAAAGTCATCAAGTCAAAGTCACTGTGAACTTACCAAATGAAAAATCCCTTTATAGGAGTCAGTAGTGGGTGCAGCCATAACTTTTAGTACTGCAATTACACCAGTTCCTGTTTAAATTTTCCAGCATGCACCCAGCTGGGAAGCACAGTCCCAGTGTGACACCCTGTGCAGCACCCTCCAGGTGAGGGGCTCAGCCCAAAGAAACCACCACTCTGAATTGCACTGCCATGCTTTGAGAACTTTTGCTGTCCTTCAGCTCCATTTTCAGGTAGCCACCTGTAAGATTTAGGGTAGAAAAGAGTTTGAGGCTGTTACAATATGCAGGCCTCATCTATTGCAGCAATGAGTAAGGGCTTTCTTAATTAGTTCAAGCATTTTTGTATAATCTCTACATAATTAGATCCTGCTCTTCTCTTGACTTTAACTGTGAGTGAGGCTGTTTTGCAGTGTTTACACTGAAATTTCTCCAAAGGCCTGCCCTGCCCCTGTCCCAGTTTGCAGCAGTGTTTCCCTCAGAACTGACATGAGTCTGGCTGGATTCCGACACCATCCTAAAGCTGATTTTCTCCTCAGCTGCTGTGCTCATACTGAAACCCACGGCAGGAACAAATCTGATTGTGCCTCTGGGAAAGGTCCTCCTTTGGTGTCCCTTCACAGCTGTTTTGTATTCCAGCCTTTGCCACATCCCCTGGTGCAGTTTGGGGTCACAATCCCCATTTCTTCAGTCCATCCATCCCTCCTGCAGAGCCATGGGAGTTTTGCTGGTTAAGGACCACCTGAAACATCTCAGATTTCAGCCCCTTCCTGAGCTACCACTGCTGCTCTTGGAATTTCTATCCCAAGAGATCACTTTTACAGCAGAACTGCCCTTTCCCAAACCATTTCTTTTTCCAAGGGAATTTCTGGTTACTTCTCTAGACACTTTTCCTTGCATTTATTACATAGTGAAACCAATCTGACAATTTTGGTTTTCCCTCACTTGAATTTTAACACTAACCTGTTAATTTTCCTAAATTCCTTCATGGGCTATATCACTACTGAGACATAAGTATCCCAGTGGGCTTTCCACTGGCAGGATGCTGCAGTGTCCTTCTGTTTCCTTGTCACAAATGTTTCAACAAACTGAGCAGCCTGATTGCCTCTTCAAAGGGGGGAAATCAGAACAAAGCTGTTATGATCTGCATAAATTGTAGGTAGATTTGAAAGTCTGCATTTAAAAGTATGATCAGAAAATACAATTAAAAGATCAGAAGGGATTTAATCTGTTTAAATGATTAGAAATTAATTCAGACCTGCTGGGAGGTGCTGCTCCCCTGCTTGGAAAGGGCTCAGAAGAGCTCCCAGTCTGAGTTGAGCCCTGCATTTATCAGATAGGTGAAGAATTGAGTTCCTATACGTGGGGCACAGAGCTCTGGTTATAAAACCCAATCTCCAGTTTGAATTCCTGCATGCTCTGCAATCCCATAAGGAATTCTCCCCTTGCAACTCCTCAAACTCCAGGGTCCACCCTCCCTCTTAAGCCTCTGGGTGCTCTTGTGTCCTGTGCCCTGTGAGTTCAGCAGGGGAGTGGCAGAATTGCCCCTCTGGAGTGGGGTTTGTGATGTGTGGGATGTTTATTTGTGCTTCCAGCAGATCCAGTGCTCCTGCACAACACTGGGAATTCCACACAGGAGCTGCTGGCTCTGGAAAGCCTCCTCTTCCAGCTCAGTGTAAAAGGAAAAATGATTGGATGAACTTTTTTCATCTTTGCTATCCTTCACCTGAATTAATCTTTGTGAGGAAAAGTTTTAAGCATGATTTCTTATAGATTTCAAATTCTATTACTCAATCATTAGACTATCATCAACCTTTTCTGCAGCCACACTGAAACCAAGTGGAAAAGAAGAACCCAAAAAAAACAAAATCAAAGAACTTGGATCACCACATGCATTGCTATTGACCATGGTTTGGTTTTTTTTTAAAAAAACCTCCTGAATAAGACCATAATCTACTGATACGATTTTTGGTTGTCCTACTTTGATAAACCAAAATCAAAATTCCACCCACAGCAGGTAAAAAAAAAACCTAAAACAAAAACCACCCCAACAAAAAGAGGTAAAATTAAAAGAAAAGAAGGAAAACGGATCAGAAAGCAAATGCAAGTCTTAGAAACAGCTCTTCCTTTTGATCAGAATAACTTCACATCGAAGAGACTGCTTCAAAGCTCAGCAGTTTTCTGGGAATTATTGAAGCTTGAGGAGAGTGTTTCAAGTGATAATCTGCTCTTTTTGTGGTGTGGACTGCACAAAATGGCCCTAATGAGATTCAGTTCTAATGTCACAGGTCTCTTCCAGCTGCATTTTAATTTCTGCTAAGGGCACCCAGGATAGCTGAATGAACAGCATTTCTATTCTAGAGAAATAAAAAATCCATTTGATGATGGGCTTTAGATAATTTGTGCATTTCTTCTCCACACAGAAGTGCTGCTGTGGGGGAAGGAGCAGGAATGGGATGTCAGGGTCTTCATTAACCCCTGAGAGGGACACAATGGTGGCACTTTGGTGACAGAGTGGGCTGGGGTGGTGGAGAATTGAATGATGCCTTAGGATTTTAGCCTTTGCATTTTTCATCTATTTGTACTCCTGAGTTCTTCAGTGTGTAACTCCAAACTCCACACTCAGTGTCAGCTGCAGCTTTCCCACTTTGGGCACACACAACAATTCCTCTCCAGGCCTGGCAATCAAGGACACCTCACTGCCTCAGCCCTGAGAGATGGAAACAAAAGGGAGTTGGGGCAGCAAACCTGGGGTCAATGACTTCATTACCTGAAGCTGGGATTGGGAGATGAACCCCCAAAATGCAAAGGGACCAAACTGATAAAAGTGTGGAACCCCTGACCCGTGGGCCATTTTTGGGTGTAGGCCCTGGGGGGCTTCATCTGCCCTAAATGTCCCTGAAGGCCCTTCAATAACTAGAACTGCTTTTTATTCCCTTAATCCTGTCTGGCCTCTGGTTTTAGGCAGCCCAACAAGGCATTAGGAACCCCATTGATTTCACACTTTTGCCCTCTGCTGTTATTCTTAACACATTCTTCCAACCTGGGATGTCTTATCTCCATTTGAAGGAGAATTTCTCCCAGCCTGGACCAGTGCCATGGTGACAAATGCCCTGTCCCCTTCCTGGTGCCACTATCAGGGGCTGCAGCTGCAGCATGAGTGGGTCTGGGGAGTCACCACAGCGCCCATCACACACAGACCCTGCAGCACTCGGCCTGTGCTGGGCTGGATTCCAACAGAAGCAGCTTCTGATGGTTAAAATTCCCTCACTTTGGCACTGCTCCTGCACTGCCACAGGATGTTTCCCTCCTGTGCCTCTCAGACCCAAACCCAGCCTCTCTGGGCCGTTAGAAACCAGAGCAATCCGAACTGAGTGTCTGAAGGATGCTGCTCTGACTCAAATTCTGCCCAGTGCCCCTCCTGTCATCCCTCTGCAGCAAATGTTCCTCTGCAAAGATGTGTCCCCGAGGCTGGTGGCCATGGCACAGAGCTGACAGCTTTACAAGCCTCTGTGGCACACTGCTCGTGTACCAGATCTGTTTTTCCAATCCAGAGCCCCCGAGGGTTTGTCTGAGATTGGCAGGACAAGAACAGATCACCATCGTTTCTGAAATGTGACATTGCTATTTATTTTTTATTCAGTTTTCCATATCAAACAGCACATCTGTGTACTCTGGCTGGAAATCAGCTGCTTTTCATTCAGAAACCTGGTCCTGGCATTTCCCTGTGTCTGAACCCAAAACATACAAACCTCGTGCCCACAATTTGTTGCGTTTCTATGGCATCCTCTCAGTCTTTAATGCCACAAGAAGCACATAAAAATGAGTTGCATACTTTCTTTCTTTCTTTTGGTATTATAATCTGAGGAACACATTGAAAAACCTAACACATAAATTGCTCTGAGATATAATAAGACAAGAGACTGTAATTAAAAAGTATCACTGCAATGAGAAATGCACTATGAGGAGGTTCTAAAAAAAAAAAAACAAAGCCCCCAAACCTCCCTAAAATCTGAACCAACACATTCATGCCCTTTCTCTGCATGAACAGATTTGAAAATATTTAACATCAGTCCTAAAAAAACTCCTGCTTGCATTGTCAGTGACAGATTAAGCACAAGAACAAACAACAAGAGTCTGATGAGATCAGGTTTTTTTCAGGGAATTTTAAGATGTAGCAGAAGAATCTTTGAAATCTGATATTGATTTCCACTGTAGGTAATTCTTATCTGAATTCTGCCTCCCTGTTTAGACAGCAATAAGTCATTAATGTTAATTTGTGCCTTCCTTATACTCCAGGATTGTTTTTAATCACTTCCCATCAGTGGAGAGATCCTAAAACACCAAACAACTACAAAATTGAAGTGCAAGTCCACAGTTCCTGTGCACCCTTTCTTGGCCTTGTTTTCTATCACACAACACCCATGGACACTGATGGGAAATTAAGGATGATAAATAGGAAAACCTGGGGAAACTCATAGCAGGGAAGGGGTAACTCCTGAAATCAAAGATACCTGTGCTCTGTCAGTTCAAATGTGAAGCAAAGATCAACTGAGATATCAAAAGCTACAGAACAATGCATTCACTTTGGAACACTAAAATTTTTCATGGTTTGTGGAAATGAGTTCAATTATAGGTCTCTAGTGCAATTTCAAACCAGCAGATTAGAAGCAAGAGACAACATCAATGACTGGAATAATTTTCCAAAGAACTGAAATAGTGTTTGAGGATCCAGACTACCAGGTGGCAAACGTCTCTCACTGTGATCAAAGATAATCATGATTTTGGGATGAGAGAAAAAAAGCAGGATTTCCTCACTGGGGCTTTGCTGTACTATTCTGCCCCTTAAAAGCCAAAATTTTACCAGGAAGTTTCTCAAAGTCTCTAATGGCAAACAGCAGAATAAAGGAAAAAAAAAAAAAAACAAAAAAAAACAAAACAGAAAAGAAAAAGAGCAAGGATGTGCCAGATTATAAATCCCAGCAAGGTGGGTGGGGAGTGCAGCACACAACCCTCACTGTTCCCCCCACAAACTCCATTAGCAACACCCTGCAGGACACAACAGCTGAACAGAAGGGAATCACTCTCCAAGACATAAAATGTTCCCTCCCCTCACTCCTGCTCAGCTCCTTCCCTCTACCTTGCCAGCAGTCCAGGCTGAGCTGCTGCAGTTTGCCCAGAGCAGAGCAGCCTCCCCTGCAGCTGCAGGAGCTCACAGCCCCACCTGCTGCACCTCTCAGCCTGACCTTGAATTTCCCTGTGGTTGGTGCTCCTTAGAGGTGCAAAATGGGATAAATCTGCCCCAGTGAGCAGCAGAAATGTGTGGCTCTGAGGCTGGGATTGAATTGCTTACACACATTAGAATTTCTGGGTACCTTTAGAAGGTTCCATTGTGGCATCTGCTGTTTCCTTTGTCTGCCCAGCAGTGCCCTCAGCACGAGATTTCAAACATTTGTTGTGCTTTTGGCATAGCCTGGAATTGAGCTTCAGCTACTTAAGTCTTGAAAACTTTTTTAAACGGTGTCACCTACAGTTTTCTCTAAAGAATGGGCTTTTTTCTTGTGTTGAGATTACTCAGTGTTCCAGTGTTTGGACTTTTCTGCCATTCTGACACCATTCAGTTGCAGCCTCAGGGGAAGTATTTTTTAAAGCTGCTACCATTGCAAAAGGCAGGATTTCTTCTTTTTACCTTTCCACCATTGCCTGCAAAGTCTTGACATCAAAAGCAGGTGTTTTCTGAGCCCAGGAGAATTCAATGACCAATAGTTATTTTTTTTCAAAGCCAGCCAGATTTTTTCTACTTTGACAGCATTTAAGGAATGATATTCTGTGGAACTAATTTACAAGGAGAGATCATTCAAGATTTTTAAGTACCTGCCTGTTTTCCCTACTAAATCTCAAATTGCTGGGGAACCTAAAGAATGTTTTTTGTTTTGGTTTTGTTTTTTTATAAATCCATGATTTGTAAAATGTGATGTGCACATGAACTACTCAAAGAAGCAAACTCAAATTGTGACCACAGCTTTGTCTCATTTCAGGATCAGTGACACAACCAAACACTTCAGTGTGGTGAGACTGAAGAGGCTCTGCACTGATAAAGAAATTAAATGGATTCTTGACTATAGGTAGCAAAGCTTTCCTCTGATGTGTGGTGGTGCAGGGCTGTCCCAGCCATTATTGGCAATGTCTGCTGTTTGGAGGGATGGCAAATTTCCACTGCTCTCACCATTAGCATGAGGATGCTCTGCCAGTGGCAGATCATAGATCAGCCTCCAAATTTTCAGGAACAAAATGTCCTGGCAGGAACACTGAGGAGGCAAAATGCTCTGGCATTACTGGGGAGTGCTTCTGTCCTGATACATGAAAATGAAAAGAAAGGCAATTGAAGCATCCCTGCAGCATGCCCAGCCAAAGTGGGTTTTCTCTGTGTTTTCTCATCCAGTGAAAATACAATTTATGTCCAGGAGTCGTGGGATACAGGAGACTGTGGAGTTTAACACAAGGAAAGAAGTCAGAAGGAATATTTCACTACAGCCACTTTTATCACCTCAGGCTTACAGAAAATAGCACAGAAAATGTAGTAGAGAAATACTGAAAGCACCCAAATCCCTCCCAAGCACAGACAGCAGGATAATAAAACCAGCTAGAAGAGACTTTATTTCTTGCTAGTAGAATAAAAGCTCCAAAAAGGTCCCTATGGCACCGGAACCAGCTTCCCAAGGAGCAGCCAGAGCTCGGTGTCCCTTCCCAGGAGGTGTGATGGCCTTGGCACATGAGCCTCTGCCTGGCAGGAATCCTCCTCCCTGCAGATGTGTGCGACTCTGCAGCTTTGCCTCTGAGGCCAGAACCCTCTCTGATAGGTGGTGAGACACAAAACATTCCAGAGCACTGAATGCTCCGTTGGGGAGCTCTTCAATTCCCTTTTTTTTCTAGGCTTGGTAGAACAGACATTTTACTCTGAATTAATTATGGCTTCATTCCCTGCTCAGACACCCCTCCCACCAACCCATACAGTGAGACCAGGCCTGGAACTGGAGAGAAAGCCCCTGAAATCCCCAGAAACATCCCAAACAAACAACCAACCAACCAACCAAACAAGTGGAACAGCAGTCTGTCCCAGGCCAGGAACTGCAGGGCTCTTCCCAGCAAGGCTGTCCCAGGGCCATGCAGTAGTGCTGGGCATTCAGGAGGTGCATTTGGGACAGGAAAGTTTCTATTTCATTCCCTTCCTTCCCACAGAGCACTGTTTATGTGCACAGTGACATCTCCTAGAACTCCTGGAATCTTTGTCTGCCAGAAAATAATTCCAAACGTGTATCAAATTAAAAATTGTAATTAACTCTCCATATGCAAAGAAGCATGAGAGAGCTTTCCCATTTGATGTGCTATGGTGAGAAAGTAACTCATTCCTGTGACTTATCATCCCATCATTCTTATGAAATATTCTTTAATAATTTTAGAAATTATTTTAAATGCCTCTTTGAAACTCGAAGCTGGAATAATTTTAAATAACTCACTGCTGAAAGCACTAGAAAGCTTTATAAATCTGTGTGTCACCCTCTCTGGAGACATTCCAGAGCCACCTGGGTATGTTCCTGTGTCACCTGCTCCAGGTGACCCTGCCTTCCTGGGGGTTGGACTGGGTGATCTCCAGAGGTCCCTTCCAGCCCTGGCTGCTCTGGGATTCTGGGATAAAGGGCCATCTTTAGCAAGTGCCATAAATGCTCTGAAATTTCCAAGAAAGCTGCATAACTCATTTTCGTGATTTTCATAATCTTGTGAAAGCTGTTTGCTGTGTACCAATAATGCTGATTTTTTACCAGCTCAACTCCTAGAGACTCTTAAATGCCCACACACAAGGGAGGTGCTTTGTAATTTGCTGGAAAATCAACCGAATCCATCAGAGAAAGAAGTGAAGTACATTCCCTTACTTGGAATTTGACACTTCATTTATTACCAGGCAGATGTGGGCTCCTAGATAGACAGAAAATCAGTTTGTTTGAACATATGGGAGAAAATGTTGTTGTAAATATTTCCTTGGGTTTGTGTTTTTCAACAGCGTGCCCTGTTTAATAAATGAGTTGTTTAATCATACTTCTCTTCAGCTCCCATCAGGTTAGATCATAATGTACCTGTTAAAACCTGCTCCTAAAGAGAAAAACAGAACCAGACACTTCCCTCTTTCTCCAGTGTGCTGGTGGTCAAACCTGAGCATTCCCTGCATGGATTTCATAAAATGAGAAATATGGATTTGTAGTTCATAGCCCAGGGTGAGGCACACCCTTGTCCAGATCTGAGCCAGGAATACATTTTGTTGTTATTATTATTGCTATTATTATGTTCCATTCTGCCAATATCTCACAGAGCTGCAGGAATACAAGCACAAATGGCAAATATCCAGTGCTTACCTTTTGTGGTTCCTCCAAAGCCACTCTAAAAATGCAGGAATACCAGGAGGAAGTGGGAAGAGTTGAGCCCTGGTGCTTCACCTGTGCCCACATTGGCAGCCACAGGGAGGGAGCAGCACCTCAGGTGGTGCCAGCCCTCCTGGTGGCGTGGGACAGCAGCAGACACCCAGAGCATGCTGGAGGTCACCTACTCCCAGCTGTTTGGAGACCCCAGGGGCTTCATTGGAAAAGGCTTCAGACAGGGAATACTCCTGGATTGGAACTCAGTGCCAGACCAGGCCAGTACCAAGCAATTACAACTCCATTCCATTTCAGCAGATAGCAAATTATAGATGCACCTGCATTTTCTCCCTCATTTCCCCTGTTTGCCTCTCCTTTATCTGCTCTTTATGCACCATTTTCCCCTTATTTATCAGTACAGCACCTCAGCAAATCACCACCTGGTTTTCTTACAGAGGTCATAAAGTTTGCCCTCATGGCCTTGGCATAAAACAGCTAAAAACTTCCAGCATTCCTATTTTGAGTCAGAGTATCAGCCCTGGTTCTCCCTTATGGATTAACAGCTCCAAATATGTGCCTTTCTGAAGCCTCAGTTTGCTGCACAGAACAGGAATTGGTGTTCTGGGGAATTCCATTCCTGCTTTTCTTCCCAGTTTGCACCTACAGCTCCCATCCATCCCATGCTCCAAAGTATTTCACAAACTCTCCTGCAAAGGGGAAGCTCCTAAAGCACATCTCTGGGGCTGCAGCATGCCCAGAGTGCCCAAAACACCCTGAACAAGGCAGAGCTTTTTCTTACCAACACCTCCTCACTGGTGCTGCTTTGCAGAGATGGAGAGTCCTGCCAAAAGCCCTTGGGCTGATGCTGCAAACAAACTCAAGTGTGTAAGGAGGAGGGAAATGAGTGACAGAGAATTAAAGCACAAATATTTTCTGATTATTATCTACCCAAAGCTCCCAAAATCAAAGAAGAAAACAGTTTCATTCCAAAGTAACTGTAAAGCTCCATTAGTTCAAGAAATCTGCTGTTTAAAGAATTGTTTTCTCTAGGGGTTTTGTTGAATTCACTGCGCTGAGTACATTTTTATTTGTTGGTAACTTTCCTCACAGTGTAGCAGTATTTAATTTTGGCCTCTATCAAGTATAATTTCTCATAGAGAATTGGTGAATAAAAGTTTGAAATCTAGGTGAGAAGACAGGAAAATATGGAATCTGAAGCATTTTACCTTTACAAATGAGATTATTTGACAGTCACTCACCTCATACCTGGCCTGCTCGGCTAACTCCTAAAGCAACAATATTTTATGAGCACAAGTGCATCAATCTAAGCTGGAAAAAAAAAAGGGAAGGGACTTCTGGGCTCAGGGCCTGAGCACTGGAATGAGAATTCCCTCCTTTTTCCCTAGGTCTTCAGTGGCAGGATGAGTCCTGGCCTGAACTCCCCAATTCCAGGAAGATTCAGAGTTCACTTTTCTCACTCTGACAGAGGGAGAAAGAGCTGAAAAAAATCAGTGTAAGAGCAGAGCTGTCATCAATGACAGGGAAAGCCTTAGAGAGCTGTTGGTCTTAGGGGTGAGATTAAATTCGTTGTTTCCTAAGCAAATTCACTTCATCATTTGACTTTTCTGGGCATTTCCCTGCAGCATTCCCAGCTCCAGCCTTCCTGGCCCAGGCAGGCAGAAATGAGAGCCCTGGGGCTGCTCAGCCCCTGGGGCAAGGAAAGCAAACTGTGCCTGGAGAGTAGGGGCCTCACTGCCAGTCCAGATTTCCATCCACCTGCACATCCAAATATCCCAGTGGGAATCCAGAGCTGCATCTGGTGATTTCAGGTGAGAATAAAGAAAGCTGTTACATTCAGACCATTATTGTTCATGCTGCTTTGTGAATTTATTTCTTTAAATTTTCCACTTGTGCTCCTGCCAAGAGAGATCTATTAGACAGAAAGCAGCAAGAGTAAATCTTTATCATTTTGTTTCAAACTATAAAATAATTTACATCACATATTTTACTTACTTTTGTCTTTTTTGTTTGTTTTTTTTTGAAACCACAAACATTCCAGCATCACACTGTAGGAATAAGAATAACAATAGAAAGCATAACCTTTTGCATAGTATTAAATGAACAGACAGAGTAAGTTCTTTATTTACAATTATTGTCTAGATAAAAAAATTCATAAAAACAGATGAATGAACATATATTAATAACCCCTAGTGGGATGGATTGCCAATGTACCACTGTATTGTTGTCCACAAATCTCATGCTGCTAAGTACAGTACGTAGAGAGCGAGCATTTATATATTGCAGGGAATTTTAACAAACTGATCATTTTGGTTTTTGATCCATTGTTCCCATCACAGAGAGGTCAAGCAATAAAAGAAAGGAATTGTGATGCACGACTTGTAGTTGAAAGGTCATAGCTATTCTGCTTTAAAAAAAAAAAAGTCTATCATTTATCATATACATAAAGCACAGTCTCTGCTCACAAAAGCCCAAGTTTTCTATGCATCTCAGTTTATATATGTTTTACTATATATACACAGAATGCAGTGTTCATTTTCTTAACAGTTTTCAAGTCTGCGAATGGTACCTTAGGGAGGGGTACTCCTACAGGAAAAAATTCAAAAATAAAATTAAAAAAAAAAAAAAAGGAACCGAGAAAAAATATGAAGAGTGTTGGAAAACAAAAAGGCAAGCAGTCAGTGTGTTAAGATGCTGAAAAGAAACTGTTCCAGTATTAATAGCTTCTGTAGATGTTCGAGTCCAAAGCTAGAGGCTTCCCTGTAAATGGACACCACTTTTGTCTTCTGGCCAGGGACGCCGAGCAGGCCCCCCAGAGCCAATCCGTGGTGTGCAGGGGGATCCCCGGGTTACAGAGCACCTTCCCTGGCTGCTGGGGCCAGCTGCCCGGCGGGGGCTGGCACCGCTGGGCCGGGCACCTGCCGGGCTCAGCCTGCCCGGGCGCTGCGGGCGGCCACGGCGGCGGGCGAGGGAAGCGGCTCACAGCTGTACCTGGCTGAGAGTCCTGCTCCACCCTGCAACTTCTGCCTTCAGTCTGCAGTTTGGCCATGAGTCTAAGCTTGGTTTGGAGAGTTCTGGCTTGGTTAAGCTGCTGTGACTGCAGAGATGCACCGCTGTAGGGAGCCAACTTTAAGACAACCAGAAAAACACCTTAACAACTCAACAGATGGAGATGGTTGGAGGGTGTTTTGTTCCAACACACCTGGCATAACCCATTGTGGAATTCCAAATGTCTTTTGCACTGTACAGTTATGGAAAAAATCATATGCTGAAAAGTCTCCAAGCAAACTTTATATTAAATACAAAAATTATTTATGAAAAATCTGTGATCCACAAAGTGCTTAGCATTCAAGTGGTTGACGTAACAATTGTATAAGCTCATAATTTTTACGTTTTTAGGGCTGTTACCATCTTGAAAAATGTTCTTCACCTTCCATACTGCAGGTTTTCAAAGCAGTTTTCTTGGTAGAAAGCTCAAGGTAAAATAATGTATTACTGTGTTACTGCAGGAACACAAGCTTGATTTAAAAAAAAAAAAATCACACAAAGCACATCTGAATACACAATTAATAAAGATTTGTTCAGTCCTAATAGTGCAGAAATTATATTTTTCTTAAAAAAAATCAAAGCAACAACCTACAGTGATTTTCATCCAAAATGCCAACAGCCCGTACTTTGCAAATAATAAGGAAATAAATGCCTAAAGTACTAATTGAAAAGGATTAACACAGTATATCACAAGATTTCAACATTTCTTTTATCTCCATATAGAGAAACCAAATATAACTTATTTTAAATTATAAACTCATTAAATGTCTCTCGAAAAATAGTTTCCATAGCCATTGCTGTATGTCTGAAGAATGAAATAGCCTCCATTATTGTATGTTGCACCAAAATGAGTTCAAGCAGATTATCAGAGGGAAGGAAGGAGAAAAAAAAGGAGAGAACCTGATCATTTTGATTTTTATTTGAAACAAAGGAAGCCTGGTTTACCTCCCTGTATATAGGATCACAATGCTACATCCAATGTGTTATATTTTGGCTTCTTTTGTTATTTACTAGCAGTATCTACATTATTAACCAAAAAAAAAAACAAAACCCAAAAACCAAAACACCCCAAGAAAGAAATCAGGCAGAAATCAGAGCACGGTTGTAATAAAATATCCAGGGTGCGAGAGTACAGACATTTTCAATGAGCTGAGCTGAGCCATTTTTATACTACTTCGGCAGGAAGTGCTTTCTTAACCCTACAAATAGTTAAGGATATTATCTACAGGTTTGTAAACAAATTACATTCTTTTTTAGGACATAAATAAGTTAAAATAGTCAGAGCAATTTGAGCAGAAACAAGGCAACATGCCAACAAAGAAACTTTATATATATATAACTATATATATATAGATAGATATATACATATATATAATTAATTATCTATATACTTATATGTATATATCTCTATATATAGTCTCATAAATGTTTAAGTTCCTCTGTCCAACTGGTGCAAATCTACTGTGCAAGTTAAGCTTTGCAACTTCAAAAAAGTTATTTAAATTAATCTATACAATTGAGTCCATGCCACACAAGCATTTCAAAAACTCACAGACCAGTGAATTGGATAAATAGCCTCAGAAAGAAGTCCTCTGCAGTTCCTGCTTAAGGAGGGAAAAAACCAAAAAAAAAACCAAAAAGGAAATAAAAACAAACAAAAAGAGAGAAAGAAGGGCCAGCAGTGTACAGTACATTCATGCAGGAGGATTTTTTTTTGTTTTTGTTTTTCTGAAAGGGAACAGGGGGTATGTAAATCAGCCATTCATTCTTTCCCCAAAACCATTGTAATCAACAATTCATTCACTTCTGTCAGAGTGAATAAGAGTTCAAACAGCTTTTCAGCCAGCAATGTTTTTAATATATATATTTATATATCTCGGTTGCTGTGGGGTTTCTTATTTTATTTTACTTTAACTTTTTCTATTTCTTTTTTTCTTTTTTTTTTTGCAGTGACCTTTTCAGCTAAAGTGATGTCTCCAGGCTATGTATTGGGCTTCCTGGACTAGAAGAGGTAGCTGATTTACTTGTATCAGTTGTAAGATTGATTCCACTGTCGATAGCACTGTTGTTCTTGTTCAGCGAGGACGGTGGACTCGAGTTTTTCTTGAGAGCAGGGTCTTCTTCTAGGTCTGTGTCATCAATGAGTGGGATGTGGGGCTGGGAATCTTCTATCCTAAATTCAGGATGAGTCATAAAGTTGTGAATAGAGGTTCTAGATTCTGGTTTTTCTAAACCTTCATAGAGAGAGCTACGGAATGCCTTCACGACGCGGATCTGGGGGGAGAAAAGGAAAGGGCTGTCAGAGGGCACCTCCCGGGGCACGGCGGGGCAGAGAACACTTGGTGAAAAATGTAGCACATGGTTAGGGCAGTGCAGGCAGCTGGAGTCCAAAGTCTCTGGATGTTATATGCATAAACGAGTGGCTCAGTTATGTGCATTTTGAATGTCTGTACCAACTGCAATATTAAAATAAACCAAGGTTTAAAGCCATCAAAGAACTGATGGGGAGGAGTGGTTAAAGAAAGCCAAGGTCCACTCGTGTGGTGTGGTACATCCCTAGTAAAAGACAAGCCATGTTAATTGTAATGCAAATGTCAAACCATGCATGTTGATAGGTTTTTTTGCAGTGAGTAAGTAGAAAGGCTTTTTTTTAATTAAAAAGTCTCTTTTGTATTGTTGTTAAAAAAAAACCATTACACATAACATATCACACTTCACAAACAGAAAAGCACGGAACACGGACACGGTTGGATGGGTACATATGAGACACACACAGGAGCCAAGTGTAAAAACTAGAACATCAATGTTTTAAAGCAAAATCTAAATGGATGCAGCCAAGAGCACAAAAAGCCAAGCAGACAAAGTACTAAGCGTAATCATGCTACCACAGGGAAAAAAAAAAATCACAGTTACCACATGAACAGAGATAACTTGCACACAACAACTACACTTGGAAGCCTGGATAATGTGAACATAGTATTGTTGAACCAACTTTTATTTGTCCTTCATGCAGATGTGAGGTAAACACTCGAGTATAGACCCACTGTTCTAGCCATTCAGCTTGTTAATAAATAGAAGAATGTGTCATAAAATAATGGATTGGTTGTTGGGTTGAATTGAGTCCCATTGTTAACAGCGAGCTTTTGGATTTGGTGTCTCAGTTAAATGCAGTTAAATGCTGAAAGCCACACAATTTATGCCATATATGCAGTCTTTAAAGCAGGTCAGTGACCTGTGCCAGGGGCCACCTAATGCCAGAAACCACCTGGCAGTAAGAACAGAGGTGAAAATCAACTCAAGACTCAGCCCAGCGATTGTCAGGGATGGTGCCCAGCGTTTTCCCAGCAGGACTTGGGAGCAGCAGAGCGAGGAGCGGGGACGCTCCGTCCTCTGTGCGTGGGCAAAGGGAGGGATGCTCTCTATGTCCCAGGGACCTACCAGTTCTCAAAAGAAGTGAAGGGTTGTGCTGGGTTACTGCTGAAAAAAACAGAACTTTTTGGAAGGGGGTGGAGGGGCAGAGAGGAAAAAACAGAATGGCAAAACGTGATCTTTTGGCAAATGTTTCATGACTAAGTATGAGTTCTATCCCTCTACTTCCATGTAGCCCATGAGCGACCCTTGAGCATTTCTCAGGGGGGAGACTAAAACACAGGCAGAGGCAGAAAAGGTGCAAGCAGATACTGTGAAAGCTTCTCCACACACATTTGAAATGGTTTGGTGGTTGGCATGTGGATCTTTTTACATGTAAATATGCTGCACATTGTTGGTTGGCCTGATACACCACTGCTTTGGAAAGCTTTGATTCATCTTTTCCTTGGCAGACTGCACTCAGTAATGGCACAGGGCCACAGGGTTTCAGCTGTAGGGTCCAGCTGATCCCATGCTTGGAGCTGGCCAAGTTGTACAGAATTTCAGCACTTTGGAGGAGGAGGCTAACTTGGTTTTGTTTTTTTTTTTTTCTCTTTGAACTCAGTCCTTGTTTATGCTCCCTAAATCTGGATATTCAACATCTTTTAAAAATCTTAACAGCTGAAGTCCTGCCATGTTCAGATCGTTGGGTCAGCCCAAGTGCTCTCCCGTCCCTTCACAGATACATTTTGTAACAGCAGGGCACAGTACAAGAAGTAGTTCATGTGACTGTTTATGCTCCAGGTAAGAGGATTGGAGTGGCCCAGAAGGGCTCAGCCAGACCTTGGGGTGTGAGAACATTTTAGGTTGGCAGAGGTGCAAGAGGGAAGATTGTCTTGCACAAAAAAAATCAACAAATAAATTTCAAATGGATTTCACCCACTGCGATCACACAGTGTACCTAAGAGAGCTCCTGGAATTAAAAACCAGGGGTTTATCAGAGCTGAATCTGAGTTGTGTGAGGGCTCTGTAGTCAACATCTGCATTGCTAAGGACAGAAAAGGTGACAAATCCTTCACTATCTATGCCCTCCTAGCTTGTCTTTTAAAGTGCAGAGTAATTACTCTAAATGATGAAAAAGATTGTATGACTGTTGGGGCAGCCTTAAAACCACATTCCCACATTGCCCCATTTTAAATCAGGAAACGTTTTGTTCTGTGGGTACTTTATAGTATGGGCTGATGAGGTGACATTTCTGCAAACCTCCCCATTATTTCTGCTTCCTAAACAAATACGAGTCACCTCTTCAGCTGCAGCTGGATGCTAGAGCTTATCAATTAACAAGATAATTCTATTTTCTTGGAAACAGCCACTTATGGCATAGACTTAGGTTCTATTTGCCAGCTGGATTCTTTACAGTGAAGGTAAATTTTTACTTAAATAAAAGGGTTTGATATTATCCTGAACAGATCCAGCAGAATCCAAAGGAAGGAAAGCTTTTTTCCATCACACAAACTGTATTTAAGTCTCCATGATTTAGCAAGGGAGGAACTGATATCAGTTTGTGAGCTTCACTTCCCACAGTAGGGAAAGCATCTGTATTGCTTTAATACCAACATTGGGCATCTCACTTGGATTTAATTCCACTCCTCTAGTCAGTCCAGGGAAAACCACAGATTCCAGCTGTGTTTGACAGGCAAACGTGTCTGCCGTGACCTGGATTTGGGGCTCTGCAGTGGCTCTTGAATTAATTAATTAATGAGCCATTGCAGGGGAGCAATAATGACTTTTAGCTTCATGGTCTGAAATAGAACTGCAGCCTCTCACTTTGTGTGGCAGATATTTTGGCCTGGACTGTTTGGGTCTTGCAAGAACATTGAGATATTTCTAGAATGGCTTCGACTTGTTCACATTGGTTTGTGCTGGAAACATTAGCTTAGAACTGCTTCAGCTCTGCTGACACCTAAGCCAGTTCACCTTCCAAAGGCAATGGTAATGGAAGGACCAAACTGGGCAAGTCCCTAAAGATGACAATAAACCAAATTAGATTTCTAAAGGGAGCTGTAGAAACCCATATCTTCACTTAAAATTTCTCTACAGAGATGTATATTAGTTTTCAATTAATTGTTCACTTTAAAGGAAACTCCCTCTTCAGCTTAAAATTTTGCATACTTAGGTTGGCATCCAGAAGAAAACTTTTTTTTTTTAACGTCACATCATTCTGTGACAGGATTTCTGCATTGCAATAAAACTCAAAATCTCCTTCTAAGCCTGTCCCCCAATGGATCAAATTATTGCTTGCAGGGACAAAACTTAGTGGAAACAAAGGCAGAGGGTTTGTTGCATGTAAAGGTGGCATTTTAATTTCTCTACCATAATACTACAATATTTAATCTACCTATTATAGCTGATCCAACTCCCAGATTTAAAAATATTATTTACCCAGAGTTACATGGCCCAACAGCAACAAATTCTTTTAATACATGCTTAAATTCAAGATTTGAGGTAATAAATCTGGTGTAAAAATGTTTCGGGGCTCTGCTGAAACAAAGCCCAGCCAGGTTTTTTTTGAAGATAAAATAAAGCAGATGGATTTGGGATGTTGTTATGGCTGTAAAAGCATGGAAAAGCAGGGACATCCAGGATGGATAGAACCTGGGAAGTGTTGGTTTAGTATGAACTATGTAGAGTTCATGTAATGGTGTTTCTTTATGAGACTGACAATGCCAAGGGAGGACAAACAGTGAGATACAGCTCCCTTTTCTCACGGTAATGGAGACAACAGAAAAAAAATGAACTGCTTTTAACAAAAGACTGTGGGGACAACACTTCAGGACATTTTTGACATTGCTATAAGTTTCCACTTCTTTCTTCTCTGGAGCTGTAACAGAAAAAAACTCTTCAGCTTCATCCCACCTTGAAAGTCAGATTTATTATACTGCATCAGGCAAGAAAAAAAAAAAAAACAAAAACAAAAAGAAAAAAAAAAAAAGAAATAGAATTTTAGATACTACATTTTTTTTTCCCATCAGAAGAAAAAGGTGATATTCAGAATGTCAGTCCTAAGTACAACCATCTAGGCAAAATCTCCAAAGCCTGGTAAGCACCAAGAGCTGTGTTCTGGTTGGTAGTGTGTGGGCTTATACTCGAATGTTTACCTGGCTTCATCTAAGCCAAGTATCTGGAGTTTGGTTCACATTCATTTCAGGCTCAAGGTTAAAGACTCACAACCTCTTTTTATTTCACTCTCTCCTGCTGAACCCTTTTGTCCAATGTTCTCTAGCCCTCTGGGAAAACAAACACATTTAATATTCAGACAGTAGAGAGTAGGGCACTGCAACAGCAAATAAATTCAATACTGAAATGTCAGTAAGGTGATTAGTATAAAATTGTAAACAAGAGGTCAATTTTGCAAAGAGATGCCAACTCTTAGGTGTAACTGAGACTATTCTAGGCCAAGACTAAACTGTGCAAAGGTAAAGGAGTTTGGTCAAGGAGTAATGCATATGGAATAAGCTTTGAAAGAGAAAACATCTTCAGTATATTGGAATTTCTTTTGGAATCCTCCCAGTTTTAGGTGAGTAAAATCAGATTAGATCTCCACGGGAGATGTTGCATGAATTGGGGTGACCTGTAAATGTTGTGCCTCCTATGTTCTGGGGACTAGGATGCAGAAGTTGAGCAAATTCAAATATAAAGTTAAAAAAAAGAATAAAAATGAAGAATTCTAGTTTGCTACTTTAATGAGAGAAACAGATGCATAACATTATCTGTGCTACTCTCTTCCCACATAAAGATGCAGCAAACCCTGCAAGTGCTGCTCAAAATTCAAACCACGGGCAGCAAGGAAAGCAGAGCACCCACCCAAGCCTGGCTCTCATTCCACAGAAGTTCACAGGGCTGAATTCCTCTGTATGTGAGAGCAAAAGAGCAGAGCCCTGTGCAGGCCTTCCACTTTCCACAGCAGGATTGCTGCAAAACCATGGAGCTGGACGTTTTTGTACCAGATTGAAATAAATCACACAAGCCTTTTAAAAGAACCCGTTTGTGCTTTAGGATCTAACCCTTCCTGCCATGGCACATCTCCACTTGAGGGCTTGGGTTTGGATTTAGGCTCTAAATCTGCTTAATTGTCCTTCAGGGAGGTGGTCCAGGAGTTGATTTTGATTTTTTGCATATCCCGGGAGGGTTTTGTCAGACCTTGGCTACAGTCAGTGGGAAGTGCTAGGCTTTAGTATGGAACCTCAGTCTCTGGTTCAATGGTACAACTTTTAGAAACATAATTTTAGCTGTGGTATGATTTAAGTTCTGCTTGTTCCATTTGCTCCTGTGATGGTTAAACCTTCCTGTACAGAAATTGCCCACTGGGCTTAGTCTGTCATCTGAATGTAGATCAATATTGAGCAGCAATCTTTGCCTCAACATTTATTAAAATAGATGATTTCTTTAAAAGAAATTTGTTGCCATTTTTCTTCATGAAAAAATTCATTCAAACAAGACTTTACCTCAAGTTTTAGCTCTGAATTCTGAATTATTTCCTCCATAGAAAACTAACTATGTAAGAAATAGAAAAGCTCTTCATACACAAGAGATTGCAAACAGTTAAATGAACTCTTTGAGATGATCTCTTGGGAAATGGGCTGGGAGAGGCACTGGAGTTGGGCTTGCTGAGTGCCTCACCTTGGTGTGACACAATGTGCAGACACTCGTGGCCTCGTGCCAGTCCCCAGCAAAGCTGTGGGTGACACCTCCACCTGCACGTGACATTTCCTGTCCTTGTGCCACCCCAGCAAATGCTGCACACGACACCTTCTGGGCACATCTCAGAAACTGCAATAAAAAGGGGAGTGGGAAAGGTTCTCTTGCTGTGGAAATGAAGCCCCAGTTCTGGAGGCTGTGGCCCCTCCAAGTGAGGCAGAGCACAAATCCAGCCTTAAGGGTGCTGTGCTCTGCTCTTGCAAGAAAGCACTTCTGAAAAACCAACCAACCAATCAACCAGGCAGAAAAATAAGCCCAAAAAACCTTCTGAGATCTGTAAGATGGACAAATACCTCTGAGAGCATTTTGTGATTGACTGGTGAGGTTTTAACTGCTGCTGTAAAATTTGGAGTCCTGACTCTGTATTTTCTCCTGTCTCACCATACAAGTGGCTCATTTCAGGCCACTCTTGCTGGGGTTCATGTAGTAAAAAGTTTCCAGTGATTGCTTTGAATATTCACTTCTAAAAACCTCTGACAAGACAGTTCTCACCAGAACCATGAAAAAGGAACTCTGGGAGGTCTCTTTTCCTGGGGTTTGGTTTGCTTTGTTTGTTGTTTCCCCAGTGCTCCCTAAACGTAAAAATTAGAATATTTTCTGAAATAAATGAGAGATTTGTTTCAGGGACCTGCAGTTCCTGACTGCTTCCACTTGGGGAGATTATGAGCTCCGTTTGAGAACGAGAGGAAGAGGAAATACAAAGGAATATTAAATGTGTGTCTTTCTTGGAAAATCTGCAGCTCTGTTCTTTTGCAGGGGTTACCTATTGCTAACACACACATCTGAGAACCAGGAATAGACAGAGTAGGAAAAAGACTTGCTTACTTTGTGTACAGTTAGATATTCTCACCCTCTACCTAACTAAAAAATCTAGTGGTAAAAGCATTAATCATATACTCAATTTTAAGCACAAGATCATTTTTGGTGTTACTAATTCTGAGCTTCAAAAGGAAACAAAGATGCTCCACTGCCCCAAGGTCCTGGGGTTTTTTCCCCCCAAATAAAACATAGAAAGAAATGCATATAAAATTCAAATCCATCAAAGGTTGTACCTGAACCCACCCTAAACTCTGCAGTGGCAGAGCTTTCAAATGATGGAAATCTGTGTCTGAGAAGATCGGAGACCACCTTGCTTAACTTCCCCATATTTTCATTTTCAGTAGCTTAAAGGTTTGCATATTAAACAGGTGCACATATTTAGTGTGCATTTAAATGAATTTCCTAATTTTATCAGAATATACAAAATGCCAGGTTTTAATTTGCAGGAATTTTTGCTCTGTTTATTTATAGCTGCTACATCTTTCAAAAGAGATAAGAGACTCACAGACATCAGTGTTATCCATTAATGGTGACACCCAGAAATTTGTAATTTGTTATTACAAAAAACACCCTGATGGCTCACTAGGGAAACTTTAGTACTGTAATAAATATTCCCTTGTACAAACTGCTTTTAATTAAGGGATTCCACAGCTCTGAATGGGCCATATTTGTAAATAGCTGCTAATTACAGGTAATGACTTGCTGACCTGTTTCACAAACCACTCTAGGGGTGGGTGCATTCCACAGGCAGATTTTTCGTTAAGCAAGCACTAAGCTTTGACTCAAACATTAATGTGACAAAAAATACTAGACAAACATTCCGTTAAAAAAAAATCCAAAATGTTACTGTAAACCTGCAGGAGACATCTCACAGATTAGCAAGGTGTCACAATGAACTTTATATTAAAAAGCAACACAATTAGTATAGAGCTTCATAAATGCTCTGTTAAATTAGACTGACATATCAATCATAGAGCATGATGTGATTCCTATTTTTTAAGTTAAGTACTTATTGATTTCAGACTCTCTCCATTTTGAGTACCCAAAATGACACCTGAAATATCCCAATTATAGCAACATCCTGAGCAAGTTCCAAGAAGAACTAGACCCTATTTTCCTTCCTATGCTCTCAAGGTTTTCCCTTGAAACTCCCCATAATATATTTACATATATTTTTAACAATCCTGAAGACTGGGAAAGGTTTTAAAATCAGAAGTACAATTATCCCATTATTCCCTTCCACCCCACAGGAAGAGGAAAATGGGGTTTGGGCCATTCTGGGCAGCTCAGAGGACAACAGCCAGTCCTGTGTGCTCACATACATTTTATGCACAGAGCTGGAGAACAGCCCTAGGTGAGCATTTTGCAACTGGGATTTCCTCAAAAAATGCCAATTCACAAAAACAGCCCCCATTTCTATGAAATGTGGATTAGGAAAGGTTTTCCAGGGTCTTGAATATGAGCAATCCACTGTAAATACCCCATTTAAAAATAAAAACCATGGGGGTTTTACTCAATGGGGTTTTGTCACTGCCATTCATAAATTTGTTTCTTTGTATGAATAAATCAAAACTTTGCCAGACTGCTGTAATTTCTGATTTAATACCAGCAGACATTCTGCTGTGGTAATAAAACACCAACAGTCCAGAAAAACCACTTTAAAATCCCAATCTCTAATTGCCCTCTGCCATAGAGATCCTTATCTCTGGGAATTCTAACAAATCAATCACCTGGCTTTTATTTTACTGAAGAAACGTGGCAATAACCACGAGGAGCTCTGTTTTATTTCTCCAAATGAAAGGTGACAAAGGCTGGAGTAGATTCTGCTTTCTCCTATTAATTAACTTCAGCCCATAAATGAAGTGAGGCCAATCCTTGTTGCTTTGCTGCAGTGGAGAGTAGAGAGAGAAGATAAATTGTCTATTTAAATTTTATTAGATCTTTCCTCCCAGAGTGCTGGCTACAGCTTGTGAAGGAAACATTTACCACAGCACAACGAGCTGCTCCCAGTTTGCTGCTCAAATGGAGAAATTCTGTCCCAGGCAATCATTCCCTGGACGAAAGGCTGCTTTGGGATTTTGGGGTTTTGTGCCCTGCTCAGTGTGGAAATGAGGGAACCTGGGCTCAGGAACCTCCATGACTTCACTTCCCCTGATCCTGCTGCTGCCCTGGAGTAGTTGGGGCTGTTGGGGTGAAAGTTCTCAGGCTAAACTTCCCTAGACAAAAATAGGAAAATATATAAAAATCTCCAAGAAGCAACTGCCAAAGTTGGAACCTAAACAGCTTTAGCAAAAATGAAATTTCTCCTTTAAATCCAACAAAACTTCTGGTACTGTGCTCTGCTCTTGCATGAAAACACTTTAAAAACCAACCAACCAACCAGACATGAAAAAAGCAAAAATACTCTTCAGAGATCTGTCTGATGGACAAATACTTCTGAGACTATTTTGTGATTGTTTGATAAGATTTAAATTGCTGCTATAAAAGCCATGTCTGAATGTTTGGTGTGCAGATACTGAGGGAGTTTGCACTCAGACAGAATGGAAAGTCAAGCTTCCTTTTTCCGGCAGGAGTTCTGGAATTTCACCCACTTCTCTTGTCTGCCTTTCTGACTTCCCTTTCTCTGTTGGCCAGACAGGTAAGAGCAGCTCCTTCTCTGTTTGGCCAACTACTGAAACTTGTATAAGGAATTTACCCAATTATCTTCTGAAGTGTGTGACAAGCTTGTAAACTGAGTTCTACACATTTAAATATTCTTTTAATGCTGTAATAAAAATAGCTACTCACAGTCCTGAATAAATAAAAATCTAGAAACAGATTTAGATCTTTCTGAGCAACTGGAGTTTTTCTTTTACTGAAGTAGCCCTTCCTTATCAGCTGCCTCAAAGATTTTTCATTCACTTCAGTACTTCGTCAGTAGATATTTTGCATCTAAAACCAAACTGTGTCAGAATTTTAGGATTCAGATATCTGTTTATTCTGAGAAATTTGTTACCACACCGATTTTGTTGTTTCAACACTGTTCTTTAACTTGTTTAGGTCCCTCCTGCTTCAATGCTTACCTGCCAGTAAATTTAGAGATATAATAAATCTACATCTAAATAATACAGAGATAATAAATCTAAGTAGGATTGAGAGAATAAATCTAAATCTAAATAAGACAGAGATAATGAATCTAAAACTAAATAAGGTAGAATAAACTTAATAAGTCTTTCATCTTTCATGTAAAGTTTAAGCCTGGCATCATAAACTAGGTTCCCTGTTTCTTGTTCCTTTCCTGGACAAGTTACGGAGAATCTTCCTGGGGGAATGATCTGATATCTGAAAGGCTCTAGAATCATTAAAAAATCTGTATTTTAGAAACAGTAGAAAATAAAACCTGAAAAAATGAAAACCTGACAGAGAGCCCTCAAATAAAATTAAAATCTCCTCCCACTAAAAAATGACCCTAAATTCCTGTCCTCGCTGTGAGCTAGCAAAGAGACAAAGAGGGAGCAGCTCCTGGGGAGCATCCACTGTACACAAAGTAATCATGTCACGGGCTTTGGGGCTGGTTGGAGTGGGAGCAGAGCCCGGGGAGGGGCAGAGGAGCTGGGTCTGAGGCGACTCTGGCTAAGTTGGCATCTCTGAGGGTCGGGTGCAGTAAGAATTCACACTCACGCCCAGCCGCAGCAGCAGAGGTGCTGGTAGGAGAGGAAAGAGCATTGGATAACGATACGTGACTAGGGCTAGAAATATTGGTTACATCCTGGGTCTGGCTTGTGACGGAGGACTGTCTCCTGAGAGCCCCCTGAAAGGAAGTGCCACTCTTGAAAGTATTGACTACTTCGATCTGTAACGGAGGAAAGAACGAGACAAGTTGCTTAAAGTATGGACACAGTTGCATAACTGACAGGAATAATCATGAAAAACAACAAATCAACCGTGCACGCGCTCCTACTCCAGCTGCGGTCTAGGTGCCCTTTCCAATGGTTTTAGAAATGATTCAAATTTTCTGTCTGGATAAAGTGAGGCAGCTCTGTAGGAGGCAGTGGAGCTGCATCACTTTAAACAAGTAGAAGATTTGAAATAATGTGGTTTTTTAAAGTTTAAACCATTTTATTTAGAGGTAAATAAAATCAGCTGGAATACTTGATGTAACTAATCTCCACTCTTTTTTTCCTACTGAGATTCAAATTATACTGTTATATCTCTCCAGGGGGAGAAAAATTCAGTCACTCAATTGGAATTTGGGGGACAGGGTGGGGGATGACACTCAACCAAAACAGAAAAACTTTAAAATTCAATATATGACTATTTTGTCTACAAACACAGGATTGTCAGTACCCTAGTTTGATAAAATGATTCTTCCAATATTTTAGCTTTTTCTGTAATGAAAGTTTGTATAAATTTAGCATAGTGATAAAGAATGTTGGGGTTTTGTAACTGGAGATTTAAAAATATTAATATTTTATCTTTATACAGAGCATTTAAAAACACCTAGAAAATTATGTGGAACTGGATTGGCTATTGTAACAAATAACATGACAATTTTTTACTTATTTTCATGTGCCTACTGTATTCCCTGTTTGACAGACTCATCCTGAGCACCTTCCTTTCACTCCCCACCACAGAGGATGAGTTAAAAACACAGCTGAGTATTTCAAAGCATCCTTTGGCACCAGTATAAACTCATAAAAAGCAGGCTCTGGGTACAGAGGGAAAGCCAGGGATTGGCAGGAATAAATCCCACAAATCCCCACACCCCAAAGTGTCCTCTGTGCTGCATCAGTGCAACCACAACAGCAGAATATCCTCGGGAGGAATTCAACCAACTACTCATTTGAAGCAACCCACTGTCACCAGATCATGCAACCCACATTTCTGGAGATTCCCAGCCTAGAAAGAGGTAAATTGGTGGTCTTTTTATCAATTTAAACTGCACAAATCTTGGTGCAAACCCTCCTAAATTTTCCAAGTGGGAAGCACTAGAATGAATTTATGATTTTCTGCTGTGGTCAGATTTAGGAGTAAACCAATTTGTAAGGCTGCATCTTTAATAATATCAATGTTTTCCCTCCCTTAATCTTGTCTTTGGCCATCATTGTTTATTTTCCTGTGTGTTTTTATGGGAATAATCAACCACAGCCAGCTGGAAAAAGGATCCCAGGTTAGTGCTGTGCAATTTTCACAGTGAATTTTCCTCCACAAAGCCCAAGCAGCTGGTTTGTCTGGTTCTGTCTGAGCCCTGGTACCATTTCTCTGTGCACACCCAGGGCTGGGCCGTGTTCAGCAGTCCCCACAGCTTTGGAGAGCTTTGGTTTTGGCAGCAGAATTACATGTCCAGTGCAAATCTCACAGTGAATCAAAGGTAAACCCCAGTGAATAAAATGTGAGGTGAGTTTGCACGTGGGGCAGGGCACAAGGGGATCATCAGCTCAGGCTCATGGAAAATCCACATGGCTCAAACCACTGGTGAGGTGGCACATTAAATACTCACCTGGAACACTCTACAGAAGTAGAATTAAATACAGATCTTGGGTTCTCAGGGTCTAACCCAGGTGACAGAGCACTCTTCAAAAGAGACCATTCAAAAAAGACTCTGAAGACTCTCACTGGGGGCATGAAATGAGTATTTCTGTGATAAACCCTGAGCCAAAGGGCATTTCTAGATGTGCAAAAGCCTTCCTAACAAACTGAAAGCCTTTGGTGCAAGAGTGAAAAGATGAGGGAAGATCTGTATTTAATGGTTTCTTCAGAGAAGAAGAATTACAGGCATGTAATTTGCTTTTCTCTTGAAGAAATGAACTCCAGCTCTTCGTGGATATGATTCCTGGTGGGAGGATGACAACCTCCCCAGAATGCTAAAAGCTGAACATACAGGGCTGTGCTCTGCCTGAAGCCAAGAAAGAAGAGAAGAACTTGGCCCAAAAGTTTATCTTCTCCAAGCAAAAAATAGCAAAGAAGAGCTCATGGAAATAAACAGTGCATTTTGAATTAAGATGGAACCTTTTGATGACAAAGGAATGCATTTATTTAGAACAATTCAAGCTGATAAAGAGGAGAAAGGAAACAAAAATCCATGAGTTTAAAAAAATTTCCAACACAATATAGGATGCAATCCTGTTTTGATTATAGGCCTTCAGGTAGAGAAAAAATACTGTCCTACATTTGAAGCTTATCCAGAAAGTTGACATTTTTCACACCTGTATCATTTGTCTCTATGTTCTATACTCTAGAAGATCCAAATTTTCAGGTGTGCACAGCAAATAAAAATATCAGTAATTAGCAATTAAAAAAAAAATTTAAAATCTCATAGTAGCAGAATAGTCCTGGCAGAACAGATACTTCTTCCTGATTTTTAACACAGAACAGATTTCCAGAAGCATTTCTGTTGTCATTTATGTGAGTAGGACCCAGGTCTCACTTCCCTAATCTCCAAGCAGGATATTAATTTAAAAATTGAAATAAAAAGTAAAAAAAAAAAAAACAAAAACCACCTTTCTGTAAGAAATAAAACAGTTTCCATTCCATTTACATGGTGTTTTCTGTATTAAAAGATGTTTTCTATATTAAAAGCTACATGGAAACCATTAAATGAGGTGCTGGCTTTTTATCCAACTGCAGAACCTCTTGCCAGGAGTGACTTTCACTGCTGGAAGGTTTGAATTAGTTAAAAAGAAAAGTTTTCATGTTTTCTGCGTGAAAAATGAAGGGTGAAAAATGCAGTCCAGCACCTCTGTGTGGTTTTTTAGCATCTGAAGAGGAACAATCTGTAAGTAGCAGTTACCCTGTCACCTGTATTTTTTTCAGCTTTTCCTTTTGTTCTCAGAACATTCCAGGCAGTTGTTTCTCACCTGAGGCAGATAAAGCAAACTGAATTTCAGGATGAATGAAGCAGAAGAGGAAAGAATCAGGCTGGGGGTGTAAAATTCTGACAAACATGAGAAGTTTTTGAATCTTCTCACTCCAGAACATTTCCATTCTCAAATGGGAGGGAACTGCAGAAGCTTTCAATATACAATTAAAAGAGGTGAGATGTGTAATTTTTTCCTGTTTTTTTTACTCAGATTATGCAGTTTGGCCTGAAGGTGAGCTTGGTGAACTTCCCAAAGGCTGTTAGACCTGCCAAGAGGGTGTGATCAGTCTTGTCTTCCTTCAGAATGAAGAATTTGTGAGAACAGCAACAAAAACTTGGGGAAAAATGCAGAAAACTGTTGGAAAGTCCTGTCTCTATGCAATTTCAGACCCCTTTTAGATCCTCCTCAAACTTGCATATCTAAGGCAAGTCATTTGTGAAGCTTCACCCCTCAGTGGTCATCTGAGAGAGCTTTCCAGGAAGGAAACACTTCCCTTCAGAGAAGGGGAGCACACATCCATCCAGAGATTCCCTACTGTATATTTATCAGGCAATAAAATACCTAAATGAACAAAAGGAGACCAAAAAGAACATCAGAAGTCCATAGTCGGTCTCTGGCTTAGCTATGTGCATTTTTCATACACCTTTCTTTCAAGTAAATTTATGCATGTCTTCAGAGAAACAGAAAAATCCCAGTGGAAATCCTTCCTCTGGTGTCTTGGGTTGAACCCTCTGTTGTAGAGAGGATGTAGATAAAAAAATCTCTTTAAAATGCAAAATCTCTTTAACTGACTGTGTCAGTTTGGATGGGTTTAAAAGGGAGCACTCTAAGGAAGATGTGTGGTTGTCTGAAAACAACACCCAGCCTGTTGTAGGTTCTCTGTTTCAGCAGTGAAGGCTTTGCTGGGAGCTGGGGCCATCTGCCCAACAGTGACTGAAGAGAAAATAAAGGCAAATAATCCAATTTACAGCACAAGTGTGGAAACTGGTGTTGTTAGGATTGAATGACCAATCTGGTCCTGAGCCCAGAGTTTCACCCTAGTCTGCCATCCTCAGAGGTGTAAAATGAGAGGATGCTCTGCCTTCTTCACATCTCCAGGAGTGCATTACACAGCAGAGGATTCCTGCAAACCCTCACAGGAATGGTAAAGATATCCCAATATTTTCCAGGAGCTCTTCTTTGGCTGGCCCCCTGAGAAATGTGTTATAAGGGAATGAATCCACCTGGATGGGCCCCACACACAGCTCAGGGCCCTCCAGCAGGGATCAAATTTGACCTAAGTCCCTCACTCTCCTCTGCACACCTGGAGACTGCTTTGGAATCTGTTGGCCCATTTTCTTTCTTTTCTTTATTTTTTTTTTCATTCCACAGATGTGAAATGGATGCAAAAAAAATCAAAGTCATTGAGTAAAAAAAATGAGAAGAAAAATCATGAGGTCTCTTGTCAGGGAGGAGGGAGCCATCCTACTAGAGGTGCTTCTACAACTAAGAGCAGAAAGGAAACCAGGATGGATGTTAGCAAAGAGATATAATTAATGTTCATTTGGGTTTAAGTAGTGGAAAAGAATCATTTCTCTGTGAATTAAGTGGACAAAGAGATGCAGAACTAAAAGCTACCTCTCAGACTAGGAAGAGAACTGGAAGGATGTAATTTGCTTTGTGTTGCTCAAAGCTGTTTACACTCACCCCAACCAGAAAGACATCCTGACAGAAGTGCCAACAGGCAACACTCCTCCTACAGCCACCAGGGAGAAAAGAATGCACATTTAGAGGTCATCTTTCCCTGAAGATCACCAGTACCTGGGCACCTGTTTGTCACAAGTGAAATTTGAATTTTCTCTAGTGATGAGTGCTCTTGACTCAATGGAGTCAAGACACACAAGCTCAAAGCTGAAGATCCATATTTAATCACTTACCACAGAACCTGGGAATTCCCCGGCTCTTGTTCTCTCTTTATTTTATGCTCTGCAGATGCAGCCAAGAGACCTCACTGCACTAATTTGACTTCTTTCAATCACTTTTTTTTTCTAAATTCATGGCTGCATCTTCCTCCCACCCCCAAAAAAGTATCAATTTGTAGATGTGAAAAAACAGAATATGCTTTTATCTTGGATGAAGACAAAAACCCCAAATCTTCTGAGATAAAAATGTTCCTTAGAAGAGTCTTTCAAGCAAAAAAGATGTTTTTCTTAATTATCCAGCTCTTTTTCTTGTCAGGCTGGTGTAAAACACACCCATCTGATGTGGTGATATCTGCTCTCTGTTGCAAGCTGGCAGAAAGACTTGATCTTAGAAAGATCAAGCAGAGCACACCTGAGTGCAATGAAACATTTCACTGCAATGGGAAA
Organism: Irena cyanogastra; assembly: GCA_013397155.1. Classification (NCBI taxonomy): domain Eukaryota; kingdom Metazoa; phylum Chordata; class Aves; order Passeriformes; family Irenidae; genus Irena; species Irena cyanogastra. Next base: position 46,555 of record VWZV01008112.1, on the reverse strand, counting down.
GGCAAAACACTTTGCATGATTTTCTTCAGCACTCCAAGACAAATTTCACAGCTCCTTAACCTGCACCATATCCAGCACCATGATTCAGTGCAAAGGTCTGGTATACCAAAAAATGCTGTGGATTTTTGTGTTTGGCAAAAGTTGGGGAGAGATATTTCTCGGGAATCATTCCTAATAGCCAACTCTTACACCTCAATATTTAATGGCTGTTTGATTCCTACTAAAATCCAGAACCACATTTTTCATTACCTAATAGGAAAGAAAATCAATCCCTTTTAATCGTGATGGATGTGTGGCAGTGCCAGAACTGAACAGATTTATATTTTTAATCAAATTGTACATCATACTTCAGACTCAACTTCAATTATTCTGTTAGTGCAGCAATGGCAGCAACAATGTATTTTTTTTTTGAGCAAATCAAGCAATACATTTTAGAAAGCTTTCATAACATTCTGCGAGCTGACGTTGGCCAAGCAGCACAATTTTATGAGCTGTCATCACTCGAGGAGAAAAAGAACATCCAGTCACAGTATTCCCAAATCACAGACTCCTGGTTGTGCATTTTATCCTTTTATATCTTTTCAATTTACTGCACACCCCTTTGCTCAGTTCCCCTATTTTGTTTTCCATGTTTTTCCTTTGAGAACAGCTAACCAGTGCCATCCTCCACACACACAAACACTCCGTGGCTTTCCTGTTAATATTATCTTGCCTTGATCTCACATTAATCATTGCTTTGGGTGCTTCTAGACCTTGGGGGCATTTATTTTTAGCATACCTGGGTTTGGATTCTGTTGAGGCCTCGGAACCAGAGGATTTGTCCACGTCGGAGTTCTCTCTCTGCATGATCTATTTCTTCAACATCTTCATTGAGCTCTTCCTCAGGGACCTCCTCCTTCTCAGTGAGCCTCCCTGCCTCCTTTAAAAACTTTAGCCTACTTGTTGGGATGGTTGCAATGACCTAAAATTATAAAAAAGTACTGAAAACATAAGCCTCATTCAAGAGCAACAGCATAACAATCTGCTGATTACAGAAGAGCAATCATATTTTAGTAAGATCTGTAAAGGTGAGCTAAGCCTGTTCCTAACAGCACTTTGCACTTGGACAGCTCCATTTTAGTCCCCAAAGTATTTCATTTACTGTGTAAACAATTAGCATGACTTGCACCACTAAACCACAGTGCGGGGCAGGTTCAAGGCTGGGAAAAGTCTTATCAATAAAACAAATAGAAGATAAAATGAGATGGAAATATTTCAGTGTAATTACGTAAAGAAAACTTAGCCAGACTGATGGCTCTGCAATTAGTTTGGGTATTTGTAAAGACTTATGGTAATGAGAGGTGAAAATTCATTGTATCTCCTGCTGATAAATCTTCTCCCACTCCCTTGATTCATTTTTTTGCTATGTTCCAGCAGCTGGAATGCTTTTCTGGCATTTATCAAAATTGAGTTTTCTGAAAGGTGTGGATCTGATTGTTGGATTTCTCATAGGGCTGTCTCTCACTCTGTGTCCTTACCACCAACAAATTCTGATTAACCTGACCCCTCTTCCTATTCTGTTTGCCCACCCAAGTGGTCCTTGGAAGTAACTAACACAGGAGAATAATCTTTAAAAATTGCAGATACTGTAGCTGGACAATTTTTTAAAATCAATTTCAGTGTTACCCTCTTGGGCAGTCATTTTCTCTTTGTTCTGATTCCTTGCATAAAACCAGGAGCAAATCATGGCAATTTAAACAAGATATTACCTGGAACACACTGAATGCTTAAAGCAAATCTCCTGCAAAGCAAATTTTTAAACCCACTTAGCAAAAAACTGCTGCAATTTTCTTTTTTGTCTTCATTTCAGCAGTGAGCAACCACAACTGTGAAGCTCAGATGTGTGAAAAATGAAGAGAGAACCAAGACAGCTGCCAGAAAATTGGTGAGTAGAGCTTTGGAAAACTGGAATGGATGCAGTAGAGACACATGGAAAGGTTCTGGATATTTTCAGGGTGAATGCAAACCTTTGAGTTTGCTGAGGGTCTCCTTCAGTTTCACAATCCACAAAGCCAGTTTTATTATAATGTTTTTGAAGACAGATGGAAAAAACCCCCAAAATAACCAAACCCAACCCAGTTTCTACACTACTATTAAACCTTTTTAAAGGGGGTTTGAAAAACAAGATGTAAACCTGGAAAATTAATGGTGTGGCACGAGCAAAGACAGAACAGGAGAGAAAAAGAAAGGGGAAATGCTCATCAATTAAATACTTACTGAAAGTCCTTCAGCCTCCCAGCTGAAACCTACAATGCCAGCACTCTACAGAGAGAAACTGCTGGAAACTCTGGGATCTGATGAAAGTGATGGTGATAAAGGATTTTCAGCCAATATTCATAAAAATAACTCTATTGGTCAGAGTTGTGTGGGACAGAATGTCCCTCTCTTGTAGCACCTCAGCCAAGCTGATGAGACTCTGCTCTAATTCTTTTCTTAGGGTGTTTGCATGGCTTTTTGATTATTCATTTATTTTCTGTATCTGCCAGCACCCACCCAGTTCACGACACAGACTCAATAGATGCAGAAGAACTAAATATTATCCTCAGAAAAATGATCACAGTTTTAATTAGTGATCAGTAATTCTGGGAAGGGGGTATGAAATACTTCAGAAAGTCTTGGTTTTCAGAAGAGATGGGAGCTGTTGCAAAACTATCCCTCAAAGCATATCAAATTCCTGGAAACTTCTTAAATTCCTTTCAGAAGTGCCTGCTTTGACACCAAAACTTGGAAATCTTGATAGCTTTTCATGGCTCACCAGAACAGTGGGTTCAGGACGTGGATTAAAAAAAAGTAAGAATAACAAATTTGTTTTTTGCTGAATTAGAATGAGTCACAGCAGCAGAGAAAAGGCTGAGACAGAAGAGAAGCATCACTGCTAAAGGAAAAGCATTCTCTCTCACTGAGGAGCTGCATGAAGAAAGGCCTTGCCACAGACTAAATCATATAAATATGGACATAATTGATTGGTTTTAGAGTCCTATTTTCTTTCCTGGTCACTAAATATTGACCACAAGAGAGATACTTTTTCCCTCTGTATTTGCTTTCTTCTCAGTGCTAAAACTGTGGAGGTGTTCCAATACCAGTTTTAGTTCAATGTCTAAGGTCTTACAATGAACCTGAGGCTAAAAGTTAGAAAAAAAATGCTGATATTAGTATTAGTTCATGGTGGTAATGTAATAGCCACATATAACAAAATTTAGAAGCCAAAAATATGGATCAAAGGCTGTGGGAAATTTTCATAGCGGAATGAAGCAGTTTGGATTCTTCTCCCTCTTCCTGTTTGACTTCTCCATTCTCCAAAAGTAGGTCTATTTTCCAAACAGTAGGAAAAAACTCCCAATAAATCCTTCCTTTCTGAGCTTATCAAACTGATTTTAGGTCTTTCTCCTGCAAGGCCTTAAGTCAAATCCCAACATCAAGCAATAATTACAGCAGAATCATCTAATAGTGGTGGTTTTCAGCCAGATATGCATTAAAGACTCTTCTGATTCTGAGCTTTCTAAGGAAAACTGAGGCCAAACTCTCAAAAAAAGTTAATTTTTTGTTCCCAGAAGAGAACAAATAATCAGAATTGAAAGCAAGCTTTTATTCACTACAATTCCAGCAGAACCACAGCAAAATTCAATTGCAGTGAGCAATTTCTTGCCTCTTCATAGAGGCAAACTGTGGATCCACAAATCTCTTTACATCTGAGAGAAAAAAATGTAACTTCGCATTTTTCTTTACTGCACCAGGTGGCAACAACTTAAATACCCTATTAGTACAATCAGAGGTGAAAAAATATTATTATTATAGACTCTGCAATCTGTGTTTGCACATAAAAGAACAATGGGAAATGTTAACAATACTGATTGTGTCTGTATATCACTTGCAGAGAGTTAATCCCAATTTATTTAATATCATCTCATTGACATTTGTTTCTTCATCAATAAATAATTCTATATTAGCCAGATGACAGAGGATATGGCAGAAATTGAAAAGGACATGTTAATTTAACTGCCATTTTCTACAACTATTAAAGGCAAAAAAAATTTTTTTTTGGTGGTTTTTTTGCACTCCCTTTCATCCTTTGCACACAGAATTAGGTGGATGGAGAATTACTGCAGAAATATTTTAAAGGCACTGGACTTTTTCCTATGACAGTAGCCAGAATGACAATTTTAGCAAGGGAATGAGTTGATTGACCTAGAACTGGAACTTCATTTCAGCTCCAAAACATTGCCACATCCTGCAGGAGGAATTCTGTTCCAGGGAAGTTCACAGTGCATTTGCCTTTGCTGCATTTTTTTGTGACTAAAAGACTTAAGTTGTGACTCAATATCTTTCACAAAAAAGCCTAACTGAAGATGGCTCTGGTGATAGCACACCCTGCTAGAAAGGAAAAATATGAAAATTAACAAAAAACCCCAAAGAAACAGAGGGATAAATTATCCTTACTAATAAATCTCTCCTTGGAGCTCTCAGAGAGCACCTTGGGTTTCAGTGAGGGCTGCACTGGGCACTGAGAGAGAGCAGGGAAATCACAGAAATATCAACAATATCACACCTTAGAATGTGCAGCTTCCTGAATGCTTACCTGACCCCACACCAGCTCTCCCAGTCCAATAAATACACACCACATCCACTGGTCCAGCTGCAGGGGAGAACAGCTGAATGGTTTGCCTCCAAACTGGACAATTACTATCTACAAAGAGAAGCACGGGGGGAAAGGGGTCAATTTTTCAGGGGGAAAAAGCAACAAAACAAAAATAAACACAACCAGACCAAAAAAAAACCCAAAACAAAACAAAAAAACCCCCAAACAAACAAAAAAAAAAACCAAACAAAAAAAGAAACATCAAACCCCAGAAACTTCTGCATCCCCAATGAAAAGTGAGAAAAAGAAATACCAGTTCAATTTTGAATTAGCTGTTAAAGACCATCACTGTGAAGTTATGCTCCTATCACTGCTGCCCTTCCTCCAATATTCAGTTTATTGAGGAGTTTCCCTTCTCAAATCACTGTAGCCCGAGCTCAAACTGCTCCTTCCTCCTCCTTCCTCCTCCCAGGAGAAAGGTGCCAATACCAAGCTGCCACTGCAGCTGAGGAATAATGACAAGATAAAAATAGATTTCTAAATGATAATATTAAATAGTATCAAGTACAGAATGGATGCCAGCAAAAGCATGGATACAGGAGCAGAAGAGGGAATTCTTACAGAAGAAAAATTTGGGAAAAATGTGTATTAATATGTATCATTATGTTTACTTGTGATGGGACAGCAAACTCAGGACAGAAACCTGAGGAATCACCATTATTGCTGGGAATACTGAGCAGCACTGGGCAGTGGCATTGAACAGAACAGCTCAGCATCAGCTATTTCAAGGTATATTTGTCTTTTCAAGGAGTAATAAATAAGTGTAAAATGCTTTGTTGGTGTGCTATTAAACAATTTCTTCTTTAAAAACAATATCAATGATGGCTGTTATTATTGTACATGCTAAGATTAATTTAAGAATTAACCCAGTTATAAGGATCAAAATTTCTGTTTTATTAGTATGGCTACATAACATTTTCCATTATTAACACTAGTGTTGAGAAAATACATGAAACCAGGTGGTTTACTATTAAATGGGCATCCTGCAGCACTTAGATTTAAAACTAAAGAAAAAAGAAAACACAGAGAAGAAAAGCCTAAAACTTCATTGTGTTTGATTTTTTTAGTGGATTTTTGATGATTTCAGTGAGGATTTGAGAGGATTTGTGATGATTTCAGTGATGATTGCAGTGATGATTTGAGTGAGTTTGTGATGATTTCAGTCATTATTTGAGAGGATTTGTGATGATTGCAGTGATGATTTGAGAGGATTTGTTATTATTTCAGTGACAATTTGAGTGAGTTTGTGATGATTTCAGTCATTATTTGAGAGGATTTGTGATGATTTGAGTGGATTTGAGAGGATTTGTGATGATTTGAGTGGGTTTGTGATGATTTCAGTGATGATTTGAGAGGGTTTGTGATGATTTGAGTGATGATTTAAGTGTGTTTGTGATGATTTGAGAGGGTTTGTGATGATTTCAGTAATGATTTGAGAGGATTTGTGATGATTTCAGTGACAATTTCAGAGGGTTTGTGATGATTTCAGTGATGATTTGAGTGGGTTTGTGATGATTTGAGAGGGTTTGTGATGATTTGAGTTATGATTTGAGTGTCTTGGTGATGATTTCAGTGATGATTTGAGAGGATTTGTGATGATTTGAGTGTGTTGGTGATGATTTCAGTGACGATTTGAGTGTGTTGGTGATGATTTCAGTGAGGATTTGAGTGTGTTGGTGATGACCAGCAGCTGGCCCTTGCCCAGAGCAGTACCTGGATAGCGAATGTGCCCAGGACAATGGTGCAGAAGATGGGGTTTCTGAAGATGCCGTCGAAGACGTTCCTCTCGCCGTGGATCTTGCGGGCGTTGATCTCGTTGAAGAGCTGCATCATGACAAAGGTGTTGAAGATGATGGTGTAGTGCTCGGAAGGAGGAGAGTGAAGAGGGGCGTTCCTCCCACTGTCAATCTTAAACATTTTCTCACCTAGGTGTAAGACAAAAAGAAAAGTTTCCTCTAGAATGAATCAAACCATTTATATTTCCCTCGGTTTTCTTCAGACTGTTGCCTTCTCTGCTCTGCTTTAATACTTTCGAGATAAAGCTTTTCTTGTACCAATGAGCAAAACACATCTCAGGTGAACAAGAAGCTGTTCAGATGCTGACTCCTATCTAACAACTCTACACCTACACAAAAAAATCTTAAGGTCATTGCCAGTGTGTCTGAATTTTCTACAGTGGTTAGAAGCCACCCCTCTTCATCATATTTTTACCCCTTTACTAATTTATTTACTAATCCAGTAACTTCTGCCAAGCATTGAAGGATATCAATCACAAAAAACACAGACATTCCTGCTTTTAAATACATTTGGGGTTGATCAGCAGCAGGCACCGCTGTTTAGTTTGATAATTTGGCTTTCACTCATAGATCTGATCAATCAAAAAGCAAGATACAACCCGTGATGAGTAACTAAAAATGGGGTGAGTTTTGAAAAAATAAAGTTAGGATTTTTTTTTTATACTACAGCCTGACAGGACTAGACTGTGAATTCTGGATTTCTGATGTCTCAAAGACATTTACGGTTTGTATGTTCAAACACAATGTATTTCTAAAAAAAAAAAAACTTTAAAAAATATAAAAAACTTGATGTACTTGATGTACTGGTTTCTGAAGAAAGCTCCTACAAAAGAAAGGAAGTATTATTTGACCAAAATAGAAATAATTCTCATTAATTTGAAATTCAATTATGGAAGCCCTGAGTTTTGCACATCATGTTGCTGCAAAGCTGAGCCTTGTGGAGTTTAGAAAGGAAAAGATTATTTCCATGGCTTATCAGAAAATTATCTGGGATGTGTCCTTCAAAGTATGCAGAAGTTTTCCAAAGACGCACAGGAGTGGTTAGAATGGGGGAGAAAGCCTGGTTTGCTTTTCATCTGGCTCAGTATAAAGGATTTTAAGCCATAAAACTCATCAAAAAGCCATTCTAACTCCCCATAAACTTCATAGACGTTCTTGTTCCAAGATTCCTATCACATGAATTACCAAGAGTTTCTTCACCTGTTTTAGAGAACCTGAAATTCCAATTTTCTAATGCAGACATTCTCAAAATTCCCTGTAAATCTAACAGTGTTAGAGACCACCTCTGTTCAGAAACCTGGCAATTCTTTTGGTTTAATTCCACTGTGAACAGATCACCTCCTCTGAGCATCCCAAATAAGCTGCCAGATGGCCATAAAGTGGACAAGGCTTCCACATTGGAGCTCAAAAACCTCCTGAAAATCATAAATTAACATTTGCAGCTTATCTGGAAGTCTGTACATAAGGAAAAAAAAATCTGAAAGACAACTTGTGATTTAACAGCGACTACAAAGGGACAAGAAGACAATACCCTACTGCAAAAATCATCTGTCCTTTGAGAGGGTTCAGTTATTATTGTGGAGCAACAGAATCTATTATTAGCTCCTACTATTCCCTGCAGCAAGAAACATTTCTCCTCCTTTCCTCCCCTCTACAAAACACAAGCTATAAAAAGCATCCATTGCCAGCAAGGCCTGAAGAAGAATCCAGTAATCCAATAAATTAGACTTTTTGCCCCCTTTTAATATCCATTCCAGAAATTAAATGTCAAAGAAGAGTGTTATTTGTATCACTTAACACTGATTACTTACTTTCCATACCACTTAAGATCAACATTATTTCTGGACTGTAGACAACACTTTGCTCTTGGTAAAATGGATCTTGATTTTTATTGTGGTTTGTTTTGTGGGGTTTTTAAAATTTGTTTTTACGTCCCTACTCACCACGACAAGTCTCACAATGAAATTTCAGTATAGAAGCAGCAGGGTGGACACTTCCTATTACAGCATAACCTTCTATGCTGTGCTTTGATACAAACTTTTGCCAAAGCCCAAATCTGTATTTTATAAGGGGAAAAAACTCAATGAGGCCATTCCCAATGTGACAATATATGGAAAGTGACTACAACACGCACCTTCTGTGCTTCCCATCCCATCAACCAGGATAACCAGGATAAGTTTGATACAAACTTTTGCCAAAGCCCAAATCTGTATTTTATAAGGGGAAAAAACTCAATGAGGCCATTCCCAATGTGACAATATATGGAAAGTGACTACAACACGCACCTTCTGTGCTTCCCATCCCATCAACCAGGATAACCAGGATAAGTTTGATACAAACTTTTGCCAAAGCCCAAATCTGTATTTTATAAGGGGAAAAAACTCAATGAGGCCATTCCCAAGGTGACAATACCTGGAAAGTGACTACAACATGACACCTGCTGTGCTTCTCATCTCATCAACCAGGATTCACAGAATGACCAGCTTGGAAGAGCCCTGCAAGATCATTGAGTCCAATCCAGCCCTAACACCTCAACTAAACCCTGGCACCCAGTGCCACATCCAGGCTTTTTCTAAACACATCCAGGGATGGTGACTCCACCACCTCCTTGGGCAGGCCATTCCAATACTTTATCATCCTTTCTGTAAATAACTTTTTCCTAATAGCCAATAAAAAGTTTAAGGACAATGAAGACAGGCAAAACCTGCGCATTAATTCATTACGTTTAAAGCATTTTGACACTTCAGCCACACAGCCCAGCTGCTCGTGAGCTGAGCACCGAGCCTGGGCGAGCTCCTCACCGACAAAGAGCAGGGTGAAGATGAGGGTGAGCTGGTAGACGGCGTGGCCCAGGATGTTCTTCATCATGGTGCGGGAGATGAGCGGCTTGTTGCGGCCGTAGGGCTTGCGCAGCAGCAGCGCCTCGGTGGGCGGCTCCGTGGCCAGCGCCAGCGAGGCAAACGTGTCCATGATCAGGTTCACCCACAGCATCTGCACGGCCTTCAGGGGAGAGTCCTGAGGGGAAAAAGCAGGAAGTTTTGTATTTCCCAGGAAAAGCCTGGCTGGGGGTTCATTTTTCTCACGGGACTCAGAAATCCCCGCGCTGAGGACCCTTCCTTCATTGCTGGGGCCCTTCTTCTGTTCCCTCTGCATGACCAGGAGCACAATGATCTGAGCAGAGAGAAATGATCTCCCTGCAGGCATTTAATCAGCACCATTTGCAACCACAAAACTCATACCAAGCATGACAGTAACTCCTCCTAACACCTATTACAATACTTTCCATTCCTTTGTGCACCGTGCTTGAATTTTCAGCTGAACTTAGATATAACTAGAGAATCCAAGTTTCTCTCTTGGAGGAAAAATTATATTGAAACAGATTTAAAAGTAACATTTCCTTCATACTAAAACCTGCCTGTCTTTTTTTTTTTCAGAGATAGCTTGAAATTATTAAAAATTTATGGAACAATTATGCTGACACCTTGATACATAACAAATAAGATCTTTAACAGTAGTGACATAATAAAAAAAAGCCCCTGATATTTTGATTTTAAAAAATCTGAAACTTATAAAATTATATCAAATGTGCAAAAGCAAGCCATTGTGTTATTTTACTAGTAAAAGGAAAGCATATTTGGAACTCTGGAAATGGAATGAAAAACCCCAAACACTGGTATCTGATGCAGGCCGTGGTTTCAGAATCAGCTCTCCAGTCACTAGAAGGAGCTCTTTCCTCACACAATCCCATAAACTCTGTGGTCATAATACAGAGGACTTTAAGTCATTTTTAAAAACCCCAAAATTAACTAAATAAAGCAAAGTTACACAGAGCTCAGGAGGATGCTGGACAGCTCTTAGGAAGTTTTGAAATTTTGGGGCAGCTGTGAGGAGAGAGATGTTTCAAGGAGCCAGGGGGAGGAAAAACAAAAACCCCAAACTCCTGTGCCTTTAGACTCTGTATAAAACAGGCATTAGCAAGGTCAGCTTCCTGTTCCAAACAGCCCATTTTTATGAGGGAAAAAGGAATCACCAAGGTAATAAGGCATCAACATGACAAATTTCATGGTGAAATTGAGTTACTCAGCTGTGTGAAAGCTGGGAGAGGGAGCAGTATTTTTATGTATTTCATTACCATGGTGCTGCAGCAACGAAGTAAAAACAATGTAGAGGACAGGATACAAAACAAAGCAAAGCCAACAAAACTCCCTGAGAACTCTGCCTGTTTCTTCAAAGGGTTAAATGTTCATTTTTAATGGAATAACATAAAAGAACAAGGGCCAACACGCATTCAGTATCCCAAGGACTGATAGAAAACAAGGCTAAGTGCTTTGGTCTCTTGAGCATCTGGTTTAGATTCCAGCTCTCCCTTGAGATAAAATATTATTTCCCCTTAAAAACACATTTTTAACACATTTACACAGATTTTGATGCATTTCATTTATAAAAAAACCAAACAACTTTTGGCTTATTCAAAGGGATGGAGAAAAGCAACCTCCTGTTTCTCAGTCTTACAGGTTGGGTTCATCATGGCAAGGAAGATAATTAGCATTAATAGATTCTTGACCTCTTGGTTATGGGTTGCATTAACTGGGTTTATCTGGAGAGCTCAGCTCACTCATTTGAAATGCAGCTGCAGAAACAGGAAATGTCTTTTTCTTTAGAGGTGGCTAAAAAACTAAAAGGTGATCAGGGCAAACTTCATCCCAAATCGAGACTTCATTCATTTTTATTAACACTAATGGCTCCAACAAAGAGAGCACTTGCAGTAAAAAGCAGTTTGTGGCTGGAGCTCACAGACCCTTGATGGGACACAGGTAAAAAGGAAAACATCTTTCTGCTGAAGAATTTTCCTTGTCATGTTTTTGCCTGTCTTCTTAATAAGTTTGAGGAACATTCTCTGCTTTGGTCTGTTACAATAACTCAATTTCCACTTCACATGCTGAATTCTCTGTCAATAAAACCAAATTTCCCTGTTACATTTAATAGATGGAGTTAGAGATTTAGGTGCCTATCAGAGCCTGCCATATTCCCAGCAGAACAGAAAAGGCAGTGTATTTCAGTCTCTAAATCACACAACTGTAATTGGCAGTCATCAGTTTTGGCAACAACACGTTCTCACCATTTCACACTGCCAATCACCTTGGGTGGCTGTGGTGCCCCCAATAATTATCTATTATTGGCAGTGCTACACTGCTCAGCTGAGTGTGAGAGCTCATTCCAGGCTGAAGCCAAAACATTAAATACACATTAGTCTGGGCAGGCAGTGGAATGAAATTTCCACTGTAACTCTATCTGATTTCTGATTACTTGGTGGAAACTGAAGAAAATACATATCAGCTAAGGAGGTTAGACTTGCACTGCAAATTTTAGTCACTTATGCAAGTGGGAGGCAAATCAAGCTTCTTTTCTTTGTGTTTTAGCCACTAACTGACTGGCCAATGATTCTTAATTCACTCTCTGAAAATTTCAGGGATGTGAACCACCCAAAATCACCACTCATTCATCAAATTCCTTTCACTTGACCTTGGAATAGGTTAGCCTTGGCCTAGAGGTAAAAGGAAAATGTCCCTTAAATCAAGTGATGTTACACTTCATCTTGGAAGCACTTAAAAGTACAAATTGCCAAAGGCTGGAAATAAACTACAAATCTTTTGTGACATGCAGAGCCTCACAAATTTTAGAGCTTGTTACTTTTGATTTAGATGACAAGCTGCAAGGGAACAAAAAGGTATTTTCACCTTTACCTTTTCACTCCCGTTTGCCACAGAACACAAGCAGGGATTCATAAAAATGAGCATTTCTGGGAGTTTCCTTTCTATACATTACTGCAAAAAAAGTCACTGTGCTGCTAGATCACACTGTCTGCTAATTGTATGGAAGTGGCATCCTCAATTCTATTCCCATGCCTTGCCAAAACAAAGCTAAACAGTACAGACTTTGATTTTATATTACAGCTTTTTCAAGTTTGCCAGTGCTATTATTTTAGAATTTGCCAAGTACAGTTCTGCAGTAAAACATTATAACCATGTAAATTACTCCCTTTTACGTGTAAGTATAGATCATCCTCATTTTTTTGAACAAGATCTGTAAAAACAATCAGTGATTCACGCAGCAGTTCATTGCTACAGTGCCTTTTAATTAACATTTAATTTCCCAAACATAATGTCCTATGGAGTCACTGTTTTCAGCTCCTAATGTCTGCTAAAACACTAAGTCTCTCTCAAAGTGCAAGAATAATAATTTGAATGTAAAATGTTAAAACATAGCCTTTGTCTTCCCTTTCTTCAGTGCAGCCCTTTTGAAGAGTTACAATTGCCTCAACAGTTGGAGCCACAGACGGAACCTGGCACGGAGAGAAACCCACTCGCTTCATGGCTCCACTAAAAAACTCTTTCCATTTGACTGAGCTGCATTTTAAAACCTTCATTTTGTTCATAGCCGGATCACTCTGGGCAGCTCCAAAGGTAATGAGCTGATATACCCTGGGTGCTGTGGGTTTGTTGGGGACAGGCAGTGGGGTGAGCCCATACAGAGCTCTATAGGACACCCAGAGATCGGAGCAGTGACTCACTGCAAGCACAAAACTCACAAGAATCGTAGGCAGAGCTCCAAAGAACCACCCTCACTGCATCAATCAGGGGCTCTGCAAAACTGTTATTCAGAGAATGAAGTCAGAATATAAAAGTTTGTAGCTCATAAATCCACTGGAAAAACAAACGATGGGTTTAAGCTGAGGCAGTGGCTGCAGAAGAGAAAGGACAATTCTACAAACTGGTCAAGATCACCACACCTTGATCACACTAAAAGTGTGCAATGGCCACCACTGGGAAGGCAGCAGGAGGGAAGTGAGTTAGATTGATTAAAAATAAGGTGAATGAGCCCAGCTCAGCTGCACTGCACCACACAAACCTCTCTGGGAGTAACCAGAGGTGTGAACTCCTCTGGGGTCTGTGCACACACAGACACAGAGCTAAAACCACCCCTGCACCCCAGACTGAGGGCTCCTGAGTCAGCTTCCCACCAGAAACTTCTCCAAGCTCTGCTTTCCTGGATGACCCAGATCTCAAAGTGCCTTATGTAATTACAGGCTTACAACACAGAAGTTCATTCTTAGCTGAAAATTCAGCTCTTGTGGCTTATAGATTGAGCTGCTGTAAACTGAAACAGGGCCCCGTGTAAGTGAGATCCCTTGGAGGGGTGGTTGTGGCAGCAGCTGTACTAAGCTTGTCAGCAGGTGACACTGGATCTGTAATTCTTATGCTGCTTAGAATATGGTTGCTGTCACCTTAACATGGCTTCGTGCTGGGAGCCAGGGGAGACAAGAGAAACAACCATTTGCATTGGTCCTGTGCATAATAAGTTCTTTGACAGCCCACTGTTTGTCCTGCATAAGCTTTATCTGGCACTGGAGCAGTACAGAGGGTCACAGACACTTTGTACACATCACTGTCTACTGAAACAGCAAACCAGGACAAAACAGAAATTGTAGATACGGTGGATATTCTCTAACAGCAGCATCTTCTTGAAGCAGGCATTGAGTAGATGAAAAATAAAATTGTATTTGCTTAAAATTAACAGAATTAAACTAAATAGCAGTTCCCTGAAGTGGAATTGGCAAGGACCCTCACTTCATTAATCTATTTGAGGAAAACAGCAGCAGATTATTAAAATGGCCACTAATGGTGCCTAATGTTTTTCTTAGGCCTCTCCATGGGCCTCCCAAAGTGCCCTGGACCAAACAAATCATCTCCTGCGTGGGCAGAATGCACTCTCTAGGTGCCCCTTGGAGGGCTGGCTTCACTCCCACCACACTCACAGAGTCATTAATTAATTCATTATTACAGAACTGCAGTGCTTTCACTCGAAGTCCTGCAGGGAGATGACCACATCCTCACATTTACATGTACACCAGAGCAATTGCAGGATCAAGACTGAATAAAATTAAGCCCATTAAGTTGCAAAGCACAAGCCAAGTGTTAAAAAAATAATAGTCTAAGCAAAGATTTTATTATCTTTGTACTTCCTTTAAGCACAAATCAAAAAGAGTAGGTGAGTGTAAAGGCAGCTTCATCTTGAAGCATCCCAATGTGCTGGTTCCAAACTGCAGGACAGATTACTTGAGAGGTGGCATCAGGAAGAACAGAACAAATGTTATTGCCTACAGAGAATTTTTCTCATTCTAGATATGAAATGTCACCAAAAGAACAGCCTGTGTAATGTTCATTAACCTGAATCTTAATAATGGACTGAAATTATATTCTGTGTGTCAGAGAAAGCCAAACTGACCACCTAAATCAAAGGAAAACTCAGTCCAGTGTGGACTTTCTTCATGTTCATTTTAAAGGTCACAGGAAGCTGTGCTGCCTTTTGGAAACTACAGATTTAAGCTCTGTTTGTTTGTTTGTTTGTTTGTTAAGGACTAAAACATTTTACTCAAAATCTTTCAGTCAGACCGGTGCACAGTTCTGTAGATTTGATGTACATGTGTGCACCGAGACTTGTAGGCAAGATTTTTTTGGGAGACTCCTGCACTTTGTGCAGGAGCTATTTTCATAGCAACCAGAGGGTACAGCATGTTCCCAAGTGCAATTTTTAGCAAAGCTTTCAAGTCAAACAGAATGTCCTTTGGCTGGCTGGAGTCAAAGCCTAACACAATAATGTGCATTTGTGAGGCAAAATCCTTCTTGAATGAGACAGAACCGGGAGCAGCTCGAGATTATTCACACGGAGTATAAACAGAGGCAAAGGACAGACCTGCTGCCTTTCTGCTCCCATTTCCACTTCAGCTTCTCCCTCACCTTCCCTTTGGGTTTGCATCTTTACTGCCAAATTAAGGAATTGCACAAGAATCTGCTTGCAAAGCAACCCAGGAGTTGCAGGAGGTTAAAAAAAAACCTAAAACCTGTGAGCAGGGACAGCAGGCCCAGGGATGGTCTCAAGACCTCGGGGGCAAGAGAAAGGCACTGGGCCTGGTCCAAATCCTTCTAGAAGCCAAAGGAATGATTCAAAGGATGGAAAAAGCTTCAGAATTAAAAAGGGAATTATGCTTGTACTGGTAATGCACTTCACATCCACTTAGACTTGATTTAAAATCGTCCTTGCACTGATCCAGCAATGTTTAACCTCTTCAGGGATAAAAATCATTTGGTTAACAAATAGAGTGAGTTTCCCTTCATGCTTTCCCAAAAATCTGAAGAAATGCTGGGCATTGACCAAGAAATTTCACCTTAAACAAATGTTTCTAGTCACACACTGATTGTCAATAAAATCAGTTCCACAATAGT
Organism: Irena cyanogastra; assembly: GCA_013397155.1. Classification (NCBI taxonomy): domain Eukaryota; kingdom Metazoa; phylum Chordata; class Aves; order Passeriformes; family Irenidae; genus Irena; species Irena cyanogastra. The sequence goes on along the minus strand of VWZV01008112.1, from coordinate 30,800 downwards.
GCTTCTGTCAGCACCTTGTTCTGGCTGGGTTTGTACCACTTGTAAAAACCTCCCAGACCTTCAGTCCTTATTCCTGTGTCACCAGCAACAATCATTTCACAGCTGGACATTTCCTCAATATGCTGGAAAATATTTCCAAAGGGAAATTCATCCAACTTTGCTGCAACACCACAAATTTTGTCCCTCAGCACAGGGTCAGTGGTGACAAGAAGGGACCTCCAAGGCCTCTGAATGTCAGCCAGGGCACAGGAGAAGTTTGACCTCGTGAGTTTGTTAGGGTGCCTGGGTTTCTGGTTGCAAGGATCAATTCCACGATTCCAGTGTAAGTTTAGCCAGGAGCATAGCTGATGACTTATTCATTACCTTGCTCAGGTGTGCCTGGGCTGAAATGTACCTGCTGAAACAGGTATGGGCATCTGGGTGATGCACCACGAGGGAAGCATCAGCTTTCCCACAGTGCATCCCAATCCAGGGTGGCATTTTGTGACAGCACCTGTCTGCAGCATCTAAAATATACATTATTTTAGAGACTGACAGCACTAAAAACCACATTTTGTTATTTTCCCATTAAACCAAATAACTTACACTGTACTGCATATATCCTGTTTACTCTCTAGAGGAAAAAAAAAGTTATTTTATTGCTCAAAAAATTATAATTTGAGGAAAAAAAACATGTTTGCTTTGAGATATGCTTCTTGCAAATGACCTGGACATGTTGCATGTGCACCAGGATTGCAATGAAGGATTAATGGAGTGGTAGAATGAGAGGTCTAAGTCCTGCTCTATGTGTCATTTAATTGGTTAGTCATCTGCATTTGGAATTAAAAATAACTGCCTGAAAGGAACAAAATAATTTTATCAGTCAAAAATATTGAGGTTACTTCCGTGTGTCAGCACTGCTGTCTGGAAAATAACCTCATCCCACAATGCATAAAAAAATATGTATTTATTAGTGAAGTATTCTGAGAGGAAAAAGCAAATTCACATAACCTGCTCCTTTCCCAATACATGGTGTTTTCTGTTTGACCATCACAGGCTCAGGGATAACAACACTGAGGGAGGCAAAAGAGCTCCTAAAAGCAAGTTCCTTTGGGAAAAAAGATGGATTAACCCAGCCTGATGTCAGCAGCTCTTTAACCCTCAGCAGCCTGATCCTTGGAATGCTCAGGAGAATTTCCAAAGGTTTTGATGCCACAAAAATTTTTTAGCTTTTCTTTTATATTTCTTTTATGTATTCTCAGTGCCCTTAGCGTGCATACTTGTAATTCCTCAAGTCTGATAACTTAGCATAGTCCTGATATTCTATTAAGCCAGAAAACCAAACATCCTAAAGGCCTCGCAGTTAGAGGCCAGAAAGCCCTACGCTATCTTGAAAAACCAAGGTCTCCTCTTAAACACATCCTGTAAACTAAGATTAAGCCCAGCCAGGAAAAAATACTTCAAGATAAAAAGGCACCACGCTATTCCTTCAATCATCTCATGGAGCATCTTTGTTAGATATGCTGATTTGCAAGGTCTATAAAATTGCCTACACAGTCTATCGTGTGTACGCATTTCTGCATGCTCCACCTTGATGTAGTGTTACACCACAAAAATCCTTATTAAATACCAAGGTTAAAACCCTTTAACCCTCAACTGTGCCTAGCTCTTTGTTTTAGGACCAAGGAAAAGGCATCAGTTTACTTGCTGTGTGCTAAGCAGGAATCAAATGCAAGGCCCCATCCACTGGGAGCGACCGGATCGCGGCAGGATCACGGCGGGATTTCCGCAGGATCCCGGCAGGATTTCAGCAGGAATTCGGCAGGATTTCAGCAGGAATTTGGCAGGATTTCAGCAGGAATTGCTCACCTGGGTGATGCAGGCACCGGTGAAGGCCACGATGACGGCCACGATGTTGACGGTAAGCTGGAACTGCAGGAACTTGGAGATGCTGTCGTAGACGTTGCGGCCCCACATGACGGCCTTGACGATGCTGCTGAAGTTGTCGTCCGTCAGGATGATGTCCGAGGCCTCCTTGGCCACGTCCGTGCCCGCGATGCCCTGGGGAAAGGGGTTGGGAATGAGTGTCCCTGCTGGACGGCACAGATCTCCACAGTCAAAGCCCACGGCTTTTTATGTTTCCTGGAATTTCACTAATTTGGCCTGGTTTTGGAGCGAATCAGGCTGCAGAAAAGGGAATTGACAGAGAGCAGAGGAATTCATGTGGTGATGGCTCTCAGTGTTTTATCAGCTTAAAGACTGCTGATCATCTGAGCTATTTTTGCCATTGATTATGGTTTTTTATTACCCATGAACAGAATTGGTAACAAAAATGAGAATTATGTGTCTTTACACATAGACTACGCATGGAAGACACCTTTCCAATCAGTGGTGAATTTTACCACAGCAAAAGAGAACTCTAGTGTTGTGAAGAAAAAGTTCACTTCTCTGTATGGGCACAGGATTCTGCATAAAGCCAATAATTAATTAGACAAAATCATGAAGAAGTATCAAAACAAGCAATGCCAGTGAATCCAAGTGAATTAAAGGATTCTGAGCCAACATAACTCATTCCCACCAATATATTCCTTCACTGACAAGTAATAACTTAGCAACTTCATATTCAATGAATGGAAAAGCCCTTACAGCAAATTCATAATGGCACAAACATCAAGATTATACCATTGCAAAGCCAACATCAGCTTTTTTAAGTGCTGGTCCATCGTTGGTTCCATCCCCAGTCACAGCTACCACCTGCCTCTGTTCCACCTGTGTGCTGTCAATAATACCTGCAAAAAATGTATGTATGAGTGTGTGTTTACAGACATTTATAGGCAATAATTAGCAAGATAAAACGTCCCTGTAGAAAAGCAGGGTCTGTATAATACAGATTGGATAACACCACACAGTTTTACAGAGATTAAAAAGGCAGATCTTTAAGGAAAATAATGATGAAAGCTGTGGCATCACCACCATCCACTACTAAACATCACCATCAGAATTTCCATGGAAAGTTCTGATCCTGCATCATCAACACATCCACAAAACCTGCACAGGCTTCAAAGGCAATGAGAGCAGCTCATTATGTCCTTTCAGCAGATTCCTGCTATTTAAAGTTTTGTGTCACAGCCCAGCACTGATCAAACATCAATGGAAAGGATTTGCTAAAAACTGAAGTTCATGTTTAGGGCTCTCCTAAACTGGGACCCAGCTGTAATATCAGCTTTACTAAGAGGCCTTTTAACCTAATGATAACAAAAGTCATTGATGAATTTTATTTAGCTGGAGAATTTTAGCAGCCATGTTCAATTCTGCCAAACAATGATTAAGGAGATATAAACTAATTCTTTAAATTCTGGAACCAAGCATCTTAATAAATAGATATAATAAAATAATTTCTACTTTCATTTTGAGATCATTTGAGAGAAATAAAAGCCACTTTTCACTTGTTGAATCAAGTTTTTCACATAACAAGTCTGCAGGGAATTATTTTCACCTCATGCAGATAGGGACAGGCAGGAAAATAATGAAAAATTTTTCAGAGGCTACAGAAGCAGTCCAGGTTGTTATAGGATGAAGATCATTCACCACTCATGTTTCTATTTCCATGTCAGGGTCCATTTGAGTACAAGTCCAGAACACAGTATTTGTGTAGGATACAAGAACACCTTTCCATATAGATAACTTAGGGGAGGAAAATGACAGAATTCCTTTTGCTAACACATTTTGCACTGTCATTACCTCCAAAAACAATTATCCAAACCTGCCCAGTGTGAAAAGCTTTCACTCTGCTCTGAAAAAAAAAAATCCCTCCCATATCAGATAACCAAGGAGAAATAGGAAATTGCAGATTACAGAGCAATAGCTGCCTCTTGGCAAGGTTCAGGCTTATCAGGCACCAGAAGATTGCAGTGCCCTGTGCAAGCAGTTAGTGCCCTGTATTTTTCAGACTTATGAAAATGAGAAAAAAAACTCTATTCACTTTCCACTGGTAGTATGATCTCAGAAAAATGTCAATTACTCTGATAAGATCTTACAATTAGAGCTTCCAGTTTGTTGGGGTGATTTGCCTTTGGTATTACTAAATAAACAGGAACATCATCTGTCACTACTGTTAAAAGCATTTACTTGGTCTTGTTATTAACACATCCTTTGATGTTAAATTAATAGTTTAAGCTTTGAAAAAAAAAAAGTCATTAAAATCTCTGGCTCATTAAGGTATTAACTGCTCCAAAGAGGTCGATAGTATCTGCTCACAACTGGGTTCCAAGTGGGAGCACAACCCAAATCAAGTTGAAGAGGTTCAAACAAATGATCTCCTAATAGAGATAAAGGGATATAAATAGTGACTGTGTTGATGACTGTGCCACCAACTGCCCTCCACCAGCCAATTCCTGGGCGCTGCCAAGTCATACTCAAGGTTTAGGAGACACTTTTATCCCAAAATGCAAACTATGCAGCCAGGATGAGCCCAGAGCACAGACCTGAATGCAGCCATGGAAAACCAGACATAAAAAGGTCTCGGGTATCATCAGCACATGAGCCCCAGACCTGCCCTGCAGTGCCCACTGGGAGTGCCACAGGAAATATGTGGGATTCTGGGGATGGGTTCAGTGCTACCCATGGAAGAGAGAAGGACTTTGCAAAACTCCCATCTGTACGTCAGACAAACTTCTAAAATGGAGCAGCCACGATTATTTGGGATTCAGAGGATTTATCACAGCTCTGCCAACACTCCCTGACTTCTGCCTGCTCTTTTTAATCTGTTCCTCCTCCCTGCTTCCTCACATTGCTGAATGTTTGCCTTCTTCCCAGCACGTGTCTCCTTCCAAACACATTAAGGCTTGTTTTTTAATGGCTGTGATAAGATTTCACCTCAAGAATTCTCTTCAGTACTGAGAAATGTGCACAGATAAAATTCACAGCATGAGGAGACCAAAGAGAAGAAGGATGCCCAGGAAGGGCCCTCCCTCTGCAGTCCTGAGCTGTGGGGATTCATCTCTGGTGTGACAGGGAAAAATGTGACTGAGGGCACGAGCTGACAGGCTGACAGTAAAGAGAACATTCCCTGGCTTTGCACTCAGTCCAAGAGGCTGAAAAGAAGCTCCAGTAATAATTAATCATGTCTAACAACAGGTCATTTCTTCCAACTATTTAGTCCAGTTGAAAGCTTACATACAGAATTTTAATAAAAACAGGGAATTCTTCTACCCTCAGCAAAGCTTCCTGCCAAAACAGCCTTTGCTCTTTCATTGGCCTCTTCCCTCGTGTTGAGCTGTTTGGCCATGACTTTCTTCTGTCAGAAAGAATTTCATTCAACAGCCCCAGGAGCACACCTCGAGCAGAACATGACAGTGCGCTCCACACAGGGATCCCACTGATGTGCCAGGAATTTGGTTAGGAAATTTGGGCAGGAATTTGTCCTGTGGCTTGCATAAGACAGAAGTTTCTCAGAGCAAGCAGCTTGTGTCAGAAGAGGGCAGAGATCAGATTTAAAACAACCATGCAGAGCTGTCAAGAAGAGCTCTATATGCATAAGCCTGCTATAAAAAGTGCAAAATACAAGACACAAAACTGAAATATATCCTACATCTCCCACCTTCCTCCCATCTAACACTAAGCAAGCATTAAATCAAATCCACTCAGGATAATAACTTAGGGAATATCAACCAACAACTTCTCTTCTGCACCTGTGGCTCAGCTCAAACCAGCACAGCCAGCCCCAGGTTCTCCCTTTGTCACAGCACAAGTGCTGCTCTATTTAAACAATCCTTACTTGTCACTCTTAGAGTTGCATCAGGAAGAAACTCCTGGGAGAAAAAAAAATCCTGGTTTAGAGGTTTCTTTCTGTCTCAACTGCTTAAAACAGGTAGGAATATTCAGCTCCAGCTGAGGATTTCAGAGCCCAGTCCAGGGCTAGAGAGGCAGGAAAGCTGATCCTCCCCCAGGATCACACAGATTTGTGTTTCTTTGACAAGCTAAACACAGGTAGAGCCATGTATTTTCATAAACATCTCCTCTTCAGGTTAGTTTTAATACTTCCAGAATTCTGGAAGCTCCACGTAACAAGAATTTGCAAAGTCTGTCTGCAGGAGAAAGCTCCAATTTATTTCAGTTACATGCTTGGGTACCTGCCTGGATAGAAGTTTAAAGGTTTATATAAGAATGTTCTATATGACATTACAGACAGCACTGGGAATTAAGTGACAATTCCTCCCCAAAGTTCAGGACATCAATTAAAACAATTTTCTGTATTTGATTATTCTACCCGTCTCGTGGCTTTCCATATTAATGAGGTTACAAACTATGCCATGCAATAACAGTTGAAATATTTTAGTAATTAAGGGTAATTACTAAAAATATTTTCTTCTTAAAATTCCCTTTTTGTTTGATAACAAATTAGGCCTACATGAGAATAGCTGGTTTTAATATCGCCAAAAAAATAATTCCAGTCTAATTTAAATATATTGGGAGGTACCACTTCTTTAATTGGCAAACTGATTATTTCTTTGATATTTTCTATACTTTCTGATGATATTACCCATCAGTGTTAAACAGTTGTTTCCCACAGTGTTTTTAAAAGATAAACTGACAATTTTGAATTATTTCAGCAATAGCACTGTAACCTCACATCAGTATCAATGATATGTGCTTTTACTTGTTATATTCTGAAATAGAGTTTAAAATATGAAATAATACCAACAGGTGTCTTAAAACCCATCCCAAACTATTTCAGTGGGACCGAGATTTTGGTTTCACTGAAGCAGTTTGTGATGATAAACCACTCTGATGGATGTTTTTCCAATCTGCCTCTACTTCAAAGCCATAAATATTTGGCTGCAAGTGTCTGCCCAGGCTGAAATGCTGAACCATGCCTTTCTCTGGTCCCTGAGCAGTAGTGAAAACAAAAGTGAAAAATAAAAATGATCCTTTTGCTGGGTGAGATTGTGCTATGTTAAGGGGAAAAAAGATTCCCTCCAGCAGCTGTATGTCATTAAAAATTAAATATAAAAAAGTTTATTTTCTGATGTGTGTTTTTAGCCTAGAGCAGATAGAACACATCAAAGGGGAGAAAATCCTCTCAATCCCTCAAGTGTCTGAGAAAAACACAACATTTCAACAAGAGGCCCAAAACTAGTGAACATTTAAATAGTTTCTTGTAACTTTTAATGGCCCTTGGAGTATTACCAGCCTAAAAATTCCATCATGGTTTCCACAGACTCCTTCTTGAACTTTGTTAAGACACTTAATTGCTCTCTCGACCTTGTCACATCTTTAAAACATTAGTTGTGGTACTTGCACATGGCATTCAGTAGGAGTAAATATCTTTTGGGCTGTCAAAGTGCATATGTTACAAACCATCAGCAATTTGCTGTTCCTTTTTTCTCCAGCTCTCTATTGATTTCAATTTCCCTGGCAAAGGTTTCCTTCTCCTCTTGAAGGAAAATCCTGAATGATTCAGACGAGCACTCCTGAGGGACTTGGTTAATCCACTTAATGAAACACAAATTGTTGTGTTTCTGAACCAAATCAGCTGCTGGGCTGAACAAGGGCTGGTCTCTGAGAACAGGATCCTGGAACACAGGGTTTGAGATGCACTGGTGAGGAGACTTCAGCTGAGCTTGTGCAGGTCTAATACTGACCCATGGAGCTAAAAATGCTCTCCAAACCTTTCCAACCCCGAACAAACCCCTGCCAGAATACTGTTTTGGAGCACACCTCTCCCAGAAATGTGTATTATTTATTAATTATTAATTATTAAAATAGAAATATAATTATATATTATTATAGACATATAATATACAATATATATTATAGAATATATTATTATTTTATATATATTTATTTTATATTTATATTATTACTTATTAGTTATTAGTTATTCATTATTGATTACACGTAGGTACTGCCATACTAATAAATTGTGTACATGATAAGATATACATATAAAAGTGTGGGATGGAGATGATGCATTCTGTCTCCAGCTGCCCCATCCAGCACCATGCCAGAGTTCCCCTGGTATGATCCATTTCCACCTGGATTCAAGCCCAAAGGACTCAACTGATCCAATCTTCAAATTCACAATGGAACTTCTGCTCTAGAGTCATTTAGGCATTTTTAAAACTTGCATGATGCCCAAAAGCCTTTGTAATCAGCCATGTATGGAATCAAAGAAATGAAACCTAAAGGATTTCCTACCTAAATGTGGACTATATTGGAGTAGTCAATCAGCTGAAAACAAGTATGTGATCAGCTGGATCCTAGCCTGAACTTAAGCTGCTCCAAGAATTGCTAAAACGGGAACTCCAGATTTTGCAGGGCCTTAGCAAAACATTCCAGCTCTTTCTTCATCAGGAAGTTAGGAAGCAGCAACCTGCTGATGGGGCTTCTACCTGAGCATGGCCAAAAATGATGTTATTCCTGCTCAGAAGCTGCCTGACTTCACTAGTGAAGTGTGAGCCTCCAAGTCAACTGAATAAGGTGTCAAGTCATTGAAAGAAAGAAGAAAACTGCAAACCAATCTGTCTTTAACAGGAGCATCCCATCTGCAGACAGCGTGGTGAGAGAATGGAGTTTGCATGGGGCACTTCCTACAGGACAGATTGTAAAATACAGGAGTCTGAAGGAAGCCAATGCAAATCACACAATTCGATGAGCCTATAGGAAAAATGGAACTGGCTGAAAATGCCCATCTCCACTGGGCAGCTCCCAGTTCCACCATCCCAATAACTGCTCTTGTGACTGGAAAAGGTTTTTTTCTCTTGGAATACTCTTTAAGATAATTCTGGGAGAAGAGATGCACTGGAGTGACTGGACTCACTCTGAATGGGATTGCTCTTGTTTCCCTCATGAAGCAGTGCAGGCAAAGACAAAAAAATCTATGTCCCTTCTTGTTTATACCTTGCTTCCCAGCAATATTTTCTTTCTGCCCATCAAATGCACATTTTCCCTTCCCAGCTCAAGCCTCTTTCCAATTAAAAGTCACAAGGCAAGTATGAGATTGCCTAAATCCACTTGCCAGGCATCTTACTGGTATTCCTCTGATTCCTGCCAAGGAGTTTCTGATTATTTTCCATGTCAAGGCTGAGGTTGGACACAAACACAAGAGTGCAAGAAAACTTCCTTGTGTGGTTTAGGGATGTGCAGTTAAAAATGACAACTCAGGTGGATTTGTAACAGTGAAATCAAAGCAGATCATGTGCTTCATCATTGATTTTCACCCTCACAAAAACAATTTGCACCCACCTTTGACCAAAGTGTGTTTGTCTGTGGGGGAAGAGCGAGCAAGCACCCGCAGCTTCGGCCAGATTTTGTCAATCCGCTCCTGCTCGATCTGCAGGGGGGAACACAAAAAAAGAACCGAAACAGTAAAAATCACTGGCCTGTGATGAGCAGAATTTATGTTACTGTGTCAGAAAATCCCCCTCATTGCTCAAACCTGCAGCTTTTCTCCAAAAGCACAGAACAATTCCAGCAGCCAGCGATGCTGCAAGTGAAGACAAGGCCAGCACTAACAGGGCTCAGCTGCTGGCTAACACAGGTGAATTTTTCCACAATACCTAACCAGCCTTTCCTATAATCTTTGGATAATTCCACCCAGAATCACAACTCTAGATGAAGGATACTGGAGTTTCTCAAAGCTGCTCAAACCTGTTCACAAGTTTGTTGTTCTGCTCCACAGGAGAACCCAAATCCTCCATTTAGCACCAATAATGGCAAGATTTTCTTGTGTAGCAACAGGAACAAAGGCAAACTTATTGCATTTACTAACATTGCCAGGATTCCACCCACCCATGCAGGGAGCAAATGACTGTGTCCACTCATTTATGATGGACTCAAGAGCCAGCATAGATTTTTCTTTAATAGAACTGTGTGTGAGCTCCATCTTTGATGAGGAGTTAAAAATCTTCCAAAGGACAGATTTTTTTAATGCAAATCATTGCTTGTGGGTACATTAGAGAAAATAGAATAAATTAAAGAAATGAGAGGAGCTGGTTCTCAGTACAGATTGCATTTTTAGAAGCAAAATTGCTGTTGAGTTCCTTCTCCTCCTTGCCACAAACCTACTTTAATGGACTTGGTTTTGATTTCCTGTGGAGTAGTGCAGTGGGTCTAAAACCTGCAGAATTAGGCCAGCACTAAACCGATCCTGGAAGGGCAAAGACTGGAATTTCTCTGCTGTTTCGAATTGCAAAAATTTAGTGGGAGAAAAAAGCAGGAATTTTTCCAAGCTGTCTTTACAGTTATGAGGCGCACACCAGTGCAGGAGGATATTTTGGTGTTTTCACCGGGTTTTATTTACCTCTCCCTTCTCATTTCGGATCCTCCTGTTGAACTCCTTCCCCTCGAGGCAGAGGAAGTCCTCTCCTGGGTGGATGATGCCACATTTGATGGCGATGGCACGCGCAGTGTTGATGTTGTCTCCGGTGACCATGCGCACGGTGATCCCGGCGCGCTGGCACTTCCGGATGGCTTCTGGCACCTGCAGAGGATGCCCTGGGATTTTAGCTTTTGTGTATTTTTCAATTCCTGTACTGCATTAGTGCATAACTCTAAACTCCATATAGAGTGCTAGTCACTCTCTTCATTTTGGTGAGACAAAATTATTAATTACACATTGGTACTGCCATGCTAATAAATTGTGTACTTTATAAAATATACAACAATTCCCCTCTAGGGCTGAATCTCAACGACACCTCACTGCTTCAGGCCCTGAAAAGAATAAATAAAGTGAGTTAGGGGGAACAAACTGGGGGTAAATGACTTCATTAGCTGCAGCTGTAATTGGAGCATTCACCCCTGAGATGTGAATGGACCAAAGTGAGAATTGTGTGAAAAACTCGTGGCCATGGCCCCCCTTGGGTGCAGCCTCTGGGAGGCTGTGGCTGCCCGAGCTGGGCCTGCTGAAGGCCTTTAATAAACACCCACTTTATTCTCTGAACCCTGCCTGGCCCCTGCTCTGGGGCCCCTCCAAGGCATCACAGAAGCAAGGCAAGGGCAAAGAGAACTCCTGGGTCAGAGGTAAAACACAAGGCAGGCGTTCCCATGCAGAAAAATTTCAGGCTAAGAAATGCCTGAAGCAGCCCACTTGACTGTTGTGGAGCTGGGGTCACTCCACAGGCAAGGCAAATCTTGTATCAAGAAGTAAAAAAAAAATTATTTTAGATCAGTTCCTTCAACTTTCTCCTGGCTTGAATAAAATTGAGTGCTCTGCAGCTTTTCTGACCTCTAGCAAGCTGAACATAACTGCTCAGCACATGTAAATATGAATGGAGAATATGAACATTTTGTACTGAAAATGTTTTTACTTCTGATCCAAACCTTCCTTTCAACAAGATTTTAAAAGTTATTGTGATTTAGCATTAAATTCTTCCTTATCAACAGGTGGAATTCCTAAATACAGGAGTTTAAAATTACTATTTTATGTATTTCAAAATCATTAAAATGAAGCTTGACTTTATTTATGCCTTTTTCTGCATGAGATAAACTTCTGCTGCACAGGAAATGTATCAGGGAGAGAGAATCCAGGGTGTAACAGGGGCTGTGAGATTAATGGAGGGGCTCCATTGTGACTTGGCATCATACACATCTTATTAAAGAAATAAAACTAAAGAAAAAATTCAGGAATTAAAAGAAAATATTGATTCTTAATAATTAAATAAAGCTGTTTTAGTACAGTTACTTCAGTAAATGAAGGCTATAGAAAGGTTCCATGTCTATAGCTCAATTTCAGATGGGGAAAAAATTTTGTTCCCTTAAACTACATCCTAATTAATGATAATTTCTAAGTAAATATCACTAACCAATTAATTCAGTCTCATCACATTTTTGCATTATTTTGCATTATTGTCATGAAAGCATTATTTCTTCAAGAGAAAAATAGCAATATCATTTAAAGTGGGAGAATAAGGAACGTGTCCAACATGTCCAGAACAGCCTGGATGCTGTTCTTCAGCACAGCACCACTTCTCCAAATTTCATTTTTACCTACAAGAGTCCAGATCACTCCAGGATTCATCATGAAGGCTGAAGCCCTTCACAGAGCTACTGCCCTACTCAGAAGATGACAATGCACAACTATTAAAAAATATTTGAAAACCCCACAACTCTTTAAGAAAAGGTGTCAAAATTGATATTACTGTCTGCATTCAGGGCACCCTGCTGATCACAACCTCCAGCACAGAAAAAAATGTGTTGTGCAACTCAATGCCAGTTTGAGTGGATTCATCTCATCCATTAGTGCAGAAAATGTTGAGAAAAGGAAACACCACCTCCAACATTACACTGCTAATTTTGTGCATTTCTAGATATTTTCATTTCCTCTGTAGCCACAAGTAGGGGACACCACTGAGGGCATTTTTGACAAGCCTTGCTCTGAGCCAGTGTGGCAAATCTTGGGCTTTAAGGGATTTCCTGGGGCCAGGAAGGCACTGAAAACCCTAAACCCCTCCACACATCCCAGATAACGGTTCTCCCAATCTGGGAATAATTTCACACCATGGTTGTGAATATTTATTAAAGGCAGTTTGTGGAGCTCCTGTTTTCCAAAATGCCTCCCTAAACCAAAACCTCAGTGAGGACCAGAGCAGCACTTTCCCCAGGATTCTCAGGAAAATCCCTCCAGCCTCAGAGTGTGTGTTTGTGAGATGTGCTGTTTGCAGGACTCTGTCAACACAGATTACAAAATCAAGGGTAGAATTCAGGCACAGAGCTTTATCTTCCGATTTCCTCACCTCTAACTGGGAATATTTTCCCCACAAATTGTACACCCTGGAAAAATTATTTCGACTTGAAGCCTTTTAGTGATGTGAAATAGGTTTCTATGGGGGAGTGTACAATCAGGTTCAATCTGTTCCTTAAGCAAATGACCCCTGACCTCCCCAGTTTCCACATTTATAATCCTGCCTAAATCCCATTTGTCAATTGGAAATGCTTTTGGTACCCACTTGGAGCTGTGGGGACCGTCATGCATAGGGCAGGACAGACTTAGATGGAAATCTGCAAAAGCAGCCCAGTGGGTGGACCATGAAGGAGAAAAATAAATTACAGTGCAAGGAGCAAAAAAGGATTATTCCCATGAAGGGTCAGTCCTATTGAACAAGGTCAAGGGAGGACAGCAAACACGTCTCAAACTCCCATCTAACTGGAGAAATCATTCTGTTTTCCTCTCCTGTCATTTTCTGGACAGCTGGTGGGTGGTATCTGATTTAATAGTGTGTACAGTAATTACAGTTAAAATATTGTTCATATTTTTTTTATTGCTGTAAGGCAGAGAGAGTGTTGGCAGACTGAGTGGGCAGAGGAAGCAGATATTTTCCATCAGTTTTGCAGAGCTTAAGTACACATTTCACCATTTGGGGGTTTATTTTCCCTCTGCAAATCAAAATTTCCAATGCAAGCACGCATGCACCAAGTATCCAATGCAGGAATATCTTTCCCAATCAGGTGACAAATAAATAGGAGATATTTGGAAGGGATTTACGTTCATCTCCCAGAAATAACAGACTGGAGGCGTTTTCTGGCAAATCAGTGTGAGCCAGTTCAGGCTCATTAAAATCAAGCCAGAAAGAGTGTCAGGATCAACAGAGAATCTCTGCAGGAGAAGGGCATCACTCTGTTTGTTCTCTTCCTGTGTATTTACCAAAGAAAAATAAAAAACATGCCCACAAAATATAAATATCAAGCAAGTAGTTCAATGCTTGCTAAATCCAGCAGCTGCTGGTGACTGAGCTGGTGTCTAAATTAACCTGGGAATATGAGAAAGCCACGGGTGGCCGTGGTGGGCATTCCAGAGAAAACTGAACAGCTGCTGGACATCAGTGTTAAATAACTTGTTCAAATTGGTTTTTTTAGTGTATGGGAGAGATGTGAGTGCCAGAAAGCTCTCTGAGTATCCCAAGAATATCCCTGGAAGCAGGAGGGAGGAAGGACTCCTCAAAATCAGCTGATATTCCCGGGTGGAAGCTCTCCTGGATGCACAGGGGCTGTGTCCCACAGGATCCACGGGACAGCCCAACACCACCTCAGGGAAAAGGAAAATCCTGAGCCTTCCCCAGGAAACACAGGAATGGAACTGAAGGGAAGCTGAAGGCTGCCAGGATGGGGACATTTTTTATTGGAATTATCTGATCTATCACCTCCATCTGAATAAATCCTGACACCCATGGATACTGAGAATATTGATAAAACAGTGCTGTTAGTAAGAATTCTAATTTTTGTGTTCTGTTTTTTTTTTCTTCCTACAGAAAGCACTTTGAAAATGCACAAACTCCAGTGGGGAGTCAATTTAATGAGCAGATTTCATTTTGGCAAAATACTCCCTATAACTGCTCAACATCTTGCTATTTGCATCAGCAATGGGGATTTCACATATGCACATTGCAATATTCCAACCAAGCCAGATATTCCAAACCTAAAGAGTTTTCTGAACTTTATGTTTTTCTCCTGGCTCAGGGTTTATTGGTTCATTTATTTCCCCTAAGGTACTGCTTCTTATCATGTGCACAGTACTAATAATTTAAATATTGGTTTAAATATTTTCATGATGTTTTTGACACGTCAAAACAGTCAAAAGAGACAAGGTGGAAAAAACCAAAAAAACAGGTCCCAAATCCCAAATGTCCAAAATTTGCTAAAATTCTGAAATTACAAATATTTTATCATGTGTCTTGCACTAAAGAAGAAATATTCCTGCATGCTCTGCTGCATGTTATTGAAGAAATTCAATAAAATATTCAAGTGTTTATTTAGAAATAAGATGTTTTCCTGACTTCCTCTCTTTGATTCTTTACACAGAAGTCAGATTTGCCCTCTATTTTTAGCAGAATTATTCACTTTTACCTCAAGCTCCCAAAAAATTATTCCCTGCAAGATAAGAGCAGCTCTCTTACAAAACACCCTCCTAACAATCACATGAAAGGAGAGTTTGCTGCTATTTTCCATAATAACTGCAAATCCCACTGCTCCCCAATCCCTCAGTCTGTCACACCACACGGAACCTGACTTAAAGCTGTTTTCTAACGTGGATCATGATTTCCTTTAGAAGGGGGAGAGGATTGATTCCCAGTTCCAGTGGCCACTGACAAAATATTTCTGAAAATATCTATATTTTCTGCCAAATATCCATATATGTGGGCTGGAACATTAAAGGAGCACTGCAGACAGAACTTCTAAAGGACATTTTCCAACATTTTGAAAGCCTTGCAATGTCAGGCATGGGGACAGATGGATTAGCAGCAGGAGACCATCTGATGACAGATAAAGTGGATGCTGTTTATCTGCTCTTTGTGGAGATAAGGAGTTTATCATCCAGTTGTCACCTACACAAGATTTGCTTTTTATTTTAACCTTCATATTGAGGGGAAAAAAGCCCAATAAAATCCATTCTGAGGCAAGGCACAGTTGTGCAGTTGGTACCTGGGGTTGTGTCATGTTCCAAATTACTGCCACCATTTCCAAACCCTAACATGGAATTAATAATTCTCCATTAATTATCACACACCAAATAGAGAGATCAGAATTCTCTGAATCGACCCTTTATATTTCTGTAGGAATATAACTGACAAGCGTAGAAGCAGGGATGTGCTTCCTATGTGCACACCTGCTACTGATTTACTCAGGTGAGTTGAGCTGAAATTTTATTTATATTTGTACAAGCCATGTAAATGTGATATCCATGACAACTGCAACCTTTCCTTGCTCAAATACAACATTTGAAAAACAAGTTTTCCTGAGTAGTCACCAGGTACAATCTTAAGTGAAGTGACAACTATTACAATAAACGGCAAAAACTCCAGTTTCTCTGGAAACTGCCATTATAATCATGGCAATTTTAATCACTGCACTTGTCTTCCCTTCTTTCAGAGTTGCACATCACTGCACTACTTAAAAGAAAATTCTTAAACATGTGGGAGCATTACAAAACCTCTGCTGATCATCTCAGTCCTGCAGTGCAAAAGCACTATATTTCTTTATTTAAATATCATCTCACTGATAGTTGAATTTTATCACCTTAATTATTTGGCTTTTTTATCAAGTAAACCCATTTCTAAAGCTGATTTTCAGCTTCTTTGAAAGAGCTAATTTTAAAAAGAGATAAAACCTGTAAGAAACCTGTCATTCAGGTTATGTCCAGTTTTATATAAGATAAAAATTGGACATACCTCTGGCCTTACTGGGTCTTCAATGCCAACAACACAGATGCAAGTCAGGTCAGATAAGATGTCGTTCTCATTGTCCCAGTCGGGCTCGGGGCTGCTGGGGAAGTCTCTGAAGGCCACACAGATGGTTCTCAGCCCATCACAGGCCATGGGTTCAATCACTTTCTTCACCATCTCGTCCCTGTCGCGGGGCCTGAAGATCCGCGGTTCCCCGGCCGCGTTGAGGATCCTGGAACACCTGGGCAAGGAAAAGAGAATAAAAACTGAGTGTGATGCCTTAGGATTTTAGTTTGTATATTTTTCATCTATTTGCACTCCTGCAGCTCTTTAGTGTGTAACTCCAAACTCCACACTCAGTGTCAGCTGCAGCTTTCCCAGTTTGGGCACACACAACAATTCCTCTCCAGGCCTGGCAATCAAGGACACCTCACTGCCTCAGCCCTGAGAGATGGAAACAAAAGGGAGTTGGGGCAGCACACCTGGGGTCAATGACTTCATTAGCTGAAGCTGGAATTGGGAGATGGACCCCCAAAATGCAAAGGGACCAAACTGATAAAAGTGTGGAACCCCTGACCCGTGGGCCATTTTTGGGTGTAGCCCTGGGGGGCTTCATCTGCCCTAAATGTCCCTGAAGGCCCTTCAATAACTAGAACTGCTTTTTATTCCCTTAATTCTGTCTGGATTCTGTTTTTAGGCAGTCCCAAAAAGGCATCAAGTGTGCATCTGCATGACTGCCAAAGTATTTCCTGTATAAGCTCATTTCAGTCAATGCTTTCCTTTTCTGCTGTCAGGTTTTAAGTTTCTGCTGTACATTTTTAGAAGATTCACTACTGAAATATCAGAAAGAATTTGTAACTTATTGCACAGACACCAAGAGCTCTTCATGCATTATTTTTTCAGTAATCAATGAGCTGACAGCTTACAGTGAAATTGAGAAGTGCTTATTTTCCAAATGGGTTGAACGTAAAGAATCCATTTGTAAATTACCAAAAGCAGACCCAATTCTTTGGTAAGAAAACCCAGCCAATCTCCCAGAACCACTTAAAAAAATTAAAAACCAATAATAGCAGCATACGCTGCCAAGGTGTGTCACACTTCTGGTGCAGGCAGCAAACTCCAAACACCAGAATCCCCACTTTTTAATGTCGGGATGCTTTGCATTTTGGACAAAGGGGGGCAGGGGAGCAGTGCACTCACTTCTTGAGCACGATCTCGGAGGCTCCTTTGCTGTACATGCGGAAGCTGCCGTCGGGCAGTTTAATGACCGTGCTCATGGACTTCCTCACAGAGTTGAAGGTGTAAACTTTGTAGAGCTTCTCCTCGGGGATGAGGCTGCGGACAGGCTCGTAATCCTGCTTCAGGTCCAGCACAAACCCCAAGAGGCCACACTCCGTCTTATTGCCCACCTGGCGAGGCAGCCCGCCCTCTTTTTCTGGTGGCTGGAGAGAGGAGAAAGAAATTGGAGATGAATTTCTCTAATTTCTCTCACTTCACAAGTCAGAAGTTACAGGGTACAGTGTAATATCTGAGCTGTGCAGCCACAAGTCTTCCAGTCTTTAAAAGCAAGGTAAAAACTCCATGGAGCTCCAACAGACCTGAAGCATCTCCTCACAACGAGAAACATTTCTCTAGACAATATTTGCCACATTTGGTCTCTTGCATTTCTTTTTTCTTACATTAGCCATTGGCAGCTTGTGACGGTTGGGCAATCCATTAAAAAGGAAGTCACTTTCCTCAGGCTGAAAACCAAGCAATTCTCACTTGTCACGAACAGAGCATATCCTTTTCTCTTTTGCTTAGAATTCCATTGGTTTCCTGATTTTCACAGCTTAAAAAGTGAGTTAAAGAAAGCTCTATCATTTCTATTTCCTGCCAGGCATTTTTTATATAAAAATAAATCTCCATCCAACCATAACAACAAATCTCAGTAAAAATAAAAACTATGAAATAATAGTTCTGTATCTAAATGTACCGGTTTCTAGAATTACTTTAGTCTGCTGCTTCAGACAAATAAATTCTATGTATATTAAAGAAAATGGAGTAGGCTGAACACTGTGCAACTTCTACCAATTCTCAGTCCTTCTGAAGGAGAGAAGGAAGGACAAGGAAGACTTTAAATTGCCTTTCAAAATAGAAATAAACACATAGTTTACAAACTTTCTTGGAAGCGTTGTAAATCCCAAACAAAATATTCCTGTGCTAGGACCCGACTTCAAGTGGCCAAAGTGTGAACTATAAACCATTGGTAACTCACATTTTCTTATGCTCAGTAGAATTAGGAAAGTGTTCTTTAAACCAGGGCTAAACTCTCCTCATGGGAATAAAAACAGGAAATCATCTCACAGCTTTAATTTGCACTGAAAACAGATTTTGATTTGGCTCAAGCCAAGACTCTAAGTCATCATTTTCAATGTGAGTTAAACATTCACCTCATATTTTGCAGAATTAGGACTGTACAATTGTATTCAGAATCTATGTTTAATTTCACTTTAAAATCCAATTTACTTCAGCAATGGGATCCCTAATAGATGGAACTTCCTACATTGTCCCTCACTGGGATGAGGGCACACAAAGGGAAGGATTAAAGCTGCAAATCAGCCATCCTGCTGGATTGGAATTCTTGCAACAAGTATGGCTACAGAACGGGAAAAGGGACCTTTTAAATGAGCATTTGTAATTAATTATCCCAGAAAAGCACTGGTTGCAGCTGGTTTAAAAAATGAAGGTCAGATAGATAACAGACTGGTCTAGAACTGAAGTAAACAAATAAACATTATTTTTTCAAAAGAATCATCTCCTTGCTAGCAAGAAGATTGATGCCTGGTGACAGGTAGATTAATGTCTTTTTTTTTTTCAGAGAGAAGCAGCTACAATCAACAACACAGAATAACCCAAAAGTCTCTGTCTGAAAGAGATTTATCCTTCCAAAAAGGATTGTAACATCTTTCTTTTATGTGAACCATCATTTTTACTGACTAATGTGGGTCACTCTGGTGTTGCTGTGACATTTTTACATCACTCCAGGGTCACTGTAAAACACTGACATTCAGCAAAAATGCCAGTGAGATACATTAATTTTATTACCTGCTATAACAACTTGTCCTGCTGTAACCTCATTATATTGTGATGTAACTTCCCTCTGGATTCTCAAATTCACTTAAGAATCCCTAATTCAAAATGCAAGTACTCGTAGTGAGGTGTATCTGGAATTCAATGAACGTGAAAATCTCAGGAGTCAAAAAAATACCTTTTAAAATCCAGTTTTGTTTACTTAAATAAGCTTTGTTTTCCTGGCATTGCAGGCACAAGGTCCCTGAAATCTGCCAGGAACTTCAGGTTTCTCAAAGCAACAGAGGGACCAACATCAGTGCCTGGGTAGTGATGGGTGCCAGGGAAGATCCATTCCTCTGGGCATATTAAATCAAACTTCTCTCATTTTAGATCTAAATCCTCATTTATACTTCTCTTTGCCACTGAACTCAATGAAAATTGTCATTGAATTAAATGTGAATGTGGTCAGGCCACTGGAACACTCCTGGAACCCAAAGAAAGACAAAGTTTTCCATCAAAGTCAGACAGTTCTAGACAATAATTAATTTATAGATATGATTTCATCATGCCCTGATGCCAATGGAAATCAAGAAAATAAAACCTGCCCACATTTCTTAATACAAAAAAACTAAATATCAGAGTCCTTCCAAAATCACCTTTATTTCAACAAAAAGTAGATCACACTCCCCTGTTCTTACCACGGCCTAAAAATAGATTTCTTTCAGGGAACATCTTTTGAATGCAAATACGTAAGCAAGGGGGGGAAAAAACCTGTGAAAAGAAAAGGAACAGACACTTCGGAAAGGTTTCAAAATCTAACAAGTGGCCACCTCCCTGCAGAGCAGCTGCTGTCTCCATATTCTTTGTGCATTACATTAGGGGCAAGCATATGGTGCTGAGAGCTGGCACGGAGCACTTCCTTCCCTGCACTGTTCCAGCTCAAAATCTATATGCCAGGAGCAGCCTCCTTGCAGATTGTTCTTGACAATCCCTTGCAGAAGCTGCTGCCTCTGAAACTTCCTGCTGGGCTGGAGCTAAATTTATTTCTCGCTGAATTCTGCGGTTCATGGCACCTGGAAAACAAGGACAGCCCGATGGGGTTACTCTGGAACAGCTTCAGTGACCCCTCAGAGGCTGGAACTGATGCCTTAGGATTTTTCCTAAGGAAAAAATAGGATATATTTTTCATCTATTTGTAATCCTGCAGTTCTTTAGTGTGTAACTCCAAACTCCACACTCAGTGTCAGCTGCAGCTTTCCCAGTTTGGGCACACACAACAATTCCTCTCCAGGCCTGGCAATCAAGGACACCTCACTGCCTCAGCCCTGAGAGATGGAAACAAAAGGGAGTTGGGGCAGCAAACCTGGGGTCAATGACTTCATTACCTGAAGCTGGAATTGGGAGATGAACCCCCAAAATGCAAAGGGACCAAACTGATAAAAGTGTGAAACCCCTGACCCGTGGGCCATTTTTGGGTGTAGCCCTTGGGGGAGGTTTCATCTGCCCTAAATGTCCCTGAAGGCCCTTCAATAACTAGAACTGCTTTTTATTCCCTTAATTCTGCCTGGATTCTGTTTTTAGGTAGTCCCCAAAAGGCATCATACCCCTTGGAAGAGGGAAGAGGGAAAGGCTTTGAGCTGAGATTTACCATGGGGAGCTGCAGCCAGGCCCCTCTGCTCCCCACAGGTCACCTGCAATCTGCTCCATCACCTGCTCAGAGAGCACTGAGCCAGGATCTTCCCCCAGCCATGACCCTTGCAAAAGTTTTTTCAAACATTTCACCTGAGCCTTTGGATTATTTACCCACAACATTTCAATTGCGAGCAACTACTCACATGTAGAACCCCCAGACAGATGTTTAAAAAGTCCTGGTTACACCCAGCAGATCAAAATAGGTTTCTAGGTCAAACTACAGCTGCATTATCAAGGCTTAAAAATACCAATCCACAGCCAGCATTGACCTGATACTGAGTTTGGATTACAAAGAGAATTTTCAGAATTGTTGCACTGGGAAATAATTGACTAGTAAAAGGTTTTAAGAAGAAAGATAACATTCTGGGTGTAACTTAAAGAGGTGCTCCTACTTCTAAAATTAGATTAGGAAATAATTCCCATTTTTGCCATAACCCTTTAGCAAACCTCTCTTTTCTCACTGCCCCTTCTGATGTGAGAAGAGAGCACTATGCAAGAAGACCCAAGCAGTCCTCCTACATTAAAATATCAGGATTTCCTATATTATCTGAAGTCTTAATTTGTTGTGTGTAACTGTCCTGTGTTCTACAGGTTGAACTACTCCTTTAGAATAACAAGACATTAAATATTCTAATTTATTAACATTAAAAATGAGCTTTGCTAGAATACCATATCACTATTAAGTGTTCCAGCTCAACCCAGCATCACAACAGGAAAACAGAGGAAAACAAAAGCTTTTTAAAATTAAATTGCAAAAGATTTCCACATTGTACTCTAATTACTCAAACAAAAGACAAAATGGACCAGGATGCACAGGAATTTTCTCTGTATAATTAAAGATGTTACATGTAAAATTTAAAATAATGAAGAAGGATGAATGCTGTACAAGCCACGTGATATTTTTATTTTTGAATTCCTAATATTGCAAAAAGAACTGCTAAAGAACTGTGTTCCTATCAGAGATATTCCCTTGCTATATAATTTTAATCAATATTTCAATTTAAGATATCTAAAGCAAGATTAAAACATCCTAACTTTTAACCAAATGTTTCAGCTTTTTGTTGATATAGCTTCCTTCAACTGGCTTCAAGCTAAAACAACAGAGATTTAGAAATGCCTGTTTATCTTAGAGAAAAGCTGCAAAATGAAAGGGGTGAGTCTTTTTCAGCCAAGGATTGAGAACTGAAAACTTTGCTCGACTAAATAAAGTTTCCCATTACAAAATGGGAAACCGTTCCAGAAGCTGTGTTGGCAAGAGGAAGGCAGTGAGGTTCCATCCCTCAGCTGGGGTGGAATTGGTGTTAAGGATTTCTCTGGGATTCTGGAGCCAGAGCAATGGTTTTACCCCAGCTGGAAACTGGAAAATGAGCCTCCTGCTCACCATCCCTTCTCCCTGAGATGGAGGAAAATCAGAAATATATCAACCCCTGGACTGAGATAAGAACAGATTCCCTGCAAACACCTGGCAGCAGCTGTGCACCCCTAAAATGCTGCGAATTTATTTCCACAAGGTCTCTAGGTAGGAATAAAAATCAGCTTTTCTATCTGTGCAGACTGGGATCCTTGCAAGCTCGAGGTTGGACCTGGAATAAATCATTGATGACAATTTGTCCTGGTTTGGGAGTTTCAGAGGGGTTTCCATGCTCATGGTGCCCAGGTTGCCTGTTTTACACAGAGCAGGATGATTTGTGGTACCACACAGCTGCTCCCAGCTCTGACCCAGCACAGCAGGGTCCAGGGCTGCTGAAATTCAGTTAAAATAAAGTCAAAAGTCAGCTTGAATTGGGGTCAGCAGAAGGGATTGGAGAAGAAGTGATGAACTTGGGGCTGGTTGTGTAACCTCCCTGGCACCAGGAGACCCAGACTGCAGGACTTCCATACTGCCCTGAGCTCCCTCACTGCATTTAAAGCCCAACATTTCAAACTGAGGCTTTGATGCTTTTTTCCTACTCTTGCACAGTGCTGAGGAGCTTCACATCAATGTTCCCATTCACTTATATTTACCTGTTCATCAGAAAGTAAATTTATCTCCTTTTAGCCATCAAAAGATTAAAAATATTTTTACACTGAGCTGAAACAGATCTCTCCCTTCACTTCACTTCAATTCCCAAGAACTAGAGGTCCACAACCCTTAAGGAGAGCCAGCTTCTGAATCCCTGACTTTGATCAGTTTGCACATTTTTTGGGTCCAATGATTGCACATCCATCATTTCCAAGCCCTACGGCTCACACGTTTGGAAATTAGCTCAAAACCAGACAACAAAAAAATGCTTAGAAACCCTTTAGCAGATGCTTTACCTGCCCTGATACCTGAGATTGGATATTTATATAATATTTTCCAAATATTATTGGATTTGTTACATGTGGTACATAATGGTGTTACACAGTGCTTGCACGGAAGACAGAAAAATACTAAATGTTTTTAGAAGTGTTAATACAGCTTCTCAAAAATAAAATCATTATAGGCTTAAACAAGAACTTTGTGAAGAGCTTCTGACAGAGAAGGGAAGGGAAAAAAAAAGACAACATTCACCTCTAACAGTGCCATGAATTTTCAGAGAGAAAGAATCAAACAGAAGGTGATGAAAGAAGGAAAAGTGGTTTTTGCTAATTCCCACTGTATTGCCAGTTCTCTCCCTTTTCTCCTGATACATTTCCTGCATGATTTAGACACTTAAATATCTCTGTAGCAGACAGGAGGACACAGAGCTGTTCTAACATCAGAAAGTTTGAATTCGAAATTGGAGGGAGGAACAGGATCAAGAGAAATAATTGGGTTTTACTGCTGGTGTCGGTAATCCAGCACATCAGCAGCATTCCCAGGCATCTAACAGGACTGAACCAAAGGAGAATGCAGAGAGGTAAACAAATAATCACATCAATAAATAGCTAAAATTTCACCAGGGCTGCCCTTATTGATGTGTCCCCCATATTTCCAGCCTGAAAAAACAAGAAAACGGGATCTAGAAGCTAATTCCTTCTGCTTCCCATCACCCACAAAACCCCAAGATGCACAGCAGTTCCATCTCTTGGGAAAATGGCACCAAACAAATCACCTCCAGTTCTCACTATTTGCTTTAGGCACCAGCAGCCACCACCAAAAGCCTCTCAAAACCAAGGCAATTGATTCCAAACCCTGGCTGACAGGTGAGGAATTGCCAGCTCATTCCACATCTAGACAGCCTAAAATGAAAGCACAATGAAACACCCACAGGGAATGCAAAATCTGAAGACTGGAATCAAAAACGTAAACAAGATTATTTCATAATAACAAAGTTCTGCACTAAGAGGTTGCTCTAGTGGCTGGTGAGGCTCCTGAATTACCCCATGCTGAATATCCCTCATGGTTATTACACCTATTTAAATAGCAGGTCTGCCCAAACTTCCTAGGAAAAGGGCAGCAGGAATTTTTGTCTCATTCCTGTATCAGTTTAAGAACAGGCTCATGTGAGATGGAATTATCCAGGTACAACTGGTACCATCAGCTCCCCCAGACAGATGGAAAATATTCAAAGCCTTCCTGCCCCAGATTAGCTGGGCTGCAGGGTAATTATTTCATTTTGGGGAGGATAATTATTGAATGGTTTTCCCTATTACCTGAAAACAGTGCCCAGACCAAGGCAAGGCTGTGGCACCACTTCATTCTCCTGCTGCTGCTGGAGGTGGGGCCGAGTTTGGTCAGCTAGAAATTGATATAAAAATGGTGCATTTCAGCATCCTGCCTGCAACTCCAGCAAGGCAATGCTCCCCTGAGAGGGGCCAGCTGGAATTATGCAATGGATCAGGGTGACATTTCCCAGCAGTACAGCTGAGGGAGCAGAGCTGATGTGGCTCAGTGGATATGGACTCGTGCTCCTTTCAGCTCACAGAACAGGAACAGGTAAAAAAGGATACAGCCCATGAATTCCCCCACGAGTGGCTCTGGGAGAAGGGGAAATCAGGCATGAAGAACAGACTGAGAGGTTGGTGTGACAGCCCCCACTCCCCCTCTCTTTGAATCTCACCTATTTTTACATTCACAGGGAGTTTTTAAATAAAAACCCCTCAATTTTAATAGCAAATAATTTAATTGTCCTTTTAATTTGGAGGATGTATGTGCCTTTAATTCGCTAAAAAAAAAGGGCAAAAAAATACTTCCACAAACATGAAAATTGTTGATTCTTCTCACTGGCTTAAGATGGATATATCAGGTTTGTACACAATTTTTGAAACATTAGGGAGCTGCTCAGAGCTGTGTCCAGTGGAATTCTGAATATCTGCAGAGAAGGAGACTCCAGAACTTCTATAAGCAGCCTGTGCCAATGTTTGACCACCCTCAGCACTAATTCAAACAAAAATTACTATTTCTTTCAGCTTCACAATCAGATAAAAAGAAGGATAGCTCTAGCAGAAGTAGTTTAAAAAGCTAAATTTAACCACATTTATCGGTGCAATTAATTTCATTTGGACCAGAGCAAGGTTTCCTGATTTCAAACTATAAATAAAACAACTGATGACTTTTAAAAATTGAGAATATCTATTCATAAGGTCCTGCACATGTAATTTAACAATACCTATTCTAAGGAGCCAAACACTGTCAGAGATGTTCCATTTATACAGCACAGCTCAGCAGTGACTCCATAATCTAAAGACATGAATTATTCCTCTCCATCTCCTAACCCCTTCTGGTTCTCTCACTTGAACTTTTTCCTTTTGTAATAAATAGTCTGCGTTTCAAGACAAAAATAATTAAAACAGAAGGCTGGAAGTCTTTTAATTTAAAAATACAAAACTCATTATGAAAAATCTCTCTATTCCAAATGACAATAATTAGTGGCTGGATTTAACCAGGGGTACATTAATGCACCACACCACAGTGCAAAGAATGAACTCTGCCTTGTTATGACACTACTGACCAATTCTTAGTTATGATAAGGATCCTCCAGCCTTGCTGTTTCCAGATGAGATTAAACTGAATTTTACTGGCACAGATTTTTCTCCACATTTCCCTCAGAGAAATCTTGGCATATTTATTGCACTGTAAGATATAATTCATCTGTATTTAGGGACCTTCCTGTTGTTATTGATCAAACCCATTCCTACACTCTCTTCAAACGTGCCATTTCATGAGCTCTAAATTTGGAATATTCCCTGTTCCCTTTCCAGACATGGCCACTAAAAACCTGCACTCCTGTCCTTTTGTGCAGCCCCAGGGAACTGGCAATTGTTAGATTTATTCTGGTGCCATCCCAGCTTTAAGTGCAACAAGAACTGTTGACAAGTAACCTATATAATCAAAGTAATTCGACACAGCAATTGTTATAAACTTACTTTAATCAACCACTAATTTACTTTAAATACAGTCTAAGTACAAGGATTCTGTTTGAGTTTGCCATGGAGAAAGCCTCAGCATTTCTCCTGTTACCAAAATCAGCAGAACCCAGACCAGAGTGACAAAGGGACAATTTCTAAACCAAACTTAGGCAAAAATTAAGAGCAGATTAAGAGATTTTATAAATTTCTAATGAATTCTTCAATATATTTGGGAAATGCTGCCCAAACTGGCATGAGCAACACCTAAGCTGAGCATTTTTCATTTCAAAAGAGAAATTGCACTTAATGGCAGGGCTGTAATTAATGGCACCCAGAAGCTGCTGCCTTGGGTTAGATCTGTTAAACTCAGGTTTTACTGCCTGCTGGTCCTACACTGGCTCTGTGAGAGTTGCAGACAGAGCAAACAGGACAGAACCTGCCTGGGGTGGAGCCCATCAGGTGGGAAAACTCCAGTTCCAAGGCAATGTCCCCAGTCCAAAAGCCTGTTTCCAAATTAGACCCAACACAGGGATTTACACGGGGTGGGCCAACATTAAAAGCCTTAAAGCAGCTGCCTTAGGGCTGAAACCTCACCTTGGAGGTTTAAGGAAACAGAGATACATTTTCTTCAGTCTAAGCAGCATCAGGACAATTGGAAAATGTCCTTGGAGCCGCTCCACTATACACTTAAATCATTTATCAACAGATTTTTCCCTCACACCTCAATCCTTTCTCCCACCAAGCCAATAGTAATATTCAATTATTCTGACCATGTGAGCCTCAAAACTCCTCACCTTTTATTAACTACCTAACTCTTTTAATCAAAATTAATCACATTTTTTAAAAACACCCCCACTGGTAGCCTGAAGTGCCTCTCGTGCCTGTTTTTGCCTGGCCATCATGCATGAATTTCAACCCCAAAGTGTGAAAGCCATCACCTGTTGCATGGTATCTACATACACCCACTCTCATTTCTATTTGTATTGCCTCCTCTATGCTTTTTTTTGTGTAATTAGAAGTGGAAAAACCAATCAACCAAGCACCTTCTTGCACAAAAATCCACCAAAACCCAGTCCCATCATCTGAAAAATATGAACTGCGATCATAATTATAACGTAGAAGAATTTAACCACGCATTAAATACACAGAAAATCCCTGACCTTTATAGATGCACATCAAAAACCTGAATTTTAACAGGTGGCTGATCTGTCCATCCAGTTTTCACATGCAGAAAACTTATCAATACTCTGGGGATTGTCTGTTTTCCCATTAAACAGACACAGATGGGAAAACTAAATTTCTAGAAAGACCAAGCCAAAGCAAAGATTAATCTTAATACTTGCTGCCTTTCTGGTGGCACCACAGCTACAAACAATTTGTACAGTTGAGGGAGCTAAATTTAGTGAGTGCAAAGCAAATCCAGCCACACGAAAAAGGAAGTTTTGTCACTTGATTGAAGCTCCTGATTATAGCCCATCATAATTACAGACCTTCTCTGTTAATAGTGCTCATTTCCAGAGTAAGGAGAAGGGTTCTTCAAGCACCCATCTCCAAAGGAGTCTAAAACCACCAGGATCAGATATTTCACTGCTGATACAAAATGTGCTCCTCTTTACCAGCACGGATCAGCTGGAACTATTTTTAAATTTGTTTTGGTCTGTTCCATTTGGGGTTTGGGAGGCAAATGGATGAGCTCAAGTGGATATAATCTGTCAGAGCGATGCTTAGCTAATATATTTTCTCAGAGGGATTTTTTTGCATGATTAGTGGGATAATGTTTGGGATGCATTCTAAATTCAGTCCTCTGGCCAGGCCCTCTCCTTGTCAGGACAGCAGAATGATGCCTTGGCTGGGCAGAGCAGCAGACGGAGGCTGCAGCCAATTTGTGCCTGATTATTCATTCAGGAGGAAACGGGACAGCAGTGATGGAGAGCTGGAACATCCTGTCCTTCTTTAGAGAAAAATTCTCCCAGAAAAATCTCATTTCTCACCCCTTCCAAATGCACAGCCCCTATCACACCAGCATTGAGTACTGCCAGCCTTTGGAGTGAGGGGAAATGGAAGAGGATGGAATAAGTGGAAATGACAGAAAAATAAAAATGGCATAAAAAAAATCTGCAGTGGAGCTGTTTAACATGCCCAAGAGTTTCCTTTGGTGCTATGGCCCATGAGCCACTTCTTCTGCACAACCCTCATCCAGAATTTCCCAAGGATAAGGTGTCCCAATGTCCCCACAAGGACTCACCAGGAGCCAGCCACACTCTACTGCTCTGTGTGTTTGCACCTGCACAGGTAAGGCAGGCTAACAGATTTATTCCATTTATCCCATTCCATTTCTTCCATTTATTATGGCAGGCTCACAGATTTATTCCATTTATCCCATTCCATTTATTCCATTTGTTAAGGCAGGCTCACAGCACTTTTTCCATTTATCTTAAATTATTGTAATTTCTAGAAGGTTCTTTTCCATGCAAGGTGTCTCCACAGCAGCTCTGTCATTTTTTCAGTGATGCTAAGGGGCTGGATGACTTTGACTAAATTAAAATAATCCAACAGCCTTTCCTTTGAAAATTTCTTGTTTCCTCTGCAAGGCTCCAGCTGGGAAAAGGATTCTGTGGGACACATCTCCTGCCTGCTCCCTGTCAGTCCCATGCCCCTGAAATCTGGATCCTTCATAGCCTTTGGGAAGCCAGAGCCTCTCATGGATCCCTGGTAACAATTCTCCAGGTTTCCACCCATCCTAGAGGTTTTGCTGTCCCAGAACCACCTCTAGAAGCAGAAAGGCTCAGGATTTTTGGACACCTTCCCACACTCACAAATAAGCCAGGAACAAAATTGATTGTATCCCCAAGGAGCCAAGAGTTTCACGCACAAGAAGAGAAAACTGGAAGCTTGACAGAAAAATGGGTTCTACCTGCAGGAGAAAGCAGGAACTGGAAATTGAAGCATAGATTTTACTTATCATATATTTAATACCAACTTTCTAAGTTATCTGTGACTCAAAAATATTATAATATTTTGCTTACATTAAAAGCAAATTAATAGATCTTGTGAAGTGCAAGGTCAGTCACAAAGAACAGCAATGAAAGTCAATTTAAAGTCTTGTTCAAGTCTGCAAATAATTCCTGCCATTTATTGCTCTGAAATCAACACATGCTCTCATAGACTTTATTCCTGATCCACTGTACTTCAGATTTTGTACCATTTGCATTTTTTTGGTGATTGTTGGCTGATTCCCCCACAGGAATAAACCACATTGGAGCTCTTAGTAAAAAAGAAAACATACTAAAAGTGCATTGTATATAAAACATATATTTACACAATATAAATCTAAAAGGAAATTAATTTCCTATTTCATGATGAGGTGATTCACCCACCACATTGATTTCTAATCAGCCTGTTTGTGTACCTTATAAAACCACCACCGTTTTCTGTGAAATTGGCATTAAATAATCACATTGGAAGGTATTATCTTCCTGTTCCTACGACTGAGAGCACAAAGAAAACTCACATTAAAACAAAATGTGCCTGAAGTAATTGGTTTACACCAACTCACGTGAACACAAAAGCTCCCATGAGGAAAACACACTCCCTGAGAATATTCCCTGAAAAGTGTTAACACCACCCCCCCAGCAGCACATCAGTCAGCTCCAAGGTGTGATGGCTCCACCTCAGCAGGATGTCAGAGGCAGGAAAAGGAGCCCAACACACTCCAATCACTCATTGGGCCAACATATTTTGTTTAAAAAAAAGAAAAAAAAGGCCTAAAATGCTCAGACAACAAGAAGCAATATTTATAAATGAAAACACTGTGGAGCACCTTGCAGGAAACAGTGACTTTTAAAGCCTGCACTTTTGGGAAGAGCTGGAGATTATGCCCACAAGTGAATCTTCTCATACCAGAACAAGATTTAGAATAAAAACATGAACATAAGATAAATAACATAAAAGAAAATTCTATGTGAGGCAATAGGAAAAACATTTGTTGCATCATAGCAAGTTCAAAATCTAATTTACTCATTTTCATACCAGCAAGAAGGAAAAAACCCCAAATGCATAAAATGATATTATAATAACAAAAAGCTTCTAAGTGATTTTAGACTGACTAAAACCTTGCAGTGAATATTGATTCCAACAGGAATTATGGAATCTGCAATTACCAAACTGAAGCCAAGATGAAGGAGGTGTTTATTACCATGGATTCTGTCACTTGAGGAAATGTGACACAACAAAGGTGATGAAATGTGATGAAAATGAAGAAATAGAATTTAAACTTTCCAGCTAGGGTGGGAATAACTTGTTAAGCAGGATTCTTTATTTACCCATCTCCTTTTCCTCTGTCCATTTGTTGCTGGGGCAGCACAGTCACCCCTTTCCTTGGCAGAAAATGAGGAATAAGGAGGGAGCTGCTGGTGCCCAGTTCATCCACAGTTCCAGCTCACTGGGGAGGGACGAGCTCTGTCCCAGCACCTTTATCCCATTCTCTCCCTCCAACATCTGTGTCCTCTGCAGGGAACCCCCCCCTTTCCTCTGGCAACCAGGGCACCAAATCCCACAGCCTTGGGTACATGGCAGAGGGAGAACATGGTCCTGTTCCCAAATTCCCCATCCCTGCTCCCAAATCCC
>VWZV01008111.1:0-16117 GCA_013397155.1 Irena cyanogastra | reverse complement strand
AACAATTCTTACAGTATGGGAGGCTAATTGATTGGGGACCACATGGCACCTTTAAAGAAAATGGGACCAATGCAACCATTGTCCCATGCCAAAAGGCAAACCGCAGTATTGTTTGGCATGATGGTGCGATGGCCGGATCATTAATTCAATATTATTTAGGTAATAATCATGTGTGCACAAACAGTTGTGGAAAATGTTGTTACCTGCTTTTGGCAATGGGAGATACCAAGTAAAATTAGATAAGAATGCTACAATTGCTAATTTAACACTGCAATGAACAATTACTAATGACTTGTACTTCACACTCATATATTTTTGCTTTAGCCAATGGTTCTTCAATAGATTATAGAAATGCTTTGTATTTTTTATCCACTGATTATTATGTTTTCAAATCATGTATAACCTATGGAGGTATGAGTAACTATTCTGTCCTTCTTCCATTTTTCAGAGAGTTTTCAGAGAAGAGTTTAAAAATTGTTTTAAGTCTCAAAAACTATAGATGGATGAGGGTATACTAAAATAGATCAGTTTATTTAGCATCTTGCAGACAAGATGAAAAGGTGTTTTAATCAGCATCTCTAAGAAAGTGTGAAGGGGAGTGACGCCTGACATTAAACATTTCTTTCATCTATCAAGCATAGACACAAAGATCCCAAAGTTAAATGTTGAATTCAAACTGTAATTTGGGTGTAAATTCTTTACAAGAATGGCACTTAACACCATAAGACATAGCCGAAGAATATGGTACATTTTCTATCATTCAAAGTCTTTAAATCTAGATAAAATGTCTTTCTACAAAATTTGTTTTACTGCTGTCATTATTTTTGGGTTAGCTGCAGAAAATAATGGTGTCTCCTAAGCAAGAGCTCAAACAGTGATAATTTTCTGTTGAAGCTTCAAAATATGGGAAATATTATAGTTGTGATTCTACAGCAACAATAATGAGGGGAGATGAAATTATAGCCTCACTGAAGACCATGAAAAAGTTCCCACTTGCTTTAATGAGAACAAAATTTAATCTACAATTAAAAAGCCTATCAGAAAAGAATTACAAAGACAAGAAAACATAAATAAATAATGGCTAGATTAGACACCTTGAAACCACTCTTATATGGGTAGGTGAGAGAGTTGAAGCCCAAAAAACTTGTCCATCCCTGCACTGTGATTTAGCACATATCCATAATTCCTTATGTGTCACTCCCCTTCCATGGAATGACATGCAACAGAACTAGGAGACAGTTAAAAACCACCTTCAAGGGGCCTTTGATAAATCCTTACAACACAATATACAGTCCCTTCACGCTCAATTAAAAGATCAACTCAGAATGTTACAACTCTGGAGGAGCAAAAGGTGTTGACAGATCTGAAAAATTATGTTTCTTGGCTAAATCTGAAGAATTGGTTTTCTGGGATAAATTTACAAGTTGAGGTTTTCAATGGACTGGGCTGTCTGGCAATGATATCCTTTTTAATGTTCTATCTTGTCCTTTTTAATATAATCAAAGCTGTTAAAAGCATGCAAAAACAACTTAAGGTTACCTTAGCTTTATTTATGACCCCAATAAAAAAAGTGAAAAAGGGGGACATGTGAGAAAGAAACAAGCCCGACATTGCAGAAAATTCCTGAGAAGCATGGAAGAAAGTAGATTACATACTATCTGAAAACAGGAAAGGCGTCCTGTTTCTTTGAGACTTGCAAACCTTGAGTAAACTAACAAACTGTCAGGACAACGGATTTATTACAGGGCTGCAACCGGGTTGCGTGTGAAGGACTGAACAAAGATTCTCGCACTAGGTGTATGAGTACTGCCTTAACTCTGCAATAAACAGATTCATTTTGCTCTCAGCTTGTGAGTCTTGTATTCATATGCCAGCAGGGCTACATAACAGAATACCAGTTAACTCAACCTATGTTTTACCTGAAATACATCACTTGCTCACAATGGTGATGTTCTCCACCACAGAAGCTTTAAGGCTGGGAAAGTCCATCAAGTCCAGCCATTAACCAAGCATTGCTATGCTCCACTAAATCACCACTAAACCAGGTCCGCAAGTACCACACTTACATGTTTTTTGACCACTTCCCAGGATGGTGATTCTAGCATTTCCCTGGGCAGCCTGTTCCAGTGCCTGACCATCTTTTCAGTAAAGAAATTTTTCCTGCTATCTAATGTAAATATCACCTGGCACAACTTAAGGCCATTTTCTCTCATCTGGTCACTCATTACTGGTAAAAAGAGGTCAATCCCCACCTCAGTACAGCCTTCTTTCAGGTAACTGTAGGGAGTAATAAAGTCTGCTCTTAGCCTCCATTTCTTCAGACTAAATTACCCCAACTCCCTCAGCTGCCACTATAAGACTTGTGCTTCAGATCCTTCACCAGCTTCATTGCCCTTCTTTGGCCATGTTCTAGAACTTCAATTACTTTCTTGTAGTAAAAGTGGCCCAAAACTGAACACAGGATTCAACGCAGCCTCAAATGATCAAAGTTATTACTCTTGCTGAATTCAAAGAGTTACAGCTTTTTAAGTTAGTGGCCATTAGGAAGATTAGTTCATATCTATGTGCCCATTGTGTCCATAAAGCTTGAGTTGCATACTGTCTCAATATTATTTCCAGTTTACCTGGGATATGGATTATTACAGAATGATTCAAGATAAGGAGACAGCTCTTCTCCAATATTGTTGCTCTTTTTGCCACTGATTTGGTACAGGCTAGTGATCCCACTGCAACTCGATCTAGTTGAACTGAGTAATATACAACTTGCTTATAGTGAGGTCCACTGGCTATACCTCATGTTCATGTACTTACAGATTAAAGGGGTTTGATATAATCTGGGAGCCTGAGAGCTGAAGCAGATGCCAAAGCTCCAAAGCTCCTTTGATTGCTTTAAAACCTCTTACTGGATCCCATGCAATAGGCTCTAACTCTTCATTGTTGGTTGTCTCAGAGACTTAGTCAATTCTCCTAATGCAGGAATTCACAGCCAAAAAAATGACACAGCTCCAGGAAATTCTCATGCTGCTTTTTCACGACCAGACATTGGAATTTAATTATGGCCTCTATTCTTTCTGGGTCTGTGTGAGAAGCCAATTTAGTTTTGATTTAGCCAATTTAGTTTGTTGCAACCCTGGTTGTCATGGTTGTCAGAGGCATGTGGGGGGAAGGAGTCTATACATGCAGCTTGCAGGAGGCAGCCAGGAGTGGGGGAAGCCTTGTCTCTGTGGGTACTTCACCTGTCAACACCTCACATGAGGCAGTCAGCAGGAGACACTGTCAAGGGGCTTCTCCCATCAGGTTGTGAAAGGTCTCCACCAATAGATGGCAAAGAAAGGTGGGACTGGGCCAATGGTCTCCTGTCCATGGGCAGACTTTGGGAGGGGCTAGGGGGTATAAAAACTAACTGTATCAGGAGCTCGCTGCTGGTCGCTGGGGTTCACTGTTGTTTATTGGTTTGCTCGCTCCCTCCTTTGCCCTGGCCCCAGACTCCGTTTTGGCTCTCCTGCCCTCGCAGGCTCTTGCTCACCTGTTGGAACCCAGGGCACAGGGAATATTTTCCTGCCAGTCCTGACAAGTCCTGATTCCCAGGAAAACATTGCTTTTAGCCTTCATCCATGGAGAGGGCTTCCAAGACTTTGGGATGGGTTGGAATCTGCGAGTGTGTGAGGTAGATGGTGGTGTGGTTTATCACAGGGTGAGAAATTTGGAGTTTTAGGTTTTTGGTGTGGAGGTGGATGGAGGACAGGGTGGAGGATTTTGGGCGTTGTCTGGTCTCCTTCTTCTTCTTCATCTGCTCCATTTTCTGCAGTGTTGGTGGCATGGAGTGGTTGGTTGGGGAGGGTTGCAATGTAGATATTTGCTGGTGTACGGAAAGGTAGAAATGGGGTATGTTTTGGGAGTTGGTTGGATGGGGCAGCTTTGAGAGACCTTGAAACTGTGCATCTTGTGACTTTTTTTGCTGTCTTCTCCTTGTGCACTAAGTCTGGTGTAGACGGTGTGCAGAACTTTTGACAAGATAAAAATAAACAGCAACCTGAAGACCAAAAAAGTCACGTTCATATCTCAATCCTGGCATAGAACTCTTATTAGGGGTCTCCCATGCAGGGGGCCCCCAGGGCATTTTGCACACTTGCCTTTGCACCTATCCTGCCTCCCTGTTTCCCTGACAGATACCCCGCATCCTTGCCTGAGCTACTTGCATTCAACCCTGCCATGCTGATCCAGCCTGCCCTGCCACCCCAATCCAACTGGTCACCACAATCCTTGCCACAACCCTGTCCAGGGTCCTGGACCTCCGGTTGGAGTGCCTACTCAGCATCTGGTGCTGTCTCTTGTCTTTCTGTCTGTCAGCTCATTTCCTTCCTCCGATGCAAAGCTCACTCTTTGGTGTGCCTTGATGTGCATTTGATGTACCTTTTCAGGTAGCTACACTGTCTCCAACAGTTTTATTATTTCTTGTGCATGTTTAATGCTTTTTGCTTGTGAGTTCAACAGTCCTCTTTTTTCCAGATAGCTCCATGTGCATGGATTACCCCAAAAGCATACCTTGACTCTGTGTAAATGTTAATTTTCTCTCCTTTTGCCAACTCTAAAGCCCTGGTTAAGGCAATTATCCCAGCCTTCTGTGCTGAGGTGTGATCGGTAATGATTTTGGCTCGTGGTAACCGCATACCCAGTATGTCTTTTTCCGGTGATTGCATAGCTGCTTCCATCAGTAAACCAGGCCTCAATGTCCTCGAGAGGGATGTCCTTCAGATCTAGGCAACTGGAGTAAGTAGCTTCAATGGTCTCCAGGCAATCGTGGATCACTGGTTCTCCCATACTGCCGCTAATAAAAGAAGCTGAGCTCACAGTACCAGTTATCACAATTTCTACATCATCTCGTGCTACCATTATGGCTTGGTATTTCAAGAATCTCTGCGGGGAATGCTAGTGTCCGCCCTTTACCTCCAGGACTGCTGACACTGTATGGGACACTAGCACGGTCATCTTCTGGCCTAGGGTGAACTTGTGTGCTTCTTGGATGTTCAGCACCACTGCTGCAATGGCTCTGAGGCACTCTGGCCATCTCTTAGCTGCTGCGTCCAGCTGCTTAGAGAGGTAGGCGACTGCCCTGTGATACGGGCCCAGGTGTTGTGCTAGTATTCCCAAAGCAACCCCCTGCTTTTCATGAGAAAAGAAAAAGAATGGTTTACTTACATCTGGAAGTCCCAGGGCTGAAGCTGACATGAGGGCCTTGTTTAGTTGGTCGAAGGTTCGTGTTGCTTCTTTTGTCCATTGGAGGCCTCTGTTTCCTTCCATAATCAAGGCGTATAGGGGTTTGACTAATAGTCCATAATTATAAATCCATAATCTACACCACCCTGTCATGTCCGAAAAGGTTCTCAGATCTTTTACTGTCTGGGGTTTTGGGGTCTGGCATATTGCTTCCTTGCGATCCCGTCCTAAGGTTCTTTGTCCAGCACTAACTTTGTAGCCCAAATAAATAACTGTTTGCTTTCTTCTGGGATACTCGATACCCCTGTAGACCCAAAAAGTTCAAGAGGCTTACGGTCCACTCCACACATGCCCCTTGAGTTTTGGTAGCTATCAGGAGGTCATCCACATAACTAACAGATGTCCTTCTCCTGATGGAACTTCCCAGGATTCCAGATATTTTGCTAGTTATTCTTCAAATATCGTGGGAGAGGTCTTAAAGCCTTGAGGTAAAACCGACCGTGTGAGCTAGGTTTTGCATTCAGTTTTGGGGTATTCCCATTCAAATGCATAAATTTTCTGGCTGGCCTTATGGAGTGGAAGGCAAAAGAAAGCATCTTTTAAATCTGAAAGAGTAAATCATGTTAGTTCAGGTGTTAAACAGATTAACAAAGTGTAGGGGTTGGCATCCACTAGGTATAAATCCTCTGTTATCTTATTAAAAACTCTTAAATATTGTACTATTAGGTATGATCCATCAAGCTTTTTAGCAGGTAAAATAGGAGTATTGAACTCAGACTGACACTCTTTTAATAGCTCTATCTGTAAAAAATTTTCAATTACTGGGCTAATCTCTTCTCTGTGTTCCTTCTTTAAAGGATCTTATCTAACTCTAACCGGTTGTTTTCCTTCTTTAAGCTTAACTTGTACTGGGAGTGCATTCTCTGCTCTCTCTGGTAAGTTAGAAGCCCACACTTCAGGAGATATCTGATCCATTATTTTCCCGTGAATCTCGCCTTCACTTTCAGCTTTAGTCTCATTGGTTATTAGCATCAGATTTAACAATTCCACATATTGTTGGTCCATAACCTCCAAAGTAATCTCTCCATTTTAAAATTTATTTTCACCTCTAATTTTTCCAATAAGTCTCTGCCCAAAAGTGCTGATGGAGCACTGGGCATATATAAAAACTTATGAATTCCTCATTGTTTCCCAAGTTTATATCTCAATGGCCTACAAAAATAAGCTCATTCAGATTGGCCAGTTGCCCCCTTTACCACAACATAATCATCTGTTATTGGTATTAAAGCTTTATTTAACACCGAATATGTTGCCACTGTGTCTATCAAAAATTCTATTTCCTTTTCTT
Source organism: Irena cyanogastra (assembly GCA_013397155.1). Classification (NCBI taxonomy): domain Eukaryota; kingdom Metazoa; phylum Chordata; class Aves; order Passeriformes; family Irenidae; genus Irena; species Irena cyanogastra. The sequence goes on along the minus strand of VWZV01008111.1, from coordinate 9,552 downwards.
TGTTGCCAAGTTTCATTATATCTAGAGGGTCTCCTAGGGTCCACCTCAGTCTTTCTTAACATGAGCAACCACTGCCTCCCCTTTTCGATCTCTTCTTTGATCATCACCTTTTCTTCGTTCCAGGCACTGGTTCTTTCAGTGTCCAATTTTCTTGCAGAGTGCACATTGATTCTTCCCTAGGCAAGGTGGTCCCTGCCTTAGTGGCCCTTGTCCACGCCTCTCTTTTTCTTCTTCCCTTACTACTGCTACTAATTTTCTCATCCCTCCTTTACACTTTTCTTCCCAGTTACTAAATACTCTCCATGCCTCTTCTAGCAAAGTCTCTAAATCCTGCACTGCCAGATCCTGTATCTTCTGAAGTTTGCGTCTAATGTCTCCTGTAGATTGTCCTAGAAATAAACCCACTAAATATTGTGTCCCTTCTTCAAACTCGGGATCTAAGGTTGTATAATGACGCATTGCATCCCGCAAATGTTCTAGAAATTCAGAAGGTGTTTCAGAGGGACCTTGCTTAATTGTATATAAGGCTGACCAGTTTATTGTTTTAGGAATTGCCCTTCTAACCCCCTCATTGTAAAGTCTTGAAAATCCTCTAGTTTTTCCATATCACTAATATCATTAGCATTCCAATGTGGGTCCTAAGAGGAAATATGTCTCTCATATCACTCTGTGTTATTCTAAAAGCATCTTCTGGTAAACCCCCAGCTACCTTTAAAACCAGTTGTTTTTCTGTTTCCATTAGGGCATCCAACAACATCTGGAGTTCTGACCAATCAGCTCAATGCTGTTTAATCATAAATTTTAATTTCATTGCAACACCTATTGGGTCACTCCAATAACGTATAGCAATCTTTTCCCGAGACTCTAAATCTGTTGTAGTAAAAGGAATTTTAACTAACATTGTCTTCCCTTCAGGACTTACTGCCTCTCTCAAAGGTGCTTGTATAATTTCCTTGGTTTGTTTCCAAGTCTGAGATTCTGTAGGACCCTTTGGGCAGTGGGAAAGATTAGAGTAAGTGGAGTAGTCAAAGTGGGGGACAGAAGCTGGAGCTGAACTTGAAATAGAAACCGGAGTCGATTCAGCTGAGCTTAAAGCTGGAGCTGGAGTTGAAATAAAAATAATTGGAGTGGGGGATGGAATGTGAGCTGGAGTTTGGACAAAGGTGTCAGGAGGTGGAATAAGAGCTGGAGTTTGGACAGAAACGTTAGGAGGTGGAATAAGAGCTGGAACTGGAGTTGAGGTTAATAACCATCTCGAATTTGCTTCACCTCTCAGCCCCCCTTGCCTTTTAGGGGGTGGTTCGAACAGATCCCCCAAATCTTGCTCCAGTGACTCAGCTGGGTACACCTTGCCTGGATGTGTACAGCGTTGATTTATGGAGCATGTACTACAACATCGTTTCAGCCTCCCTCTACTAGCCTTATTATCTTTTTCCAGGGCCAATACTAAGGGGTCAGAGGGGGCCCTAATTCCACAATATCTCTGCCACTCAGGATGGTTCCAGAGAGACAAAAACATGTTGGCATACATCATCCTATTTCAGCTCCCGTCTCAAGAACAACATAAGCCATAACAAAGTCTCATAGTGTAAAGTTCCAGCTGGAGGCCACCTGGCCCCTTCTCCAAGCCTGTGAAGTGGCTACCACTGTGTACAGAATTTCACAAGGGCCTCTTTATTCTCTACCCCACCATATCCTACTAGTTCCTTCCAGCATGCCAAGATACACCCTAAAGGACTACTTTTAGAGATCTCTTTACTCTGGTTAGTTCCTATTACTCCTCTTCTTCTCAAAAAAACCAATGCTTTAATTCTTATTATCTCCTTCTTTGCTCTTGTCTCACTTCCACCCAAACCTGGTTTCACTGACTCGTACAGTCCTTCCCCAGTCTTCTTCTGGTACAGCCCACAGCTCAGGTACTAAATATGACTTTCCACACACCGGCTTTAAAATCTTTGGTTCTAAATCAGCTCGATCAGGGAGCTGTTGGTATTGGGCACACTCTCTGTACTGGTTAGCAGAAGAACAATAATAACATCCTGCACAAATCTTACACTGCAGTAACACCCATGCACAATGCCACTCTCTAGATGCACCAAAAGCTGCAGGAAAATTCCCACAAGTATAAGCTATTCTATTCACTCCTCCTTGGCTTTCTAAATTCTCCACAGCCTGTTGCTCCCAATCCAAAGCCACCAGTCTCCCAGCAGACTTCCAATATAAACCTTCTAAATATATTCTTTCATTTCCCCTGTCTATCCACCAGTTTACTGGGTTCACAAACTCCCATGAGTCGACCCCAAACTACTGAGGCAAAGGAGTTCCCTTTATCCGTCTGTCTAGATTGGATTCTCAGACCAAAATTACCTCTATTATAATTGTAACAATCAAGATCTACAAACACAACCTGCGTGCTTAAAACCACAACTAAGCTCTTACCAAAGGTTTTTCCTTACCAAATTGGTCCTGTCCTTTATCTGTCCCCAGTCTACTTCAACATTCACGTCTCAGCTCCCACAGATTAATCAATTCTTCAAAAAAACTGATTTTACTATTTCACATTCAGCATGTGCAGTACTTATAACTTTTGACAAAAGATGGCAGTGTTGCCTTAAAAATTCACCACGGCTCCAAAACACAGCTCCAAGTTGCTCACATACAAATAAATATCCCTTTCACGCAATCGCATAAATATCTGAACAGCAAAACACTGCCCCCATCACCTCTCGGAGTTAGGACTCTTTTAATGTGAACACCGGGTGTTACAGTAAATACTGTCCCCTGTAACCAAAGTACACATACGCACACACGCACACACACACACACACACAACGGTCATAGCGGAGAGGGGACTTATCATGTGCCCCACTTGCTTTGTTTTTCCCCGGCTGTTTCAGTCACCCAAGAATGGAACCACATGTCCAAACTCCCATTTGCTTCGTGCTAAGAGCACGTCTCAACAACAGGACACATTCATAACAGCATAACAGCTTTAGACCAGGATTTGCCTTTACGACTGCTAGCTCCAAATTGCTAGCAAACTGAGCCCTCTATGGCATAACAAATGGCAAAATCCCCTTCTGCCAGCAACCAAAGCCCGAGCTCGGCACAACATTCAACAACTTTTCTGCTGGCAACCAAATACCACTGACCAGATTCCAGCTGCAACTTCACTTTGCAAGCACACTCCAGAGGCACAAGTTGCACGTGGGATGTCTCCCATGACTTACCAAACGGCCTTTCCTGACCACGTGTACACCTTACAGGTCACTATTTAAAACTGTTTCAATTTTTAAACATACCATTTTGTCCAGAGTTTTAGTAGTCAGGGGTCTTTGTCTGCTGCTGGATGAACAGTCTGGGCAGTGGAGCCTACTCTTCCTAGAATATCCCGGGGGCACCCCAAAGGGGTCCATAACCTGAGCTGGTCTCACAGCCAAGCAGTGTCTCCTCCTGGCTTGGCTTGTGAATTGAGTCATTAAAACTGAGGATCACTGACAAAGACTCTCTAACTAACCAAAGTTAGAAAGTGGAGTGCTTATTAACACTGGTGGGTGGCATGGGGGTTGTCCCTGAAAGGTGTGATCATGCCATACAAGGTTCTTTACCCTCTATTTATTTCCTGAGATCTTATATACAATACATGTGCATGACCCCAGCACCTCCCATCTCCGCTTTGTATTAAAATGACGTTATTAGTCCTTCATGGTTGCGCAGTTTTTCTCTTGAATTGCGTCTGTGGTCTCGAACTGGGTCCGTGGTCTTGAAGGATGAAGTCAGGAAAGTCTTCATCAGGTCTCCGTGACCCTCTGGCACGATCCAAGGTCCCCTGCTTCGTAATTGATTGACCTAAAGCCCAGGTACTAACCATTGTTCTACTGGTTTTGAGACAGAGTGGAAATTTAACAGGGTAAAACTCNAGACAGAGTGGAAATTTAACAGGGTAAAACTCCATTTCAGATTTAGGTAAAATGTGTCAGTTTAGATTATTTAGTCTGTCTGCTGTGCTCAAGACTACCTGTTCTCGCAGAAATACGTATGTACAAAATTGTTTCAGCCAAGGAATGCAAACTTCCAAGCTAGTACAGATGGGGGGGCCCCTTGAACTCTAAAAGAAAGAAGAGAGCCAAGGCTGAAACTGCAAGAGAAGGACAAGATGACCCAAGAGTTCTTTCTGTACAAAGGATTGATAAGTTGCAAGTTGTACCAGTAAAAGAATATGCAATAAGCTATTGTAAAACTCTATGCATATGTATGAGTAAGAGAGATAAAAGAGGTTAGAAACTCTCAAAACTTGCGCATGCACTTTAGAGGAAAACCTCACATGCTTCCAGCACTGTAAATACATACTGGCTTTACAACTCTTTTACAAGTTGTGGAGGCTTTTTTTTCCTGCAAATCAGTTCAACATGTACTTCTAACGGTTTGCTCACTCCACTTCTTTCTGTAAGCAAGCNATAAGCAAGCTTATAATGCAGCAATCAGCTCTAGCATAAGTATTTTACAATCATTAACCTATTGTCCACCTACCTAACTTACATCCTGATTCTATCCTTCAGCTAAAATCTTAACTTTTTTAAAATCATGATTCAACATCAAGAACCGTGCCAGAAAATATTGCTATACCAAATATGTAAAGCTCAAGTGGCTAATCTGTGTCTTTAACTGAGAAACAACAGTTTGCAGGGGGTAGGCTGAGAGATCACTGTTACCAAATTTCTTAAAGACCTCGGCCATGATTGGGTAGTAGAGTGATTTCTGAGTTATCTGGGCTATAGGCCTTGATTTTAGGCCTGTGTGTAGTTAGCTAGGCCGTGTGTCGCAGCAAGAAATTCCTTATTAAGGTCTGCTTTCATTATAGATAGAGTGATTGTAGGATTAGCACGGTAGCTGCCTTAACACTAGAATTGTTTGCATTCTTTTCACTTTGCATGCCAATCAGAAAGCACCTGTTACTGTAAACTATTTGTATGTCTATATAACCCACCATCTTGAGCTAACAAACCAGACTTCACACTGCTTGATCATAGTGGTCTGACATGTGTCTAGTCTAGTTCTAGCCCCCTCCCTCGAGGCCCTGGATTTTACCTTCTTCAGATCGCTAGCCAGACCAGTGTCTTCTGGGGTCCTAGGTATCTCTATCACAGCAGAGAGTGGGCAAATTCATAATATGCACTGATGTCTTAATTGGAGCATCAAGTTGAACTATTAGATGGGCCTGCTAAGGGCCTTCTAACTGTGCTATTATTTGCTTTAGAGTAGTTCCTCCACTTCGGTGGCAGATGGCACTCCCTGGTCACTGGGGCCTTCAGGTGCACAGGTCTTAACTTTGTGCCACCCTCCACATGTTGCAACAAGAGTGCTTCACCTAGAATCTGTGTTTGCCAGCTCAGCTCCCAGATTCACAGCACCCAGCTCAACAGGTGTCATTAACTCCTAAAAAAAAAACATTTCCCAGTTCCAGGATGCATACATTTGTTTTCAGTTGGCAGTGCTTTCCAATGACATCAGATGGTGTCATATATAGAGTAAAGCTCTTCCATCTAGAATACAACCATGCAGAGCAAAGGTGCGATGAGAACAGCAAAGCAACGATCAGGACAGAAACACAGGAGATGCTAAACCTGCATTAATAAAAATATTCCTGGTGCAATTGAGATAACGTCTGCCTGGGAATTGTCCAGACCCAATGCTGTATAAGGGAAAGGATTCAGAAGCAATCTGCATTTACTCACTGTGAAAATCTTAGAAGATTTTACTCATTAAGAGCATTTCTGCATTTACTCACTGCGAAGATCTTAGAAGATTTTACTTGATAGAGTTTTTACTGTGGAAATTCTGTATATTTATCCTACATGAGAATGTAAGTAAGAATTTTTCTCCAGATGGTCTGAAATCTTCTCAACACTTGGTTCATTTAAGTTTATTAATAGTAATAAGCTTTTGGGTGAAACCAGGTATGAATTAATAAAGTTGGGGAAAGAAGATTAATTTCTGACAAAAAGTCACAACTCACACCAAAGATGATTTCTAGTATTTTTAGAGATTTTCTGTACCATTGTCCCTTTAGGCTTATTCTCCAGCCACACTCTACCCTTGTAGACTGAAGTCTAGGCTGATTTTCATCTGATTAGATGAGACTATCAGCATGAAAACTGCAGATATTTACTTTATCCTCCTAAATGGGTGACACCTTCCAACTTTCACCAGAACATTTTCTTATTTTTTTAATACCATGCACATTTTGAAGTTATTTTCAATTCCAACCTGGAAGCAAATAAATCTCAGTGAATGGTATAGCAAAGTGCAAGCAGTTTGTAAGTAACAGCTGTTCTTTCAGAAAGACAGCTTTCACAGGCAGGAGACATCATCCTGTAATCAATCCACTATGGGAAAATATTCACATGCTCTCTGTACTTTCTTGTCCAAGCAGACAACAAAATACTAGGCCTAGCCAAATTTCTTTCATTTCAAAAGTTTTATGTTGTATTGTAACTGCCTGGAAAGTTCAAAAAGCTTCAAACTGCTATTATTAAAATATCTTCATGAGTTCTTTGCTTAACATAGATCACTCATATTCAAGTTCACTATATGCCCACTTTATAGGCAGGTTCCTTTCTTTAGTGATTGCCTTATTAAACTATTTCCTACAGTTTGCCACCATTTTCTACAGAAGGTATCCATTTCACCTGTATTCCGCCTCAGTCAATTTAGCTTTCCAACATCCTAGTACAATGCAAAGAAAAAGATACTACTTTATAGCATTGATTCATCAATGACAGACAATAGCAAATAATCTATGTTTTGCCATTAAGCAGCTGAGAGTCTGTAACAAGAATGTCAGGTGTCTTTCACCCACCAGCAAAGACATTCTTTCAAGAAGACTTCTTTTTTTTTTAATCTGTCAAAGGGCAGACAAACTTAACTATAAATTTCACACTTTTAGAAAATTGGTCAGTGTTAGGAAGAGGAAAAATACATTAGATAAGGCGAGAACACAGATACATAGATGAATTTACATTGAATACACAATCTGGATAAACTCTTCAGTAATATCATCTCTGAAAACTCCAGCAGCTTTTTCTCTAGAAGACTATGAAATTAGATGTTTTATAAACTTACCAAACACAATCATAAAAGTAGATTTCTTTTCATGCTTACCCATCCTACATTATGAGGTCTTGCCAAAACTTGACTGGAGTGTCAGTTATGGCCTATCATTTAATTTGCTTCACTTTTTATAAATCTGTTCTTTCACAAGCAATATCTTTAAACTGAAGGTTTTTGGAAGTTTTTTTTCTGTTGATTGATCCTCCTCTAATATGGTCATGGAAAGACTGAATTTTCTCCTTCCACCATCTTTTTGTGGACTGAGCACACCATGACTATTCAGTCTCACCTCAGATAATAGGTATCTTCATATTCCCTTTCCGTCCTTATTGAACCACTTCAGTGTCAATTCATTTTCTCGTAGATACTATATGCAAAGATAACTTTTTCTTGCCTGGTCACATATTAGTGGATGGCTGTGACACATCTCTCATATAAATAATGGACTCTCACACATACCAAGTCCTTATCTATCTGATCTTTCACTCCATATATTCCATAGGCTGAATATGTTCCAGCTCTCCAAGTTCACAGAACAAATGTCTCTGGTCACACAAGTTTTAGGCTGCTCTCATTTCCAACCTCTGCCATGCCTGTCTTTAGAGTGCTTACAGGACAACCCCTTTGCTTCTCTGGCCACACACACACACATACACACACACCTCTTGGAACACCCAGTTGCCAACAGGATATGATTGATCCATAACTGCTTGCTAAAATCCTGAGAATGGCCAGAAGAAAAGTTATTAATCAGAAGGTGACAGAAGAATAACTTATATAAATATATAGACATTCTCCACAGCAAGAGAAGTGGAAAAGTTCTTTCAGCTTCTTGAATATGATTTCTTTTTTTTTCTTTTTTTTTTTTCCTTGTTTTTTGAACCTTGAAGTGTCCTGGCTGATTTTCTACATTTATTTATTTTTTGCAGTTTGTGGGAAGGCACATGGCTAGGACATGAAGGCTGTTCTATACCACCTCACATCATTGCCAGGGGCAGAGGAAAGGGACTTTCTTCTGGGTAGAAGGGGTTCCTTCTAATGAAGCAAGTGTAGCAGCTGGAGCAGTGGGATAACGCTGGTTCTTAGCTGGAGGGACTGCTTTGGATGGCACCAGTCCTGAGCTGAAGGTAGTTGTCAGGGTGACACGGCATGGCTGTTGTTAAAAATAGGTTAGAAACTGTTATAAAATAGTTAATAATTATTTAGCATATACTGTTAAAAGGTTTGGTTATTATACTGGAGAGGGGGTTTAAAAGTGTAGTTACAAGAAATGCAGTACTGAAGTTACCATATTTCACCTAAGTAAAGGGCATTTTGCCCCCCCCTCCGCCCCCCCAAAAAAAACCCAGTCAACTTGGATGGAATATGGACCCATCAACACCTAAAATTCCATGCAAATGAAGGATCCAAATGGGAACCAATCCAAAAGGACAAAAAACAGTATAAAAAGGGGACCTCCAGACCAGCAAAGTGTGCCGTTCGACATCAGACATCGGGAACATCCCTGCCACAAGGAAGAAGATCCAGCGCCAGCCCTACAGCATCCTCCTGCTCATCGCTGACCTGGAACATGCCTATCAGACCCGGGACCCCCATGCTTTAGGTCTTTTTAAATAAAGCTGAAATCACTTTCGCAATCACTTTCCGTTTATATCAGCTATGGTCAGGTCACAAGCTCCATGGTGAGCATTTTTGCATGTGAATCACTCTCTCTTTTGTACTTTTTTATTATTAATATTGTTGTTGTTACAGTTCATTTTCTTATGTGATTTGATATAGGGAACCTATGACTAAACCTATGCAACTATAATTTGCTGTGTAATCAAGTGCGTTAAGAGACAATCCTTTGCTATGCAACAACAGGATTTCGCCTACAGGTTAAGACTGATAAAGTAGGAGCTAGTGCTCTAAAAACTGGTAAAAGCTGGATCTTTAGTTTGGACTGTGGCCAGAAGCCTTGAAGGATGAAGAGACACTAAGAGAGCCTGAGTGAGGACAAGGTTCATCCAGAGGCCATTGTGAGGATGACTGCTTACTTCATCCAGTGACCCCTGCCCAAGACCACCAGAAGAAAGCAGATGATAGGGCACAAGCGCAGAAGGAGGAAAACCTGATTAAAATACGAAGCGAAAGTGGGCGGGGATAGGTCATGAATATGTATAGGCAATGTTGAAACTTTCATGAATGTGTATGATCTTAAGTGCATATAAACAGAGCACCTGTTCTGTTCTGGGGCACACATTTTTGGTGAAACTATTCCCCCATGTGCCCAGTGCTGAATAAACATACCTACTTCACAAACCCGCTGGTTGTGGAGTCTCAATTTCTGCGCATCACATTGCTGTTTCCAGTAAGTTGTTCTTATCTCAACCCACGGACTTTGCCTTTTGGGCCTCCAATTCCCATCTCCAGCCATCACAGGGAGGGAGGGAGGGAGGGGAG
>VWZV01008109.1:36258-49128 GCA_013397155.1 Irena cyanogastra | reverse complement strand
ACACAGGAGCAGCTCAAAATCTGACTGGATTAGCTGGATTCCTTCACACAGGAGCCACCCCAAATCTGCCTGGATTAGTCAGATTCCTTCACACAAGAGCAGCCCAAAATCTGCCTGGATTAGTTTGGATTCCTTCACACCACAGCCCTCAGCTGGTCCCTCCGAGGATGCCCTGGTCCCTGGGAACAGCCAAAGCTTCCCCTGAGCTCTGGAGGCTGCCAGGGTGCACAGCCCAATCCTGGCAGCTCACAGGATTGTCCTCCTGCAAGATTGGAGGCACAGACAGAGGATGGAGGAGAAAAAACCCCAAGCAGATCCAAGCACAGTGGGATTTTCCTTCCATTTCATGCCAGAAAAGTTCCTCCCTGCCAGTGCTGGCTCCAAACCTGGTGCCAGCAGAAACTCCAGGTGGTCTGTGCTCCCTGAGGTGTTCCCTGCAGTGGAAACCCCAAATCCCCCCAAATCAGGGGATCCCTCCTTCCCTCCCAGCCCTGCCCCTGCCTGGCCTCAGCCCAAATGCTGCCTGTGGCTGTCCAGGCACCGAGGGGAGAGCTCCACTCCAGGACAGCCAAAGTGACCAGAGCAGTGCCAGGGGGGCTGGGCTGTCCCCGCTGTCCCTCCGGGCCCCTCGGGAGCCAGGACAGGACACAAGCAAGGGACAGAGTCTCAGGGTTGTTATTTTCCAGCCTCTTGGGCCAGATCCTTTGGAAGGTCAGCAGCAAATCCAAATGTTTTCACCTGAGGCTCTGCATTCTTAACCTTTGTTCCCTGCAGAGGCTGCAAACCAAACACAGCAACGAAACCTCTGCCGTGGTTCTTTCTCTGGTGCAACCACAACCATTTGTACTTGAATATCTCCGGTTGTATTTTCGGGTTTTTCCGGGATGTTCCCAACAAAGTTTACATGTAAAGGCTGGGCGGGTTCTGTGCATTTAAATGTAAATGTGGCTGACTTGAAGAGCTGTTTAATTTCCTAGCTGTGGCTGGTGTTCAGTTCTGTAAAACACGTTCAGGAGCATGTGGGTTCAGGTCTTGGAGCTGTTGTTGTTTTCTCTCAGGTTTTGGGGAGGATTTGTGTCTGATAACCCCAAAAGATGGATTTATTCGGAACAAAACCGTGCCGGGGGACATCCCGATGTGCTGGGGACATCCCGATGTGCTGGGGACACCCCAATGCACTGGGAGCTCTCCGTGCCCCTGAGGGTCACCAGCATATTTTAATTGATTGCAACAGCAATGCCTGCAGTGATCAGAGGGGGAGATCCCCTCCCTGTTGATATTAAAGTTGCCTTGTGGATTTCTGTGAGATTGGACAATCCCAGCACGCATCCCCTGGGATCACTTCCCTCTCTTTGCCACCCTCTGCTTTGAGGGAAGTGAATTTTCCCCCATCACTGCTGCCCTGGGGGCTCTGGGGCAGTGTCCAGGAGGATTTCCAGGCTCCTGAGTGTCTCCAGCTCAGGTCAGGCTCCTGTTATCTCTTAATCCTTGGCCAAAGTCTCCCCAGGGTTTCTCAGGACCCGGGTTTGGGTTTTCCCTACTCGGATGCTGGTCCAGGTGGGTTTGTGGCTGTAGAAACTCCCACCTCCTGCTTTTCCTCCAACACATTTCTCAGCAGACTCAGGATTTAAAAACTGGTTTATTTAGAGCAGCACCAGACCTGTCTGGGTTGCATCGAGATGGAAATTGCAAATACACAAAAACCTCTTCAATCCCCACCACTGAGCCCATCCTTCCCCTGGCTGCAGCAGGAATCTTGGATTTCTCCCTGCTCTCTGATTTTTAAGCCACAATTCCAAACTTTTTTTTTTCCTCAAAGAATAAACAGCAAAATTTAGGGGGAAAAAAAAATCGGTAAAAAGTGGAGCTTTGGCTCCGGGAGGCTTTGGGAGCTGGGAGAAATCCTCTGGGAGATAACACAGGCTGTAGCTAAAATCAGCCTGTTCCTGGATTTTTATTGTCCTTGCGAGGACTTTGACAGCCGAAGTTTGGGCAGGACCCGTCCCTCCCTTCCCGAGCCCCGAGGATGCTCGGGAGCCGCTCCGGGCTGTGACCAGCAACTCCCCGAGTGCCCTGTGGGTGGGAGAAAACACCAAAATATCCAAGGGCCGGAGCAATCGGAGCTTCTGCCACTTGTGCCTCTGCTCTGCCGGGGCTGGCACAGCAGCGGTCCCCCAAAACCCCCCTGGAGGGCGGCGAAAATGCCGCAGGAATTCCCGTGGGAAGCTCTGCTCTGCTTTCAGCAGCGAGAGGTGAAGGGGAAATCCGAGTGAAGGAAAAATCCGAGTGAAGGAAAACTCAGAGTGAAAGAAAAATCCGAGTGAAAGAAAAATCCGAGTGAAAGAAAAATGAGAGTGAATGAAAAATCAGAGTGAAGGGAAAATCTGAGTGAAGGAAAAATCCGAGTGAAAGAAAACTCAGAGTGAAGGAAAAATCCGAGTGAAAGAAAAATCCGAGTGAAGGAAAAATCCGAGTGAAAGAAAAGTCAGAGTGAAGGAAAAATCTGAGTGATGGAAAAATCCGAGTGAAGGAAAACTCAGAGTGAAAGAAAAATCCGAGTGAAAGAAAAATCCGAGTGAAAGAAAAATGAGAGTGAATGAAAAATCAGAGTGAAGGGAAAATCTGAGTGAAGGAAAAATCCGAGTGAAGGAAAAATCGAGTGAAGGCGCTGCTGCGGCCGAAGGCATTCCCGGGAAAGGGGGAGAGGCATCCCTGGGTGTCCGGGCGGGATGAAATCCTCGGGCCGCACCTGCCTGACTTTTTCATGTGCCTGGCACTGCCGAGGTGTCAGATGAGGGAGCTACGTGCGGGCCCGGCGGGGCAGGGATGGCAGCGCTCCCGCGGCCGGAGCAGCCCCGGGGCTCGCGGGATGCACGGAAAGGTCGCCGCGGCTGCGCCGGGCGAGGTGCGAGGTCCCGGCAAAAGCCCTCGGTCCCGGCAGCTTTTGTCTGCCAGAAATCCTTGGCTGTATTGAATTTGCCAGGTTTAATCTCCATTTTGGCCACGGACAAAGATCCCAGGCACGCTCGGCCTTGCTGTGAGGCAGAGCAGAGAGCTGAAAAGGTCAGAGAATAAAGCAAGCATTAAAATTTCAGGCTGCTCTCCTCCCCGGCGGAGCGTGGCAGAGGCTCCCGGGTCTCCCGACACCAGAGGGACCTTGCAGCAATTCCTTGCACTCCTGCAGCCAGCCGAGAGCCTCCAGCTGCTGAAATATTCATGCCATCCTCTCCTCCCAGGGCGGATCAAAGGGAGCGTGGAGTCACCTGTGACCTGCTGGCACCTCTTTGGGGGCCGAGTCCTGCTGGCATCTCCCGGGCCCAGCTCTGAAGGGTCACACCCCGAATATCACAGACAGCAAAGGGTGACAGGCACCTCCTGCCACCCCCAGGAGCACTCAGCTCTGCTGGCATGGAGGCGTGGGGACAGGGGGATATTCCCCCTTTGGAGCTCCTGAGCCAGGAGGGGTCTGTGCACGGGGCTGCAGGTGATGTGACACAGAGGGGCAGGAACAGGGACACAGGGGACACAGGGGACACAGGGGACACAGGGACACAGCCCCACGTCCCTGCCAGCTCTGTGCCCAGGGCTCCAAACCCCTGCAGCTCTGGCCCCACAGCCACAACACACTTTGCTTTATCCTCCTGCAGAGCCCAGGGCTCCCTCACGGGCTCCCCACAGACAGAGGGATGACACAGGAGTAGTAAATGAGTAGAACTTTATTAGAAGCTTCCAGCACATTCCATCTGCTCTCCTCCTCCACGGAAGCCCTCTCAGTGGGTGTCCAGCTGCTCCAGGCCATGCAGAGCCCGTCCAGCTCTAATTCCCAGTCCCAGCTCTCACTGTGCCCCCTCCCAGCAATAATCCACGGCCTCCAGCCCTCCCTGCACCCTTAAAGCTCCACGGCACAAGGGAAGAAACCTCCCGTCCCTGCTGTCACCCCAGACACAGGGCAGAGCCCCGGTGGATCTCGATCCTGGTTGGTGCTGCCACCCGACTGCTGAGGGGAGGAAATTCCCCGGAATAAAGCCCTGGAGTGCTGAGGGAGGCACTGGGGAGAGGGGCGAACTGAACATTCCATTTTCCCCCCACTTTCCATCCCACTCCCCCACAGCTTCCACGCTCCCCTCACTCCACCCTCCCCCAGCCAAGTTTGCCTCTCCGGGACGGGAGGCACGAAAGGAAATAAATCAAATATCCAGAGCCTTTCCCTGCTGATCGGCTCAGCCAAAGCTGCCCACGTCCTTCTCCCTCCTCTCCAACATCCTCCTGTCCTCTTTCCTGAGACTTCCTTGAGCTCAGCCCCTTTCCCTGCTGCCCTTCCCTGCCCTTCCCACCCTGTGCCCGTCCTGGACCCTCCCTCGCCCCGTGTGACCCCTGCCCGTCCTCTCCCGCGGGATGGGGACAGACCCAGCCAGGGCTGCGGTGGCCACGTGCGACAGAAACCTTATCCCCGAGCTGCCGCACCGAGCTGGGACTTCTCGGAGTGAAACCCAAGAGGATGAGCCCTCCCGGAGCGATCAAAGCGGCCACGGGAGCGCTGGCTCCGCCAGGGGAGCGGCGCCTGCATCCCCGGAGCTGCTGCCCAGCCCAGGCTCAGCCAAGCTCTCCCCAAAGCTCTCCTTTCCTCCTCCGCAGGTATCCCGGCTCTTTTTGTCGGGATGGAGCGCTTCCCTGCGTCCTCTGTGCGTCCCTCCGCCACCTCAGCGCCTTCCTGTGCCGCCAGGTGACTCCAGCGGGGAGGAGGGACCGGAGCCAGCCCCCGTCCTGTCCTACCGTCAGTTCCCGTCCCCGGGAGGGTCCCGCTCCCTGTGCCGTCCTGTCCCGTCGGGGATGGGGCCGGGGAAGTTCTCGGTGCCGGCTCCAGGCTTCTCCCACTGTCCAGAACAAAGTCCCGGCCCCGGGCGGCGGCTCCGGCGCGGCCAGGGTTAAGTCCGGGGGTGCCCTTCCCTGACCTGCCGTCGGAAGTAGCGGATGGCCGAGAGGGTGCCGAAGCTTGCCAGGAACACTGGAAAAGAGCCCAGCGCGTCCGCAGCTGCTCTGTGGGACACGCGGGGGTCCCTCCTCTCCCTCTCCCTTTCCCCGCTCCCTCCTGCCCTGGGTTTGCGTTCCCACCGCACGGAATTTGCTCCCGGGCGCCCACAGCCTGACTGGCCACAGCCAGCCCCAGGGTCTCGGGGCATGGAGACACCAGAATTCCATAAAAAGGGCTGGGTTTAGGGGAAACGCTCAATGGGCTCCATTGGTGGTGGATGCAGAGATCCAGAGGGAGATTCAGTGGATTGGGTGATTCCCAGATCCAGATGGGGATTTCATGGATTGGCTGGAGTCACAGGTTCAGGTGGAGATTTGATCTTGGATGAGAAAGACACACGAGGAAAACCCCACCAGGGCTTCAGCACAGCACCTTCATTTCCTGCTTCTGTTTGGACCAGGAGGATGCCAAGAAAAACCCCATTTTGGGGATTTTCTGGGGATTTTCTGGTCCCAGCCAAAAGCAGAAAATATCCACAACCCCGAATCAAAGAATGTAGGGACACAAGAAATAACTAATGGGGATGAAACACAAACTAAGCTCTGCTCTGTACTTGCTCCCAACGTTCTGATTTGGTTTATAAGAGATGTTAGGTTCCCTTGATTCCCAAGCAAAACCAGGAATCCAAGCCGTGCTTTTGGACTCCACGCTTTAAACTCAGGCTGGATTTTGACTGATGTGTCAGAGCAACATAAATTCAGCCTGTCAGAAGCCCAAATGCCCGGAGAGAACGTGGCTGCTCCGGGGTGTGGGATGCTCCTGCCTCCCTCCCCTGCAGTCATTCCACCCCGGGACACGAGGAGCAGATCCTGCTTTCCACACCTTTCCCGGGGCCTCCTCCGCCATCCCAAAACCCCAGCGGGAGGGGGAACAGGCCAGGAGCTGCTGGTGACCAGGGCAGCCTGAGCTCAGGAGCTATTCCCAGCCCGCGGTGTCGGCTTCCTGGTGACCTTAGCAGGGAACATTCCTCGCCTGGAAGAGCAGCAGGAAGCCTTGATCCTGGAATTTCTTCCCATGGAAGGGGCTCTGCAGGGCAGGCACTGGGAATGCTGCTCTGGAAGGGCTCTGCAGGTTGTATCCAGGGCAGGAATTGGGAATGCTGCTCTGGAAGGGTTCTCCAGGTTGTATCCAGGGCAGGAATTGGGAATGCTGCTCTGGAAGGGCTCTGCAGGTTGTGTCCAGGGCAGGGATTGGGAATGCTGCTCTGGAAGGGTTCTCCAGGTTGTATCCAGGGCAGGAATTGGGAATGCTGCTCTGGAAGGGCTCTGCAGGTTGTGTCCAGGGCAGGGATTGGGAATGCTGCTCTCCCTGAGCCACCCCCTGCCCATCCAGCCATCCCCACTCCCTGGGATTCTGTGAATTTGTGCTTCCTCAGCTTTCCTCTCTCCCCACCAGCTTCCAAGTGCTGAGGTTGTGGAGCAGAGGATCCCACAGAGCTCCAGGGAACTGCAGGACTCAGTGCAGGAGGATGATGGGGGAGAAGATCAAACCTCCCGAGCACATCAGGAAAACAGGGGAATTTTGGTGCTGGATGAAGGTTTAATCTCAAGTTTGGCTGTGGACAGAAAGTCCCAGGCAGGCTTGGCCTTGCTGTGAGGCCAATTCTGTTGGGAATTTCGTTCCAGCTGGGATGAGGGAATCTAAACCTGCTCACTGCAGGTCCTGAGGAAGTCCTGACAAACTGATCCCTGTCAGGGGCTGGGTGGAGCCCCAGGCTGTGGAGACAGCTCAGCTCCAGCCAGCAGCCACTTTGTGGGGAAAGCACGAAAGACGTGAGCGGGAATCCAGAGCAGAGAGAAGGCAGGGAAACACCTTTGGGCCAGCAGGAAAAGGCTGCACTTCCCCACAAGTATAAATATCCCGGTTTTCCTCCCCCCAGAGCCCCTCCCAGGCCTCTCCAGGCGGGCACTGTACGTACTGGTCTTCCAGGCATCCGGAGCCTGCAGGTCAGATGTCTTCACCGCCCAGGAGGCGAAGGCGCAGAAGACGAGGCACATGTCCTTGTGGCTCAGCACCCGGGGCTCCTCTGCTGCTCCTGCCACGAGACCAGCACGAGGGCTGGGGGCTCCGTGCCACCTCCCCTGCCACCCCTCCCCTCCCTCTGCCACGGCAAACCCCCGGGAAATCATCCCTGGGGGTGTTTTGGGTGATGCCAGAGGGGTCTGTTCAGGGCTCTGTGCCTGAGGTTGCGAGGTTTAATCTGTTCCCAAGGGACAGTGGCACGTTTGTCACCCCCCTCAGTCTCAGGCTTTGTTAAAAACCCCGAGGAAATGTTTGTTAAAGCCACCCCAGGCTGCCTCATGCCTCCCTGCAGATCTTCCCAGCTCTCTGTAGTGGCCGGAATCGGGTCTGGGGAGCAGATCTGGGACAGAGCCGTTCCTGGGGACACGGGCAAGGTCCCCTTCCTGTCACCAGTGTCCCCAGGCACAGCCAGCAAAAGGACAAGGTCTGAGAGTGCTCAGCATCCCTCCGGGCATCCCACCCCACTCCTGCCTCCTCCAGGGATGAAGACAGCCCTGCGTGCTCTGCATTCCCTGCTCCAGCCTGGAACAGCTTGAGATCAGGTTCCTTTTGCTCCTATCCATCTGATCAGGCTTTTAATTAAAACTGGCTTATTAATTAGCTGTGACCACCTCAAAGGGGTTTTTCTCCATGCAGCCAGGCTGTGAGCTCGATTCTGAGGCTCCCTCTGGGATGGCTCCCTCAGTGTTTGGGTTTAATATTAACTCTGAGGCTCTGAGCATCATTTAAGCTCAAAGACAAACCCCTGCCTGTCCTCGTGGGTTGAATTTCTCCCTTTATTCCCATTTCTCTCACCTGCCCCCAGGAACAGGCAATGTTCAGGTGACCTCTGAGGTCTCTGGGGGTGTTTTTCTGCCCAGGGTGGGTTTTACAGTCCCACATTCCCTGTGCATGCCGGGGACCTGGCTGGGAGCACTGGCTTGGCACGGGGACAGAGAGAGGGAGCATCCCAAGGGACAGCCAGGGTGACACAGCCAGGGACACGTCCCTACAGGGGACAGTGGGATTTACCTCTCAGCGCCAGGGCCGCGTCTGCATCTTCTGGCCACACCTGGGCTCCTCCCAGCGGGACCAGGGCGAGCTCCTCTCCGGATCTCCTGGGCACCAGGGCCTGGGAGGTCGGGGCTTGGCCTCCTCCCAGCTGGACTTGCCTCTGCAGCAGGGACCTCAGAGCCCCCAGGGCTTTCTTCACCTCGGAGGCCGGAGCCGTGGAGAAAATCCCTCTCCAGCCCATCCTGCCCGGGGCTCTCTCTGGGAAGAAGCATTCACACACATCAGGGACTGGGATAACCACGGTGTCCCGGCCTGGGGCAGAGCTGGGAGCCTCCCTGTGCCGCCCAGCACGGTGCAAGCCGCTGAGCTTCTTTCTTTTCCTGTCTTTAGCTTTGCCTTTTTTCCTGCTTCCTTCTGGCTCGGTGAAAAAATACTCGTACAGTTCGGGCCAGGAGATCTCCCTCTGCAAGGGGGATTTCCTCCCCTCCAGGGAGCTCCCCAGCTCCTCCTCCTCCTGGGAATCACAGAACAGATACTCGTACATCTCGGGCCAGGTCACATCCAGGGAGCTGGACTTGCCAGAGGCCCCATCAGCAAAGCACAGGGGGCTCACGGCCCTGGGCACCTCAGCTGCAGCTTCCCAAGGGATCCCAGCCCCAGGAATCGTGGGGATCCCAGCTGCAGGCTCACACGGGATCTCAATGGCAGGAATCCTGGGGATCCCAGCTGCAGGCTCACACGGGATCTCAATGGCAGGAATCCTGGGGATCTCAGCTGCAGGGATCCTGGGGATCTCAGCTGCAGGGATCCTGGGGATCTCGGCTGCAGGAATCCTGGGGATCTCAGCTGCAGGAATCCTGGGGATCTCAATGGCAGGAATCCTGGGGATCTCGGCTGCAGGGATCCTGGGGATCTCGGCTGCAGGAATCCTGGGGATCTCAGCTGCAGGAATCCTGGGGATCTCGGCTGCAGGAATCCTGGGGATCTTGGCTGCAGGGATCCTGGGGATCTCAATGGCAGGAATCCTGGGGATCTCAGCTGCAGGGATCCTGGGGATCTCAGCTGCAGGACTCCTGGCGATCCCTGTTGCAGGCTCCCAAGGCATCCCCACTGTAGGACTCCTGGGGATCCCCACTGCAGGAATCCTGGGGATCCCCACCGCAGGCTCCCAAGGGATTTCAGCCACAGGTTTCCTGGGAATGGCAGCTGCAGGCTCCCAAGGGATCCCAGCTGCAGGAACCTCAGGGATCTCTGAGCGTTTCCTGGGAATCTCAGCAGCAGGAACTGCAGGGATCTCTGAGGGTTTCCTGGGAATCTCAGCTGCAGGAATTCCAGGGATCTCAGCAGCAGTAATTCCAGGGATCTCAGCAGCAGGAACTGCAGGGATCTCTGAGGGTTTCCTGGGAATCTCAGCTGCAGGAATTCCAGGGATCTCAGCAGCAGTAATTCCAGGGATCTCAGCAGCAGGAACTGCAGGGATCTCTGAGGGTTTCCTGGGAATCTCAGCTGCAGGAATTCCAGGGATCTCAGCAGCAGTAATTCCAGGGATCTCAGCAGCAGGAACTGCAGGGATCTCTGAGGGTTTCCTGGGAATCTCAGCTGCAGGAATTCCAGGGGTCTCAGCAGCAGGAGCTCCAGGGGTCTCAGCAGCAGGCTCTCCCCCAGCCCGCTCAGCAGCATTCCCTCCAAACGCCACCGCGCTCCCGGGCTGGGGAGGCTCCCCTGGCATCTCCTGGCTCGCCTCCCCTGGAGGAGCCGCGGCTCCGTCGCCAGGGACCACGAGGACACCGTCACGTACGCCCAAGCCACCGGCCGGCCCTGCCTTTGGGGACCTGGTGGCCTTGGTCTTCCCCGGGGACTGCGCCCCCGGCTCCTTCCCCCGGGATTTTGGGGGAGCAGCCCCGGCGTCGCCGCCATCCACGCCAGGGCCGGGCACCGCCCGCTTGTTCTCCGCAGCCTCCTCGCTGCCCAGCCTCACCAGCGCTCCCTTGGCCGCCTTGTCCTTCCCTCTGCCCTTCCGAGGGGACATCGGAGAGCCCGGAGGTGCCTTCCCGGCCCCGGCCGCAGGGTCCCTGTCCCCCTCGGTGGCGCTGGCTCCGCGCTGCTTGCGGCTCTTCCTCGGCTGCGCCGGCACCTTGGGCCGCACCACGCTGGGGGATCCGCCCGGGGAGCTCGGCTCCGCGCCCGCCCTCTCCTCCTGCGCTGCCACCCCGGGCCCCGTGCCCAGCGCCGGGCTCGGGGGGTCCCCCGCGAGTCCCCGCAGCCCGGGCTCCGAGGGGACGGCGCTTTGCTCGGCCGGAGCCTCCGGCTGTGCCACCGCTCCCGGCTGTGCCAGCTGGGCTTGTCCCCCTCCCGCGTCCCCGCCCTGCTCGGGGGCTCCGGGGGGCTCCACGGCCTGGCCGTCCCCGGCCGCTCCCTTCTCGGCCGCCGTGTCCTGCCCGGGGCTCCCCTGGGCTGCGCCACCGGCCGGGGTGGCCGCGGGTGGCCGCGGGGGCTGCCTCCTCTGGGCGCTGGGCATGGCAGCGGGTGCCAGGCGCCCGGGCTGGTCGCTGTGGCACGGGAACCTGCCCGCAGAGCCCGGCTCCGCTTCGTCCTCGCTGCCCGACAGCAGCTCCGGCACGGAGAGGTGCCCGCGCTCCGGCCGGGGCAGGGCGGTGTCAGCGGCGGTGTCACCGGCCACCCCACGTGGGACAGCGCTGGCCGTGCCAGCCGCTGGCTCGCTGCCCGCCCTGGCCGCGGTCACCCCGTCGCCGCCGCGGGGACAGTCCCGTCCCGAGGCGTCCCCTTGCTCAATGTCACTGAGGCACTGCTCCTCGGCCGTGGCCAGCGAGGCCGGCGCCAGGCTGCACTCCTCGGAGGCCTGGAAGAACTCAGCCCATTCCCGGTCGTTCAGCTGGATGCTGTACTCGAAGTTATCCATGCCTGCGGCAGGGGAGCGGGGACAGCTCAGGCAGGAGGGGGTGGCACCGCCGTGGGCCCGCGGAGGCGAGGTGTGGGCCCCGAGCCTTCCTCCCAGCTCCTCCCTTCCATCTGCTCCTCCTCACCCGTTCCCAGCCGAGCCCCAGCTGGAAATTCCAGACAAAACCCAGCTGGAAATCCCAGCCCCTGGCAGGCAGCCTCAGCAGGATGGGCATGGCCGCGCTGGACCACAAGCCAGCCAGCAGTGGCACAGGCCACTGCCACCCCGTCCTGTCCCCACCTCCTCTGCTCCCCAGCACGGCAGCACCAGGGCTTTGGGATGCTCCCAGAGCTGCACGGGGGCTTTGGGGTTCTCCCAGAGCTGCACGGGGGCTTTGGGATTCTCCCGGAGCTGCACGGGGGCTTTAGGATGCTCCCAGAGCTGCAAAGAAGTTTTGGGATTCTCTCCACCCCCCTCTCCTGCTCATTTTGCCTACAAGCCGCCTGAAAACCCGGGGCAGACGCTCCCGAGGTTGCCGCAGCCCGGAGCCGCAGGACATCCCAGCAGCGCCGCGGCAGCAGCCCCGTGCTTGCCCGGGGCCCCTCGGAGGGAGGCGCAGCACAGCTGGACAGCAGGACAAGCGGGGAGGTGACAAAGGCCGTCCTACCTGTCCCCAAGCCCCAGGCGGGGACGGAGCCATTCGAGGAGCCACGCAGGAGAGCCCTCCCAGCACAACATGATGCCGGGGGCAGAGAGCCCGGCTCCAGCTCAGATCCATTCAGGGGCTAAAAATAGACCCCCCTCCCTCGCCGGTGTCACTTGAGATCCCAGCGCCACCGGCCCAGAGGGCAGGCCCATATTTAGAGCTGGTGGGGACGTGCCAGGGTGCCAGCCAATGTGTGACTGTGCCATGGCCACGGCTGGGGGCACCGGGACCACTCGTGGTGCCCCCTGCTCGCCTCTGGGGTCGCTCCATGGGGAGGGGGACAGGCCACGGAGCTCCCGGCCTTTGGCACACCCGGGTGGCAGTGACTGTCCTTTTTCCCACAGAGCCACTTCTTGGCCTTAGTCACCCGCTCCAGGGTGACACAAAATCACCTCGGGGACAGGGTTCACCTATTTAGGGCACTCCCAGCTCATTTACGCAGGGTGACATCAGGAGGTCACAGCCAGCACCGCGGTCTTGTGACAAACCTCGCAGGGCGTGTGGCAGCCGTCCCACGGCACCCGGGGCCACCTGGGCCACGTGCTGCGGGCAGCCTGGGGCTGCAGGCTCGGGGGGAGCCTGGCACAGGGCAGTGACAGAGCGGCCAAGGGCGGCCTGGCAGTCACGAAGGCGAGCCAGAAATAACCCTCAGCTCCCACGAGCCCCCGGCCTTCCTCCCACCCTCCTCCCCCCACACGCCCTCCCTGTCCCTGTCCCTGTCCCTGTCCCAGAAAAAGCTGCCCCGAAGGAGCTGCCTGCAGGAAGGGGCAGGGACAGTGAGCCCCAGGCCAGCCCCGCTGTCCCCAGCACTGCCCCGAGGCTCCGGCCACCCCTGGCCACCAGGACAGCCCAGCTGGGCACGGCCGTGCCCAGGGCTGCGGGGGCTGGGGGAGCCAGGAGGGACCCGTGGGCTCTGCACCCCCTTGGGTCCCACAGGCTCTGCACCCGCCTCGAGGGTCCTCCAGGCGCTGGCCATGGCCCCCTGGCCACCCCAGGGAGACGGGGGACAGCTCCGGGCTCTGTCCCCACAGGCAGGGGACAGCAGGGCCATCCCGCGGGATGGAAGCTCCCCGTGGTGGCTGCTGTCCCGCACTGCACGGCCAGGAGAGCCAGGAGAGAGCCAGGAGAGAGCCAGGAGAGCCAGGAGAGCCAGGAGAGCCAAGAGAGAGCCAGGAGAGCCAGGAGAGAGCCAGGAGAGAGCCAGGAGAGCCAGGAGAG
>VWZV01008109.1:15589-29269 GCA_013397155.1 Irena cyanogastra | reverse complement strand
CTATTATTAGTCTCGATGAAGAGAGAGACAGAAGAGATGTAAAACTCAACACGAATGTATTTCCTGGTTACAATCCCTTATAAATGCTTTTCAGCCTATTAGCTTTTGCCACACAATTCTGCTGTTCCTCCCAACACCAATCCCCCGTATTTTTACCCACGTGGTCCTGCCACAATGCATCTCTTACGCTTCCAACACAAGGCTGTATAAACTCCCCATCAAGTTTCAAGAATTCTTCACAAAATCCCTTTCTCACGGAGGGCGTTCATTAACCCGCTCGGTTCCCAGGCTGCAAAGTGGGAATTCCCAAATGCCTGGGCAGCTGCACCCCCCTGTGCCCACGGGAAGGGTTTCCAAGCCCCCCCCCCCGTTGTGGACGTGCCAGCAGCGAGGGACGGTGACACTGTGCCAGGGGTGACACTGTGCCAGCTGTGACACTGCCAGCTGTGACGCCGTGCCAGCTGTGCAGGAGGGAGCTGTGCCAGGAGCAGCACCAGGCTCAGCCTGAGGAGCCCAAATGGCACTGGCAGCAAAGCTCGAGCTCAGTGCCAGCTGATGGCCCCCGGGACCTGAGGAGCTCGTGTCCCTGATCCCGGAATCCGTGTCCCTGATCCCCAAACCCGTGTCCCTGATCCCGGAATCCGTGTCCCTGATCCCCAAACCCGTGTCCCTCATCCCCAAACCCGTGTCCCTCATCCCCAAACCCGTGTCCCTGATCCCCAAATCCATGTCCCTGATCCCCACATCCGCCGCCTTGGCTCGCCTGGCAGTGAACAGCCCCAGCTGAGCAGAGCTTCCTTTAATTTGTTCCCAGGTTTTTGCATACAAAGCCCCACGGAGAATCGCAGCCAGCCCAGATCCCTGATCTCCTCAGGGTTTTCCAGAGGTTTCTGAGGCGGAATTAGGATTAGAGCTGGGGGAATGACTCTGGATTACCCACTCCAGTGCCTCAGGGGGGCTCCCAGCAGCCCGACCTAAAACCCCAGAGCTGGGACTGGAATCCTGCAATGATTTGGGCTGGAAAAAAAGCTCAGCCCCAGCCCTGCCACGGACACCTCCACTGTCCCAGGCTGCTCCCAGCCCCAGTGTCCAACCTGGCCTTGGGCACTGCCAGGGACCAGGGGCAGCTCTGGGTGCCGTGCCGGGGCCTCCCCACCCAAACCTTCTCCCTAAATTCTTCCTCTCCCAAGCGAAAGCCCCGGTTCTCTCTGTTGGCCCCACATCCCCAGGAGCCCTCCGGCAGCGCGGGCAGGGCAGGAGCCCGGCTGGGATAATCAGCTGCTGGTTAATTGGCCAGGCAGCGCCTGGAGCCAGCGAGGGGCTGCCGCAAGGAGGCCGGAGCGAGCCGGGCAGCAGCTGAGGCTGGCCCTGCACCTTTTTTATTCCTCCCCCGGGGGAGAGAGGCTCAGAAACTCGCGGCACGGGAGCACGGCTCCCCTGCTCTGGCATCTTAACAAGAAGCAGCTGCTCGAGGCAGAGTGAGGAACCGCGCAAGGAAAAGGCCCCGCTGCATTAATTAAAGGTCACGGGGCCGCTCCAGAGGCTTCCCAATTACCTCTGCAAGAGTGTGGCTAATGTGAGATAATGATGTCATACAGCCACTAATGAGGCAGGTTATCCAAACCCCCGGCCCCCTCCCCGCCAGGACCCCGGGGATGAGCCGGGGAGAAGGGCCACCCTTCCCTCCCCACCTCCTCCTCGAGGGCTGGATAACGGAGCCAGGGCCGGCAGGAGGAGAGGCCACGGCCCTCTTTGAGGCTTTTGTGTCGGGGAGCTGCTCGGCAAGGCCCCTTCCCCTCTGGAACTGCCCCTCAGGAGTGATGTCAACAGGATATTGTGGGGCACTGACCCCGCTGCCGCCGAGCCCGGCCCCATTAGCGCGCCTTAATTGGACGTAATTGGGAGGTGGAAATCTGCTCCTGCTCGGGCAGGATCCAGCCCTGTGCCTCCGAGGATCTCCAGGGACTGCGCTGATGGGGAGAAGGAAGCGCCGGCTCTTCTATCAGCATCCCTCAGGGCAGGAGGAGAAGTGTCCTGGGGCTGTGTCCGGCCAGGGGACACAAAATCCCACTGGGATGGTCCCCTCTGAGCAGCAGCCGTGTCCTCACCTCCTCCCCCTGACCTCCACGGGGCCTTGGGTCAATATTGGCTTGGGGGGCAGGTGGGGACAGTGTTGGAATGCCCAATTCCTGCTCCAGGCAGGGAGTGCAGGGACAAAACGCTGGGACAGGGATTAAAGTCAGGCCACAAATGGGAAAAAAGCCCCAGGGTGCCAGTTCTCGGAACAGGAAGAGGAAAGGGGACAGAGAGCCAGGGAAGCACCCAAAATAAACCAGTGTGAGCACCTGGAGTGGACAGAGGTGGCACCCCCGGCTCCACAGCTGAGGACTGGGCTGAAAGGCTGAGTGTCCTGGGATGTGCCAAAGGAAGCAGCCCCACAGCCCAGCCCCAAATCCCGACCCTGCAGAGGGACAAGCCTGGGTGAGGGGCTGCTCCTTTCCCAGCTCCTGTGTCCAATTTTGGGTCTCTGAAGCACAGGGGGCCCTTCCCCAGCAGCCCCCAGCCTGCAGGGATGCCAGAGGCTCCTTTCTGTCCACGGAGCGTTCACCTGGCTGACACCAGAGCTCTGCAGCACGGCTCAGGGGGTCTGGCAGCCCGGGAACGATGGAGAGCTGCACAGCTGGACGAGCTGCACAGCTGGACGAGCTGCACAGCTGCCGGTGGCCTCCAGCGCTGGGAACGCTCCCCGGGAGAGCTTCCTGGTGGCCAGGCTGCTGCAGAACCGCTGTGACAGAGCCCAGAGTGCAGCCCCGGGCCGGCCGCTGCCTCCTGCAGGGTGGGTCCAGCGCGGGAGCCAGCCCGAGCCCCGGAGGGATCAGGGCCGGATCAGGGTTTGTCAGCAGCTGCTCCTCGGCCTCTCCCCGTGGCCCGGCTCTCTGCTCGGCTGGCTCCTGCAGCAGCACGCTGTTCCTGCCCCAGGCCTCCCCTCCGTGCAGGGCCTGAGCTGGCTTCTCTGGATCGCTGCTCTTTCCAGGCCAAGTGCTGCTGCTGGCGGGAGGCAGCGCAAAGGAGAGATCAGGAGCCCTGCCCTGAGCCTGATCCACCTGCAGAGCTGCTGGAGGGGACTCCACAGCAGGGACAGAGGCGGGAGAAGCAATTCCTCCTCTCCTCGGGCAGCCGGGAAGTCTCTCCCACCCAAGACCTCAACAAAGCCCTCCCAGAGCCACGCCGAGGAGCTGCAAACTGGAATTTCCTGGGGATAAACTGCAGTGACCCCTTTTCCAGAGGAGCTGCTGAGCTCAAACCGGATCCAGAGCCATAAAAGCAGGAGAGTTTGGGAGCAGGAGCTGCCAGCTGCGATTCCTCAGGCTCTGGGAACAGACAGCACATGACTGGGCTGGGAGCGCTTGCAGGGGGAGGCAGAGGTGGAGGGAGCGGCGATCTCGGAGCTCTCCCGGGGAGGCAGAGCCGAGCAGAGCCGGGGCTGCTCGTTATCTGCGGCTCCCAGCCCTCCCACATCCTGCACGGCCAAAGGAAAAACTGTCGGGGCAAAGCGGGAGGGAGAAGAGAGATGAACAGACCCAAAAGGCAGGAGCGGGAGGGGCAGAGGGGGACCCGGCCGTCCCAGGGGGAGGGAAAGGGCACAGCCTGGGCTGATAAGGAGATTTTTGCCCACCAGGATCCCGTGGATTCCCAGCCAGGCTCCAGCAGCCGAGGGTGGGGTATCGTCCCTCTGCCAGCACGATGACATCTGCGGCAGGAATTCTGCTCCCCCAGGCCGGCTGGGATTTTTCCGTGCACTCCCGGATCAGGCTAAATCAACAAAATCTCCCGACCTGCAGTAGAGGAAGAGGCTGGGAAGGGCTGGAGCGCTAAACCCTGACCTTTGCTAATCCCCGGGCAATCGCTGCGGGCGAGAAGCTCGCTGCAGGCGCTGGCAGACTTTGCTCTCCCCACGGGCAGCGTTGTCAGCCTCCCGAGCAGCCGGGCTTTCCTGTCAGCCCGGAGCAGCTGTGGGGCAGGGAACGGCTCCAGGAGCTGTCAGCCGCTCCCGGGAGGATCCCAGCGCTGGCTGGCCACGGGGCTGGGCCTTCCAGGGGAGCTGGGATGGGCTGCTGGCCCCTCAGGAGAGCAGCAGCACCTCCCTTTGCCTACTTCTCCATTTCTAAAAATGGGGATAACGAGGCTGAGGCCTTGGAGATGTTGCTATAAAAAACAATCCCTGTGTAGCAACTGGAGTGCTTACAGCAGCCTGGGAAGGTGCTCCCGCTTCCAACCAAAACATGGATGTTCTGAGCAAATTCCTTGGCTCGCCTGGCAGCATCAGGACCCTCAGTCACGAGCCAGGCTCAGTTCTGGTTCCGGATTTCTGCTCCCTGCTGTCCCTCCTCGGCCACGCTGCCAATCCAGGCTGTCCCCAAGCACCGGCTTTGTGCAGCCCTCAAACCCTCAAACCATCTCCAGCGGGGAGAAATACACAGAGGGGGCAAAGCTGAGCAGCACCTGCTGCGAACCCAGCCCTCCTCCTCCTCCTCCTCCTGAGCCAGACCCGCCGTGGGGCAGGAGCAGAGCTCCCGCCGAGGATATTCCTGGCCGGAGCCGCGGCCCGCAGCCTGGCACGCTGTGCAGGGTGTGTGCAGCCTCACACGAGGCAGGGGGAGCGGGCTGGGGCTGTCCTGGTGCTGTCCCGGGGCTCGGGGCAGCAGGACGCCCCCCATTCCCGTCTTTTGCCGCGATGCAGAGCCCCGAGCACGGCTGCAGGATGTCAGATCCCTGCCCCCAAACGCTTCAAGAGGAAAGGAAATCGCGGCAGGTGAGCGGCTGTGCCTCGTCAGGGGGCTCAGGGCACAGCCAGACCCAGCCTGGCTCTGCCGGTGCCCCGAGCCTGTCGCGTTGTGATTGGTGTCACCATCGGTGTCACCGCTGCACGGTGGGGACGGTGACTCAGGGAACAGTGACTCATGCCGAGCCCGGCTCTGTGCTGATGGAATCGCTTCCCCGGTGCCACTTTCTGCTGGCACGGGCCCGGCCTCCCGCGCTGCAAACCCTCGTCCTCCTCCGTCCGCCCATCCCGGCGTAAATCCGGGCAGAGCTTGTTTTCCTTGGGAGGCTCTTTGAGCGGAAAATAAACACCGAGTCTGTCGCCTCCGAGTTACGGGCGAGTTTAGAGGCTGCAGGTGTGAGGAAGTTAATTGCCTGACACTCCAGTTTATCACCCTGGGCTCCGGCTGCTCCGCGGGGCTGTGCCAGGGCCACCCCCGAGGGTGTCAGACCTGTCACCAGCCCCGAGTGGCCCTGCGGGAGGGTGCCCCGCGCCTGTCTCTGCTCGCCGGACTCTTGCCCAACCGCGCGGGTGTCGCAATCCGGCCCCGGCAGCTCGGAGCGGTTTGCGCTCGTGTGGATTTGTGGAATAGAGGGGCGGAGAGGGAGAGAAAAACGCGCTTGGTGGCTTGCTTTGAACGCCCTGGGATGTTCGCAAAGCCATCGGCGAGTGATGCCTGCCCGGGACCCCCGGGGCTCGCACGGGGCTGGGGGTGGAAAGAGCCCGGCGAGTTTCCATCCGGGAAGTGGAAAGCGAGGATTATGCAGCATGGCTGTTCCCCTGCCCAGGGTAAATAACGAGGACGTGTGGAGCACAGGGAGTTCCCATCCAGAACGTGAAACCCATGGAACTACAGGGCACGGGGCGTTCCCATCCCTCAGCTAAAAAACAACCCCTCGACACCAGCGAGCTGCCCCGGCTGCTTCCCCCCTTCCCGAGGAGGGAAAAATTTTCCAGGCGGCCCCTGCGTGCCCTCGCGGCTCCCAGGGCCCCGGAGCCAGGCACAGCAGAGCTCTGGCCTGATTTCATCCCCAGACTCGTGTCTGTGCCGGGGCGGCGCTGGTGGCTGGGGCTGCCTCTGGTTCGTGTTAAGCGCGGCGCTAATGGGATCCATGTGACTGCGGGGGAACAGCCCTGAGCTCAGGGATCGCATCTGCCGGGGAGCCTGCCTGCTGCTCGTCACTCCCGGGGAGGCCCCGGGCGGTGCCACCTCCGAGCGGTGCCAGCCCCGGGCAGTTCCACTCCCGGGCGGTGCCACCTCCGAGCGGTGCCAGCCCCCGGCAGTGCCAGCAGGGATTCTCCGGATGCTCCTTCCCGTCCCCGGGAGCTGCCCTGGGTGGGATTAGGGGCTCCCCGGGGAACTGCCCGGCTTTGGAGGCCGGAGCACATGCCTGCTTTTGGGGGATGCAGCAGCATCGGCAGGGCAGGGGCTGGACAGCGGGGAGGAGCAGGGCAGGAGGGTCGGGGAGCAGGGCAGGAAGGAGTGAAGAGCCAGGAAGGAGGTTTGGGGAGCAGGGCAGGCAGGGACAGGGAGCCAAGGCAGAAGGGCGAGGCAGGGATGGCAGGCAGGGCAGGCCGGACTGGCCGCTGCCAGGCTCCCGAGGAGCCCGCCCGCCCTCTCCTCGTGCCCACAAAGGCTCTTTGTGCGATGCTCGAGCAGCCCCGAGCAGCAGCAGCGCGGGGGGAGAGGAGGGGCAGCGCCGCCGCGGGCTGCAGGAGCCGGGGCAGGGCTGGTGGCCAGAAGGGACGTTCGAGGAGGGACATTGACCTGGGCTGGGGCTGGCACAGCACAGCCCGACCCCAGAGCTCCGGAGCCCAGCCCGGGGGCAGGAGCTGCGCTCCGGCAGCCGCTGCATGCCGCTGAGGAGGGGAGCAGCGTGCCGCAGCCTTCCCGGGGAGCTCCCGAGGCTGGGCTCGGCACGGAATCAGCCAGAGCCTCTCCTCCTGAGAGACCTGCTCGCTCAGGCAGACACAGCAGCATGTCAGCCTTGCCGGGCCTCTGCTCCTCGGAGCTGGGAGGAGGAATCAATCTTCATTTGGCCGCCCAGGCTGTCCAGCTGATGGCAGCGCCTCGCTGGCTCCCGGGGCAGCAGCTGGCACAGCAGGGCTCGGCTCCCTCAGTGCCAGCAGGAAATGTCATCAGCAGTGCCGCTGAGGAGGCTGCAGGGAAGGGAGGTTTAATATTTAATTCCAGACCTGGTGTGGTGGCAGCTCCTCGGTGCTGCTGTCTCACCCCGCCGAGGGGCTCCAGCAGGAAAATTCCTGTGGAATCCTAAGCCCCCCCTCCCCGGTGCTCAGCACCTGGTTTTGTGGTTTTCACCAGCGAGTGCCAAACAGGAGCGAGCCAGCCGCGGCTCCTGGGCACTGCCAGGAGGAACAGCAGAGCTCTGAAAGCCAAATCTGCGTCAGCTCCCTGGGAAGGAGGACGGGAGGTTGGCTCGGTGACAGCGTGTGCGTTCAGCTCCTCTCGGCTGCCGCAGCTGTACCTGTTCCACGCTCCCAGCACGGGAAAATGGAGGTGTTTTCTGCCCCAGGCACCATCCCAGCTCCGCCCGGTGGGGTTTAGCGCTGGGTGAACGGCTGGTGATCAGGAAGGTCTTTTCCGACCTTACCACCGCTGGGATTCCGCAATCGCTGTCCCTCGGCTCAGCCACGTTCCCTCCACACCCCGTCCCCTCCGCAGCTCTGCAGGGCAACGCCTGGGCCACCCGCAGCCCAAAGCAGCGCGGGGGAGACAGGAGGGTGTCTGGGATGGAGGAGCATCTGTCCCACCGAGCCGCGAACTTCCCCAGCCAAAAAAAGGCAAATTGGCGGTGGCACCCGCGGGCATCGTCGCTCGGGCTCCCCTCCTCCCTGTCTGGCACTCCCTCCCGGCTCTGCCGGCTGCCCCGGCAGTGTTGATCTCGCCAGGCCGGGTGTGAAGCGCTAATTGCTGCTGACACCCGCCAGGCTGGCAGCCTCGGCTCCCCCCGGACCGCGCTGGGCGCTGGAGTGGCGGTGCCGGCTGTGAACTCCGACCCTGCCTCAGCCGCTGCCACCTCGGCGGTGACAGCCGCTCCTGGGCCCCTCCGGCCCTCCTCGGCAGCTCCACCTGCGCTTTTCTCTGCTGTTCTTGGCTGTCCCATCCCTGGAAGCGTGCCAGGCCGGGCTGGGCGGGGTTTGGACCAGCCTGGGATAAAGGGTGGCATCCCCTGCCCGTGGCCCCCTCAAAGCAGCGAGAGCAGCGGGACCTCCCCGCATTATTGCTCCATCCGTGACCAAAAATCCCTTTAAAGAGGAGCCAAAGCCGCGGCTGGTGTCTGGAGACAACACCCACAGCCCCGGGGTGGCCGGGCCGGGTGCTCTGTGTCCTTGGGACGAGCTCAGTCCCACCGGGATCAGCCTCTGGAGCATCCCCAGGGGACCTCAAGGAGTGACAGCAATTCCCGGTGTCCCCGGGCTGTCCGCTCCTTCCTGTCACCGAAACGGCTCCGTGTTTCCAGGATGAAAGGCGTCCTGGGGACAGGAGAAGTGTTATAAACAAATAAATAAAATCTCCGCGAGGAGAGGGGAGGGGAAGGGAAGGGGAGGGGAAGGGGCTCCCGGGGAACCAGGCAGCCTCACAAAAGGATGACGCAGGCGGCGAGAGCCGTGGAAGGATGCCAGGGGATCTGGAAAACAGGTTCTGGGGAAAAACACCCTCCTGCCGGCTCCGCGTGACGCGGCCAGGAGCCGGCGGTGCGGGGGCCCAAAACCCTGGAGCGCAAAGCCTCGCAGCACCCCAAAACCCTGGAGCACCCAAAGCCCCGCAGCACCCCAAAGCCCTGGAGCCCCCAAAACCCTGGAGCACCCAAAGCCCCGCAGCACCCAAAACCCTGGAGCGCAAAGCCTCGCAGCACCCCAAAACCCTGGAGCACCCAAAGNCCCCAAAACCTTGGAGCCCCCAAAACCCTGGAGCACCCAAAGCCCCGCAGCACCCCAAAGCCTCGCAGCACCCCAAAGCCCCGCAGCACCCCAAAGCCTCCAGCACCCCAAAGCCCCGCAGCCTCGCTGTGCTGCCCGGAGCCATCCCCGGCGTTGCTCCCAGCGCAGACCCCCGGGCCGGCTGCCGGGGACAGCAGCAGCCCCCGGGAGAGCAGCAGAACGCAGCCCGGCCCCGGGGGGCTGCACGGAGCCCCCTCCCAGCCCCGGCCGAGGTGCGAACCCCCCGAGCCGGTGGAACCTGCGGACAATGAGGAGGAGGAGGAGGAGGAGGAGGATGATCCCACTTCCTTCCCACCATTGTCTCCGGGAGCAGGGATGGGGAAATCTCCCCTCAAGTGCCTCCACGGGAGGTTTTTTCTTTCCGAGGCCGCCGCTTTGTTTTGCTGGAGTGGCTGGGACGCGCCGAGGGCCGGGAAGGGGCAGGGGGTGCGGTTCCAGCTGGGATCCCCGCTCAGCCGCGGAAAGGCGACCTGGATGCAGCGTGTGCACAAACCTGCTGTGCCCAGGATGAACAGGGAAAACGCGATTTTCTAGAAGTTGGGAAGAAGAGAGGTGCGGGAGTGTTCCGAGTATCTTGTGAGCTTTACCCTGTGGGCTCTGGTGGGTGCCTGCGCCCCGAAGCAAGCTCGGGGTGAAGTGCCAGCCCTTGCCGGGTGTGTGCGTGTCCAGGCTGCCACGGAGCAGGGCTGGGGCGGTTAATCAGGGCTGGTAATGGGGACATCGAACCCCAGCGCTCAGGAGCGTCCGGAAGTCTTTGGGGAGCAATTGTGCCGAGAAAAGCCGGCTCCCGGGAGGGCCGCTTGATAAATTAACTTTGGCAATGCTCGCCGAGCGTGTCATGCCAATAAGGCAATTGAGAGTGAAAAAAGAGCTGGACTGGAAAGGTGGGCGAGGGAGGGAAGTCCTGGAGACAATTGACAGAGACAGGGCAGGGGCAGGACCGGTGATTCCTCCCTCCGTCAGGGTGACACCGCTCGAGGAGTTAAGGAAAAGTGACAGCCCAAAAAAATGAAGTCTTTGCAGCACCGGTGGCCCAGAAGTCCTTCCAAATGAGCCGTGAAAGGCTGGGAGGGCCAGGCACCCATCACCCTGGCACTGTTTTCATCCCAAATTCGAATCGGGACAGCAAACCCCATCCCTGTCCCCCTCAGAGAGCAGCAGCCTGTCCTTGCTGTTGGTCTTGGCCACCCTGGAGCTCACGGTGTTTTTCCAGCTGCAGTTTGGGGTTTGCTCTTTCCGTCTCTTTCCTTTTTCTTTTTTCTTTTTTTTTTTTTTTTCCCAAACCAGATTCCTCTCCAGCGGCGTTATCCTGTATGGAAAAGCGTAAACACCCTCCTGGCAGCCAAAGGCAACAGAGCCACACGAGGAAGTCGGGCGGAGGCAGCTGGGGCAGGGCAGCACCGTGCAGGGCTTCCCCTTCTCCAGGCGTGACCTCCCTGACACGGAAACGGCCACTGCTGCCTCCGGTTTTGGCTTTTCTCTGTTTCAGACTCTGTGCTGATGCCTCAGGTTTTGGCTTTTCTCTTTTTCAGACTCTGTGCTGATGCCTCAGGTTTAGTTTTTCTATTTCTCAGGCTTTGTGCTGCTTTAGTGTGTGGGTCTGGGCTTCACATGAGGGGATGCTGAGCTCTCTGCACAGAGCAGGGAGACAAAACAATTCCTGCTCCAGCTGGGCACCAAGGACAAATGATCCAAAGCTCAGCCCAGGAGCACAAACACCGTGGGCTGCAGAGAGAAAAACAAGCAGGGTGGGACTGCATCAGCCACAGCTGGAATTGGACAATGAACTCCAAGGTGCAAATGGAGCAGAACTGATCACAGTGAGAGACTTTGTGCCCATTTTGTGCCCATTTTGGTTCATCCTGGGTGCAGCCCTGGCTGGGCTCTTGTGCTGCCCAAGGTGGATCCACTGAGGAGATCCTTTTAATAAATCCCTGCTTTATTCCTTAACCCTGTCCAGCTGCTGGCCCGGCCGGGGGTGGCATGGCTGGAATTGTGCCGGGTGTGGCGAGCAGGGAAGCTGCGACAGCGCCCCAGAGCCTGCCCGTGGTGTCACACGCGGCCCTGGGTGTCGCACACGGCCCTGGGTGTCGCCGCCGCCCCCGTGAACGCTCTGAGGGCCGGGTGATTACAGGGAATTAGCACCGCCCGCTAATTGGAGCGCCCAGCCCTTGGGTGGATGCCTCGGAGTCAGGCTGGCCTCTCCTGCTCCCGGTGCTCCCTCGGGAAGGCACGTCGGGCTCCTGTGTCACCTGAGATGTCCCGGAGCTGCCCCAGCCCTGAATCCATCGGGGTCTGGGGCTCCTGTGTCACCTGAGATGTCCCGGAGCTGCCCCAGCCCTGAATCCATCGGGGTCTGGGGCTCCTGTGTCACCTGAGATGTCCCGGAGCTGCTCCAGCCCTGAATCCATCGGGGTCTGGGGCTCCTGTGTCACCTGAGATGTCTCGGAGCTGCTCCAGCCCTGAATCCATCGGGGTCTCGCTGCTCCCCTTGATCGGGCGAGGCGGAACGGCTTAAAGGGCCGGAGGGCAGCGTTAGGTGGGATTTGGGGATGAAAAACTCATCCCTGGAAGGGATTTCCCACAGGAGCCCTGGCTGCCCCAGCCCTGGGAGCACCCTGGGCAGTGAGGTGAGCCCGTGGGGTGGAAGGGAATGAGTTTAAATCTCCATTCCCACCCCAACCAGCCTGCAATTCCCTGGAAATCCAGAGATCCTGCAGCGCTGGCAATCCCCAGCTGTCCCTGCAGCCAAGTCCCCTCATTTTGGCCACAAGGCCACCGCAGGAGGGCCAGGAGGGGACGAGGAAGGCGGCGGCAGCAGCAGTGGGGCTGCGCCAGGCTCCCTGAGAGCCCTGCAGGTACAGCCTGGCTGCGGTTTTGGGGTTTTTCGGCAGCATTTTTGGGGTAAAACAGAGCCCTCGGCTGAGATTTCCTCCGTGGGTAAATCCTGGGTGCGTTTTTGGGGTTTTTCTGCAGCATTTTTGGGGTAAATCAGAACTCTCAGCTGAGATTTCCCAGCAGCTTTCCCCCGTGGGTAAATCCTGGGTGCGTTTTTGGGGTTTTTCTGCAGCATTTTTTGGGGAAATCAGAACTCCCAGCTGAGATTTCCCAGCAGGTTTCCTCCGTGGGTAAATCCAGGGTGCATTTTTGGGTTTTTCTGCAGCATTTTTTGGGAATTCAGAGCTCCCAGCTGAGATTTCCCCCGTGGGTAAATCCTGGGTGCTGGATTTTGGGTTTTTTCTGCAGCATTTTTGGGGTAAATCAGAACTCCCAGCTGAGATTTCCCAGCAGGTTTCCTCCGTGGGTAAATCCAGGGTGCATTTTTGGGTTTTTCTGCAGCATTTTTTGGGAATTCAGAGCTCCCAGCTGAGATTTCCCCCGTGGGTAAATCCTGGGTGCTGGATTTTGGGTTTTTTCTGCAGCATTTTTGGGGTAAATCAGAACTCCCAGCTGAGATTTCCCAGCAGGTTTCCTCCGTGGGTAAATCCAGGGTGCATTTTTGGGTTTTTCTGCAGCATTTTTTGGGAATTCAGAGCTCCCAGCTGAGATTTCCCCCGTGGGTAAATCCTGGGTGCTGGATTTTGGGTTTTTTCTGCAGCATTTTTGGGGTAAATCAGAACTCCCAGCTGAGATTTCCCAGCAGCTTTCCCCCGTGGGTAAATCCTGGTGAATTTGTGGGGTTTTTGCAGCATTTTTGGGGGAATTCAGAGCCCTCAGCTGAGATTTCCCCCGTGGGTAAATCCTGGGTGCGTTTGGGTTTTTTCTGCAGCATTTTTGGGGTAAATCAGAACTCTCAGCTGAGATTTCCCCCGTGAGTAAATCCTGGGTGAATTTCTGGTTTTTCTGCAACATTTTTTGGGGAATCAGAGCTCTCAGCTGAGATTTCCCAGCAGCTTTCCCCCGTGGGTAAATCCGGGTGCCTGCAGCC
This sequence comes from Irena cyanogastra, assembly GCA_013397155.1. Lineage (NCBI taxonomy): Eukaryota > Metazoa > Chordata > Aves > Passeriformes > Irenidae > Irena > Irena cyanogastra. The sequence continues at coordinate 16,556 of VWZV01008109.1, read as the reverse complement.
GCTCCGTGGCTCCTGTCACTGCGTCCCCTGAGTGTCCCTGCCCGGCACAGGCGGTTCCCATCGGGAGGGACAAGGACAGCTTTGTCCCCGGCGAGGCCAGGGCCACCCGCTCGGCTGTGGCACGCAGGGCTGGCCCTGTCCCCTGGCTGCCAGCCTGCCTACGTGGCCCTCGGGGACAAATCCCCCGGAATTCTGCTCCCTGCTCCGGGCTTAAACCGCCAGGAGGCTGCTGCTGCTAAGGGGAATGTTGCATACAGGTAAAACTTTATAAAAAACAGAAAATTATTAAAATTATTAAAATTATTAAAATTATTAAAATTATTAAAATTGTAAAAAATATTAAAATAGTTAAAATTATAAATATATAAAATAGTATAAATAGTGGAAATATTATAAAACTATAAAATATTGTGAATATTATAAATACCACAAATATAAAACTATAAAGTATTATCAAGATTACAAATATCACAAATATAAAATTATAAAATATTATCAATATTACAAATATCACGAATACAAAATTATAAATTATTATATGTATTAAATATTATAAATATTATACCTATTATAACTACTATAACTATTATAAATATTATAAAATTATAAACGTATTATAAATATTATGAATATTATAAATATCATATATAAATTGCCCAACCAGGACAAATTTGCCTGCCTCTAACCACAGGCAAACCCAGGGCTGCTGCACAGGATCAGGGGAGGGCGTGAAGGGTAAAACCAAGACTGCTTCAAGGAAGAAGAAGAAGGAAGAGAAGGAAGAGAAGGTGAAGGAGAAGAAGAAGAAGGAGCAGCCTCCACCCTAAACCCTCCATCTTGCCCCATATATATCACTCCATTCTGAAACCCCAAACTCTGATTTTCCCACCCTGGGACACCACACACTTCTATCCAAACTCCACACCCACAATCCCAGTTCTGTCATTCCATTCTGGAAGCTTCTCCA
>VWZV01008089.1:173898-185885 GCA_013397155.1 Irena cyanogastra | reverse complement strand
GGTGGGGACATGGGGCGCTGGCTCTGCGGGGGACAGGGATGGGACCAGCAGTGTGCCCCCCTTTGCAGGATGCTGCAGAGCTTGGGGGACAGCCAGGGGCTGCTTTTAGGATGAGATTTGGAGTTGGTTCACCCTGGGCTGGTTGCTACCCGTGTCAGGGTGTGGGTGACACAAAGATGGGCTGTGGAGCCTGGGGATGTGGGCAGGGGTCACCAAAGTGCTGGGCAGTCCCCCAGCTCCACTGAGGTGGCCAGGAAGCAAAAGCCGAGGGAGCTGAGCAAACCCAGGGCAGGGAGGGGTGAGCCAGGCCCATGTGGAGGGAGGAAGCAAACGCCTCCTCCTCCTCCTCCTCCTCCTCCTCCAGCACGCAGAGCTGTGGGGTTCAGCACAAGCAGAGGGAGCAAAGCCCCCCCAAGAGGAGCCACAGAAGGGGTGCTGGTGAGGCCAAGCACAGGCAGGAGGGTGGGTTTTAGGGGGTCCTGGACAGCAGGACCAGGCATCCCCAGCCCAGCAGTGCCAGCGCCGCATGGAGTGGGAGGGTGGGGGGTGCAATGAGTCAGGGTTTGGGGCTTGGGAGCGGGGCTGGGGCAGCCCGGTGAGTGCCCACCAGCCTGGCCAAGCACCCTTAGCCCCCAGCACCCTGGGTGTGGGTGGGCGCAAACAGGAGATGGAAGAACAAAACGGAAAAAGCAGAGTGGTGTTTCAAACAGCAGGCTGTTGTTTGCCTTTTTTTTTTTTTCTCATTTTTCTTTTTTTTTCTCCTTTTTTTTGGTCTTTTTTTGTCTTTTTTTTTTTATCCTCTTCTTCGCTGAACTATATACAGACACCATGAGGTTTGCTGAAGGCAACATCTCAGATCAGATCAGTGTGATATTGAGAGCCGGGACCCACGGAGGGTCCGGCGGCCCCACAGTAAGACAACATCGCCGGGACCCCCCCTCGTACACGGACACCCCCCGCCCCCCTGTGCAGCCATCGCGGGTGGGGGATCCCGATCCGTCCCCCGCGTTTCCAGACCGGGTTTTACCGGGACCCGGCGGGAGGGAAAGCCCGGCGCTGGCTTCGCCCGCCCGGAGCGGGCTCGGGGGTCCCCGGTACGGCCCGGCCCGGCCCCGCTCTGCTCCAGGCGCTGCTTCCTCTGCCGGTCCCTCGCTGGCAGCGGGGCGGGTGCCTGCGGGCGCTACACTGGCTGCCTCTGCGGGGAGAACGGAGGTGTCAGCCCGGCGATCCCGTTGGAGGCGGGGGGTGACCCTGGGCTGTCCTCATCGTCCCTCCCCGCCAGTAACTGGGCATCCACCCGGGGCAGCGCTTTGAGAAGGGGTTCAGCCATCATTCACCACTTCGTCTGTGCTCAGGGAAGGGGACAAAACCCCTCAGACTCGGCTGGGGTGTCCCAGACCCAGCAGCACCCAGTCGCTGGCCCACTCGATACCCCCAGGGATGTGACGCCCACACAGAGCTGAGCATCCAGGATAGGTATCCCCAGGAATCTGGAGGCTGAAGGCAGGTCCTCCTGCCACAGGGAGCTGCAAAGCTTTGGGGGGTGCACAGGGGGCTCTGGCTTACCTTATGTTTGGGACATCTCAGAGAGAAGCTCTCCTCAGTTAATAAGCAACCTGCGAGGAGAGGACAAGGATGTGTCAGGGGACAGCCTGCACTTCGAGGCAGCTTCCCCCTAGTGGGGGGAACGCAGTGTCCCCCTGCTCCACGGCCACCCACCAGTCACAGCGTTTGTGTGAAGGGCTCAGCCGAGGCCAGACGAGCTTGTGACACCCGCCAGTGCTGCCGGCACAGTGGGCATCACCATCCTGGCAAGCCAGCGAGCCACGAGCCCACCCCTGACCCTGGGGCAACGGGCCCCGCATTCAGTTGGGTCAGAGAGCGCCCAGGACGCCGTGGCCCATCCCCGAGGCCGGGCTCACCTGTGTCGACAGCACACGCGTAGTGGTAGGTGTGGGGACACCCCTTCTGGCAGCAGCCCACGGTGGCTCCTGCTTGCTGGCAGCTCGAGCACTTCTGCACACACACCCGGGAATTCGGAGCAGGGAAGGAGAGATGTGGAGAGACAGAGAGACCCTGTCAAAGCCCAGCACAGAAGAAGAGAACCACGACGGCCCCAGCAGCGAGGGCAACACGGGTGTCCCTGATCCTCTCCAGCCCCTCCTTGCCTCTCCCAGGCAGCATTCTTCCTCCCGTGCCAGCGCACTGTGAACCACACCACGCCTGTCACTCGGTTGTCTGCAGCCATGCACGAGGTTTCTACCTGCCATGCCACTCCCCTGGATGGCACCGAGCCCACAGCCATACTCCACGGAGCAGGAGGTGAAGGGACATGACCTGGGTTGTGCCCAGCCTGCCCCGTCCCCAGCAGGTGCTGCAGAGATGGGAATAGCTGGCTCTGTGGTGAGGGCAGAGACAGCCATGAAATGATCACACAGCCTTGGGAATACAGCCAGCCCCCAAACCTGGCACTGGGGGACTTCTGGAAACACCCTGCACAGCCTCTGATGGGAGGCTCTCCCCTTCCTCTCCCCAGCACTAGAAATCCATGTCACAGAATACCAGAATGCTGTGGAAGGAATCTGAAAAAAACTCATCTCATTCCAGCCTCCTCCCACAGGCAGGAATACTTTCCACTAGAACAGGTTGCTCCAAGCCCTATCCAGCTTTGAACACTTCCAGGAATGGGCCAGCCACAACTTCTCATCCCCTTCAGCCACCTCCCTATTTTGCTCACAGGATGTGGCCTTGCTCCAGTCACTGTGGGAGAGGAGCAGGGCAGGCTCATCCCCTCCCTCCAGTTCCCCTTCCCCTGCTGCCCATCCCGGTGGCATCAGGCTGCGTTGTGCCCATTTTCATCTCCCACCCTGCGGCATCTGTCCTGCTCTGTAACACACGGCTGGGCCAGGGATGTGACAATCCCAGGGGGGCCCAGTTGCCTTCCTAAAACATAAACCGTAAGTTATTTCTGTGCCTAAAAGGGAGAGTTCAGGTGCTATCAGAGACGCAGCAGCAAAAATCTCGTAGGGAGCCAGCAGGGCTCATGGTGCTGAGCACCTGCCCAGCCCTCCCAGGGCAGAACTGTTAATTTCCATCCCGACCGGAGGCGCAGACACGGGAATGACGTTGGCTGAAGGAGGCCAGCGGAAGACGCCGCCTCGGGCGTGCGGCCGAGCTCTTACCAGGTCGGCAGCCGCCTTGACAGCCTCCTGCAGCCCATAGAGCTTCCCCGCCACCAGGAAAACCCCAGCGGTCCATACGGCACAGGCCTCGTGCAGCCAGTGCTCCTGCGTGTCGCCCGCCGGCTCCTGCGGCGGGGACTCGGCCTTGTGACATTCGTGCCGCCGGGGCTTTTCGGCCGCCTCCTCGCCCTCTGTCCTCTCGTCACAGCAGTAGCAGCTCTGCAGCCGACGGAACATGCCCCGCGGGCTGGAGCGCAGCGCGCTCTGCTTGGCCGCCTCGGCGGCCCCCTCCGGCCGCGCCGCCTTCCCGCCNCGCGGCCGCGGCGCCGGCCCGGCCGGTCCCCGCTGCAGCCGCGCCTCGTCGCCGGGCGAGTTGACGACGGTGCAGGTGGTGGTGAACTCTCCGCGCCGCTCCACGCGGACGTAGGGAGCGAAAGGCGGGGCGCGGCTGTCCGCCCGCAGCCGCTTGCAGGAGATGTACTTGAGCCGGATCNCGGGGTGCAGCAGCGGGGCCTGCTGGGGCTGCCGCCGCCGCTTCCCGCGGCTCTTGCACCGCGCCGGCACCGCCTTGGCCTTGCCGTGGCCCAGACGCTTCCGCTGCCGCTTGGAGTAGCCGTTGTAGTTGGAGTGGTTGGCCCGCGGCTTCGGCCCCCGCGCCGGCCCGGCGGCGGAGCGTCCCTCAGGAGCGCCATTGCTGCTCCCCGCCTCCTTCTCCTCAGTCTTTGGTTTCTTCTCCCGAGGCGCCTCCTCCGCACCACCCCCGCCGGCTACACGCTCCCGCGGCAGAGGTGGTGGCATTGCAGGGCTCAGGGGCGCCTTGGCCATGCCCAGCGCTGCTGCTTTGCCCTTGCGGTTCCTCTTCTTGGGCAGGAGCCCCAAATTCTTGGCCACCATGTTGGGGCTGGGCTGGGTCCCCGGCGTTGACCCACAAGCCTCCCCCTGGCAGCCGTCATGGGGCAGCTTCTTCCCACCACCCGGCTTCCCCTTCGGCGCTCGGCCATTGGGGTTCCGGCAGAGCGGCTCAGCCACCGGCATTGTGGGCACCTTCTGTGCCGCCCCCAGCTTGGGCAGCCGTGCATCGCCCACTGCCACAGCCACCCCGCTGTGCTTCACCACCCGCTCCCGCTCCGCCCCAGCCGGGCTCAGGGAGGAGCCATAGGCAGCTACTGTGGCTGCCACTGCTGTGGCTGCTGGTTTGCAGGTGAACTTCTTCAGGTTGGGCGAGGTGATCTTCTGGACGATGGCCTCCAGCTTGAGGCCGCGGCCCTTGCGGGGAGGCAGCACTTTGGTCTTGGTGGCCTCCTGGAAGGCTGCCCGGGAGGTGATCTTGATGCAGACATCGGGGGCCTCCTTTGGCAGGGGTGGCTTCGGGATGATTTCACCAGAGCTCTTGGGAGGCAGCTTGGCTTTCACCTTCTTGGCCACCGGCATCTTCTTGAAGAGGCTGGGGGGACCCTCTGGCTTCTCCTCCTTCATGCCACCACTGTTGCTCCGCAGGACCAGGTTCCTCTTCTTGGTGGGGATGGGGGAGATGAAGGTGGACTTCCTCTTCAGTGAGTGCAGGGGCCGCTCTGACATCTTGCCCCCCATGCCCGGCCCTGCTTTGGGCAGCTTCATCCGGGCACCCACCTTGCCCTCCTTGTGGGGGCTGCCCGGCGCTGGCAGCTTGAAGGCAGGTGGGAGGTGGTTGTTGGATATGAGCTTTTTGGGCGCCTTGCAGTTCTTCAGCCGGACATCAGCTGCCCGCTTGCCCCTCTGCCGCTTGGTGTAGAAAACCTCCTGTGTCTTCGTGCGGGAGCGCAGGATCATCGACCGCTGGTCCCTCTCCCCGGCTTCCACCGCGTCCCCCTCCAGTGGTGTTGGCCCTGCCACCTCCTCTGCCGCCACCAAGCCAGGCACCAGGAGGGTGGCATCACTGGCATTTTGCACCACCCTGGGGGCTGGCCGGCCATTGCGCTTCCTGGCTTTGAAAGCCACCCTCTGCTTCACACCACAGCCGGGCTTCTTCCCCAGCTTCTCCTGGTGCGCAGGGGCCTTCAGTCCCTCCAGCGGGGCAGGGGCACGGGGCTCGGCCAGGGCGGTGAAGGAGCGGGTGCACATGCGTGCCGGCAGACCCTCGGCTGGAAACCGCGGTGTTTGGCTCTGGGCGCTCTTGCTCGGTACCTCCGTCTGTCCGTCCGGCCCCGGGCAGGCGCCGGCTACGCTGCTGGCTGCTGGCAGCTCATCAAATGGACTCAGCACGGTGCTGCCGGGGCCATCCCCCTCTGGCAGCCGGCAGTGGACCCTCTTGTTGCGGAGGCTCTTGCCCCGTGAGACAGGCTCCATCTTCCCCAGCACATTTTCGGGCGTGAGTTGCTGCTTCACTGTGACCGATGAGGCGGATTCAGCATCGGCTGCCTCCAGGTGGGATGTCTCCCCTCCGCCATTCTCCTCCTCAGGCTGGATGTGGGGCAGGGAGGATTTGAACCAGCTTTTCACCTTGGTCTCTGTGCCCACAGCAGGGCCCAGCAGGATGACAGACTGACCAGAGAGGCGTGGGGTGGGAGCTGAGCTCTCCTTCTCCACTGTGCTGACGGTCTCCTCAGCAGACACAGGCACCTCGCTGGAGGACAGCACGGCCGGCATCTCGGGGGGCTTGGGTGGTGAGGCATCATAAGTCACTGACTTCTGCTCCGAGCCAGCCAGCTCACAGAGTGAGGAGTACTCCTCTGCCTCCAGGTCCGACTCCTTCAGATCCGGCGAGGAGATGATGGGGATCTCACTAAAGTCTCCAGCTGAGCAGCAGTGCCGGGTGTCCTGCAGCCACCTCTCGCTGTCTGCCTTTGTTGCTTCATCATAGGTCAGTGTCTCCTCCTCCTCCTCCATCACCTGCTGGCCAAAGTCCTGGACCGGCTCGCTCTTGGCTGGCTGCTCTCCATCACACAGGTCCAAGCCGCAGGCGTTTTTTTTCTCCTTGCAGGAGCTCACCAATTTGCTGGGGAACAAGCCCTTGGGGAGGTCAGTGGCCTGGAGATCCTTCCACCGCAGGCAGGCCTCGCCCAGGCTCTCCTCCGGCCACTCGAAATGCTCCATGGCATTCTCAGACGTCACCGAGTTGGCGGTGGTGTTTGAGTAGCAGCTGTAACCGGTGGCTCCCGCGCTTGACGTCGCTGCCGGGATGCTGGGCTTGGAGTTGAAGGCCAGTGGGGCAGTGTCTTTCAGCACATCCTTGCTTTCGGTGGCTGTGAACTCCACCTGGGGACCCTCGTACACTTCCTCACTAAAGTCCTTCCCCGTGCTGGCCCCTGAAGCTTTGTCCAGCTTGAGGGGCTCGGTGAGCGTGCTGGAGTCACCCTGGCTGGGCCAGGCACCCTTCACCATGGAGTCCAGGCTGGGCCGGTGGTTCTCCATCTGGAAGGGCGACTTGGTGGTCTCCTTGCCCAGCATGGGCAAGTTGGCCCAGGCTTTGTCTGCCTTCTCGCTGATGGCATCCTGCAGGACGATGATCTCAGAAGCCAGCTCCTCCTGGGACAGGGCGCTGAGGAGCAGGCGGGGGCAGTCTCGTTCATTGCTCACATACTTGGTGAAGGTCTCCAGGGGCAGGGTGGCATGGATACTCTGGAAAGAGTCATCTGATTTGGTGGACATATCGTCTGGGGAGGTCACAGAGCAGGTGGACACTGACTCAGGCTTTGCCTTGGAGTTGCTGTTAACGCGGGCAGGGCTGCGGTTCTGGTTGCAGTACAGGAAACTCCTCTCCAGCTGGTCCTCTGACCCACTGAGATAGTCAGTGTCCTGTGTCTCAGCATGGACAGACTGGGGGGTGCTCAGCGGGTCGGACAGGGGGGTCCCCACCTGCTCTGCCGAGTAGGTGCTGCTCTCAGGACTGCAGTGCTGCCCCTTGAGCTGCTCGGGGGTCCTCGCTGGGGTCTTGATGCCTTTTTTCTGGGGCACAGCTGCTTTGGAGAGCAGCAGCTGCTGGACAGTGTTGGAGATGTTCTCCACCTGGGAGGTGAGTGCCGTCAGGCTTTGCAGGCTCAGGTCTGACAGCAGGTTTTCGGGCAGCTTCTCCTTCTGCAAGTTCTTGCAGTTCCCGGATTGAGTGTCGGGGCTTGTCCCGTCAGTGGGAGAAGGGTTCAGCAGCGGCATGAAATGGCTGTGGTCAGCAATGCCGGCCGGGAAGGCACCAGCATTCAGCGGCTGCTGGCTGTATTGGAAGTTCTCCAGGTTGGGCATCAGAGGGGAGGGAGTGGAGCTGTAGGACGGGGACCTGCCGACGGAGCGAGCCGGCGAGTGGCTGGCGCTGGGGCTGAAGGTCTGGTAGTACTGCTCCGGCGTCCGGACGGGCGGCGCATCGCCCTGGCAGTAGGTCTGGCCTGGCTGGTTGTAATGTTGGTACTTGGCCAGGTTTTGGTAGTGGAGGGTCTCTGAGGCATGATGCCGCCCCTGCATGGGCTGCGGGGGCTGCGGGGGTTGTGGTGGCTGCGGGGGCTGCGGTGGTGGCGGCTGGGGGGGCTGCGGCGGCGGCTGTGGGGGCTGCTCGTAGCCAATGCGGTTGGGCTGGTAGCCATGCAGGTTGGGCACGCGGGGGCCAGGGGCCAGGCTGGCAGCGCTACCCAAGGGCCGCTCCAGCGGTGGCTGCCCCGAGGGCGCCGTGCAGCTCTTGTAGGAGTGTGCCGGCTGGCTGCCCCCCGGCACCGAGGAGTAGGTGGAGGAGGCAGGGAAAGACTGGGAGTGCTGCCCGAAGTGAGGGCTCTGTGAGAAGGGCATGGGTGAGGAGACATCGTTGGGCAGTTTCTGCCGCTGCAGCTTGGGGTAGGGGAGTGCGGGTGGCTGCTGCTGCTGTTGCTGCTGCTGCTGCTGCGGCTGCTGCTGCTGGAAGTGAGTCCGGAAGGGCAGCGAGGTGGCCGCCGGCTCATGGTAGGGCCGCCCACCCGCCAACGCCACTGTCTTCTTCATCAGATTGTCCTCATACTTGGCCACGCCGCCGGGCAGTGCCTGTGGCTGGCCACCCCACGCCTGCAGGCTCTCGTCCCCGGAATACCGGGCCGGATAAGGGCTGTTCTCCTGCACGGTGTAATTGGAAAAGGCCGGCCTGCCCTGCAGCTGCTGCCCTGCTAATTGCTTGTTTCCCCGGTGGTATTTCTCCACGGCGCTGTTCTCATAGCCCGCGTACGGCAGCTGCTGCTGACTGTAGTACTCCTTCGCCACCAGCCTCTGCCGCTCGCAGTTCGGCCCTGCCTGACTTTGATGCCTGTAATTCTCCAGGCGTGATGTATCTTGTGAAGTCGGCTGGTAGCTCTGCTGGTTGCCATGGAAACCACACCTTTCTCGAAAGGACTGCATGGCGCGGGCTCGTTATCTGCGAAGAGAGAGAGGCGAGAATTCAAATGAAGCGTCGCCACCGCGGTGGGCCGGGGTCCCAGAGGGCCAGTGTCACCTGCACCGTGGGGACACCATTGCCTCGCCTCACCTCAGCTGCTGGGCACTGCCCCACTGGGCATTGTCTCACAGCCGCCCTGGAACACAGCACGTGATGCTGCATCACCTCGCATTGCCCTGCATTGTCTGGCATCACCCCATGGTGCACTGAATTGCCTGCATGGCCTTGTATTGCTCTCCAACATCTCACCTCATGTTTCACCTCCCTGCATCTTGTTGTCTTGCATCACCCTGAATTGCATCGCCCTGGTTTGCCCTGCATTGCATCGCCTCACACCAGCTCCCCTTGCTTCATGTTGCCTTGCATTTCATCACCCTCATTTGCATCGCCCTGCATCACATTGCTTTGCCTCATCCTGCATCGCATCACTTTCCATTTTGACTCCCTGCATTGTGTTGCCTTGCATTGCATCGCTCTGAACTGCATTGCCCTGCATCTCCTCCTCCTGCCTCACCTCACATCACCCTGCACCACATCACCTTGCATTTCACTTCCCTGCATCGTGCTGCCCTGCATTGCATTGGCTTGCATTGCCCTGCATCCCACTGCCCTGCATCCCATCTCTGTGCACTGCACTGCCCCGGATGGCAGCAGCCGGCTCTGTGTCACCTCGCATCGCTCTGCATCGTGCAGCGTCACCCCCATCACATTGCCTGGCGCTGCATCCCCACCTTGCAGCGTTCTGCATCCTCCTCTATCCCCTCTCCCTGCATCACAGCACTGTGCCCGTGGCCAGGAGGGTGCTGGGGTCTGGTTGCCTCCTCCCCGCCTGCAGTGGTCTCAGCCACCCTCCTGCCCCTGCTGCTGCAGCTGCCCGTCCCTGCTGCCCACTCCTCCCTGCCCGGTCACCTGGTGCAGTGACCCCCCACACCGTGTCGGGGTCCCTCTGCTTTGTGTTCCACACATCCACCACCCCTCACATCCACAAATCGCTCCCGCCCTTCTCACACGCCTCCCCAGAGACGCCGGGATCCTGCGAGCGCCTCTGCACACCCCTCTTATCGCCATTCTTTTTAATTATTGGGCTAATTACTGGAAGCAGCAGCGCGGAGGGCCAGAACCGCAGGCTCTGCTGCAAAAAAAGTCATTTCAACTTGCTGGCTCTGCCTGTCTCTGCCGGCTGCTGCCTCCCGCAGCCCCCCCGGCCGCGGCGATCCCCCTGCCCCGGCGCGATGCCATCTGGAAGCTGTCTGCTCCCGCCAGCAGCCGTCATTACTGAGCGCCTCGCCCCCGTCGTCATTAAAGCTCCCCATTTCCTCACCCTGCTTGCTCTGGGAGCAGGGACACACCTGGGTCACTGGTTTGATCTCTTAAGGCAGTCAAGGGGCTTGTGGGGGCTAAGGAAGGGCTTGGTGGCAGGGGGATGCATCCTGCCTGTCCCCAGTAGCAGTGGGTTGGAGGTACCGGGGTGGACACAAGCCTGGATGAGACAGAGATTTGTCAGCCCCAAGGGTCTGTGGCTGTCCAGGGACATCCTCAGTGCTGCTGCCTTGGCGGTGACACAGTGGTGACACCACTGCTGTCTCTTCAGCCTCCATCAAGGCAATGAGTATAACAAGAGGAGGGCACGGGGTGGTGGCAGTGTCTGTCCAAGCCCATCCCAGCTCCTGGCACACTTCCCTGTGGTGCCAGGCAGCCTTGAGCCAAGACATGGATTTGTGTGTGTCCCCACATGTCCCTCCATCACCCTCATGCCATTGCCACAGCATGCCAAACACCACATGGTCCCTTTGCTGGCAGTTCTGCCACAGCCACATAAACCATATTGCTGGTTTGACAGGTCCCAGCTCATCCCTTTTCCTTGCAGCACCCACCAGTAACACCTCAGCACCTTTTTGGGGTCTACACACACATGGGGATTTATTCAGTTCTATTTGCACAAACACCAGCTGCCCAGGCATGCACTGATCACACAGTGTCCTTGGGTACCACTGGAACCAGGCTCAGTGGCACCCACACCAGCCCAGCACCCCATCCCTCCCTGTTCCCCATTCCCTTTTGGGATGTTTTCCATATCACTGGCACATATTGCACTTGCATCTTGCATGCTCTGCAGGCAACTGAATGCAGCTGAAGCCTAAATTCCAGGGAAAAGATGGATCGAAAAAATCTGGAAAGCTGGCACAAAAGCCCCTACCATGGCACGGTGTCCTGTGCCAGTGCTGCTGGAACAAAGGCAGGAAAATCAAAGCCAGGCTGTGGGGCAGCCCTGGGCTGTGGTGGGAGAATTAATGGGAGCAAAGAGCCCTTCATGCTGTGTGGGAGTGGGTTTGAAAAATGAAATCGGCTTGAGAAGACCCTGGGCTGAAGCTTTAGGGGGAGCTTTTCTCCCCTTTCTCCTTTATTATTAATTATCGTGATTAATTAATTATTGTTATAAATTAATTATCGTTAATTTTCCAAACAGCTGGGACAACGTCGGGATGAGCAAAAGCGCACGGCGCGAGGGGACGGATCAGCCACCAGCACGCGGAGGTGGGGATGCACAGAGGGAACGTGTTCCAGCCGGAATCCCACAAACCCAGAGCCACGGTCCCATGTCCCTGTGGGCCACCTGGGCAGCAGGCTGTCCCTGGGAGGGGACACGCTCATCACCAGCAGCACCGGGAGCCGTGGGCAGAGGCAGAGGCCGGCAGAGCCGCGGTGTTGCTGGGGAAGGGCCGTGCCAGATGTTGTGCCTGATGCAGGCTGTCTCCCAGCAAACGCTTTAATGGCATCAAATCAAGCTGTCGACAGCAGGGAGGTTACAGCCTTCCCCCGGAGAGGGAGGTGGCCGGGGCTGGCCCCAGGGGCCCTGCCCACTCACTGTCCCTGCCATGTCCCTGCTGGATGTGCTCTCCTGACCCTGAAGAAGTTTCCAGCCTCTGCCTCTGAGATGGGAATCGATACAGGGCTGTCGGCGCACGGCTCTGGCTGGACAACTGCCCTTGGCAAAGCCGTGCTGTGGCCAGGGCTCATGGCGTGGGTCCCTGGGAAGCGACAGGGCAGGGACTTGGGGCCACCACGGTGACCAGCACAGCACGACCTGTCCCTGGAGCACAAGGAGCAGCGCTCACTGCTGGCTACAGCCACCACAGAGCATCCTGTCCCCTGGGTCCCAAGGGAGCATGGACAGCCCAGCACGGCCCCTGTGTCACTCATGGGGGACACAAGGACCTGATGCACCTCCCTGATGTGCCAGGGTATGACCCGGGGCCATGATGGTGCATGGGGTCATGCTGCCATGTGCTGGGGGCTCATGCATGGCACGGGCCAATGCCAGGAGCTGAGCTGGGGCACTGTGTGGCACTGCCAGGCAGCATACATGGTGGCCCACAGCCCGTCCGCTGCTCGGGAGGATTTGTGCTGCGTGGCTGGATTCTGTGTTTCCTTCCTTCCTTCCT
>VWZV01008089.1:148285-173797 GCA_013397155.1 Irena cyanogastra | reverse complement strand
TCCTTCCTTCCTTCCTTCCTTCCTTCCTTCCTTCCTTCCTTCCTTCCTCCCTTCCTCCCTTCCTCCCTTCCTCCCTTCCTCCCTTCCTTTCCTCCCTCCCTTCCTTCTCCCCTTTCCTCCCCCTTTCTCTTGCCCGTCAGGGACATGGCATGGCCGGATCCAGAGCCCTCTGAAGGCAGCCCAGGACTTCCCATGGCAGGGACCCTCGGTAAGCACCCAAGACCCCCAGCTCCTCAGCCCCAGGGGACAAAGGGCGTCCCCCGTGTCCCAGCACGCTGGCCTTGCTTCCCAGCTGCTGCTCATCCCGCGGGGGCTGATCCAGCCCTGCTGCTCCTCCGGCTGCTCCCTCGCCTTCGCTGCTGTACCATCAACAAGGACTCAGCGACTAAAAATAGCAGCGCGCTCTCGCAGGGGGATGCTCCGCCATCGGAGCACTGCTGGCACCGCGGACACCCCGTTCCCCACCCCAAAGCCCCGGCGCAAACCCCCGCCCAACCCTCGTCCCACACCCAGGGGTGCAGCCCCATACGGTGAGGGGGTGTCGGAGCTGGGAACGAAGCGATCGGACCCCCCTGGATCCCCCGGCAGCTCTCAGGGAGGGGAATAAGCGCCTATCGAGTAGCGTCAGCCCCGGATTTGTTTAATTGTGAGCTGGTGGAGTTTAAAGAAACCCTTTCTGGCTGCCTGCCACACCGCAAAGTGCTCCGGAGAATTTGATTATTAAGGGAGGAGAGAAAAGGGGAGGCTGCGGGGGAGGGAGCCGGGGTGTGTGGGACAGACCGGGAAAGGGCATCCTGCCTCAGGAGCTGGGAATGAGGAACTGGGGGCATGGAACACAGACAGACCGCCCCTCAGCAGTGCAGAGGGACCCGTGGGGCTCGCCCGGGGTAGGGGCAAACCCTCCACGCAGCTGTAGAGCTGCTGCTGTTTGTCCCTGCACTCCACACGCTGCCAGTACATCCCCTTTCAATGCCCCTTTCTGTGAACCCCTTTAACGCACGCTCTCCCCAGTGCACCCCCTCACTGCACTGTCCCCCAATAAACCCCTTTAATGCACCCCATAATGGTGCCCATCTCCAGTGCACCCCTTCAATACACCCTCTCTCCAGCGCACCCCTCCAGTGCACTCCCATCAGTGCACCCCAACAATGCGCTCTCCCCGCAGCGAACCCCTTTAACACACCTCCCAATCCCTCCCATCACCACCGGCACCTCCCACCACGCCAGTGCTCCGTCCCAGCGCGGCCACCGGGGGTTGTGGCAGCCCAGGGCAGCCCGCAGCCCCTCGCAGCCCCCCCAGCCCCGCGTCCCGCCCCATTTCGGCGCTCAGCCGAGCGGAGCAGCTGCTCCCTGCACACTTCACTTGCCCGCAGATGATGATAAATGGAGCTGGGGCTGCGCCGCCCATTGCGTGGGGGTGGGCGGATGTGGGTGAGGAGGAGGAGGAGGAGGAAGGATGGGGTCCCCATCTCCCGCAGCCCCCCCAGATCACGCTGCTCCTCCCATCCAGCTGCTGGGGAATTCCCCGGGCAGGTCCAACCCCTACCCAAACCTCCCTCCAGGGGCTTGGAACCTGCCCAGGGAATTCCCATCGCGATGAGGTGCATCTCCATCCCCAGGTCAGCGTCCCATTTAGGGGCCACAGTCCTTCACTTGCTGCCCCCCTCCCAGCTCTGCTCCTCCCCAGTGAGGAATTTTCCTTGGGAAAAAATCCACCGCCTGCGAACCGCACTCATGACTCAACGTTTCTGCTGGCCCCGGTTCCTCTGTCGCTTGCCAGGGGAAGCCCGTGGCCGCCCCAACCTCATCCCCTCACATGGAAATCCGGCTCAGCCGCCAGCTCCAGCCTCTCTCCCCTTGGTTTTTCCTCCTTTATTTTGGAAGGGGGGGGTTGAGTCCTTGATGTCAGGGATGGGAGGTTTGCAGAGGGTTGGGCTGGGGAGGAGGATGGGAGGTTCAGGGAGTCAGAGCAAGTTGCTGGGCTTTTTTTTCTTGGTGGTGGAAAATGTCAGTTGGTAAGGAAGGATTTGAAAAGGAAGGGAGGAAAAAAAAAGGGGGAATAAGAGGAAGGAAAAAGGGGAAAAGAAGAAAAAAGGGGAGGGAAAAAAAGGAAAATTAAGAAAAGGAAAATAGAAAAAAGAGAAAAAGAAAGAAAAACATGGAGAAAGAGAAAGAATAAGAGAAAAAGAGAAAGAAAGAAAAAAGGTATAAAAGAAAAAAGAGAAAAAGACCAAAAAAAGGAAAAAAGAAGGAAAAAAAAAAGGCTGGAGGCTCACAGCAAAACAGATGCTCAGCCTGAGCCTTCCTGGGTAAATTCCCTCTCAGGAGCTGAACCATGTTCCACTCCACAGCAAAATTCATGGCCGGATGTACCACGGAGTGAGGCTCCACATGATCCTGCTCCCAGCCAGCAGCTGGACATCGACCTTGGGGCTCTGAGGGGAGAGGAAAACCAACCCTGTGGGAGGCTGGAAACACAGCTGAGGTTTGGAGAGATCCAGCAGTCTCCAAACCCAAATCCTGCTGCAGACCTGCCCGGAGCTGTCAGCACAAGGGTGCCAGGGCATTGGTGGCACAACCGTGGCCGTGGGGTTGGTGTCACCACCATGGTGACCTTCAGCCAACCCTCCAGCCTCACCCCAATCGAGCAGCACGGGGCCAGCACAGGGCCAGCGTGGCAGCCTGGCCAGTTCTCCACATGCTCACATTTTTCTTCTTTACTCATTTTCTGCTTGACAGGTTGGGATCCTTCTTCCTCCCTCCCCCCTGCTCTCGGCCTGACTCACTTCAATTCCAATAATAATTAACCATTCCAATCATTACTGTGACCGCTAATATTAACCCTCCCTTTTCCCCCCACATCCTGTTTGTCTCCTGCCTCAGTTTCCCCTTGAGGCAGGACAGAAGCCCCAGCCCTGCCAGGAGAGGCGGGGAGCAGATGCCATGCCCTTGGCACCCTCCTCCACAATGCCGATGCCCCAAGGGGTTCCTGCTGCTTGCAATAAAAATAAAAGCAAATAAAAGCTCTCCTAGTGGGTGTCCCCATCCCCAACAGAACGAGACCCCAAAGGATGACAGGTGGCCGTGACCCCCAGGACATTCCCGGCTGAATGTGCCACTGGGTCCAGCCCCTCTGGCTCATCCCTGGTCACAGCCAGTTTTTCTATCAGGAAAACTTTCAGCAAATTCACGCTGCCACGTCCAAAACCAGGAGGCCTCAGCTGCTGTGGGATGGCTGCTGACAGCAAAGGACAGACCCTGGCACCATGCCATGCCTTCTCCCCATCCCAAACTCTCTCTCCCTGTCTGGGAGAAGATGGGGCTTTGTCCCAGTGTCCCCACCACGCTGGGCACATGGGACATTTACGGCTGTGTTTTAGATGAGTGCTGTTCGATTATCACTGGGACAGAGATCCCCAGTCCCTGTCTCACTGAGACCCCCTGACTGATCCATGGTTATGGGGGGCATTACCCTGTCCCCCTCTTCCCTCCCTGTGACAACTCCCGCCTTCCCTTTTGGGGCAGCCAATCTCATGACCCAGCAACCGCCAGCTCCCCGCTGCCATCACCGCAAAATCTGTGAGGATACGGGCACCCCACAGATGCCACGTTTCTGCATCTGCCCTCAGACAGGTCCAGCACCGGAGCCAGTCCCGGCTGTGCCGCTGCCGGGCTCTGCCCTCAGCCGTCCCCTGCCGGCAGCAGACAGCTCGGTAATGAAGCGTAATGCTCCGGCACTCCCCTGAGTGACAGTGGCCAGCACCGCCTGTGTCCCCACGGCTCAGCACGGCCTCCTCTGCCTGCCAGGGAGGGGATGAGCATCCCCCTGCCACCAGCGGGGCTGGGGGCTGCAGAGTGGTCACCTGCTAGGGGATGCTGAGCTAGAATCCCCTGGGGGAAAGGCAAAATAAGGATAAAACGGTGTTGAAAGAAATAAATCAAGTAAAAAAAAATACATAACAGAAAAGAAGGCTGAAAATAATAAACTGAGGTTTGATGCTGTGTGGTAAATTATTTTGGTATTATATATTCCCCAGCTTCAAATCCTGAAGACAAATACTGGGGCAGGTGAAGTGGGAAGCAGATTTCCAAAGGCCTTCTCCCAGCTCCAGGTTATTGACTCTGTCAATCACGGCGGGCGCCGTCCACACCTTTGGCACCCCGCAAAATCGGTTCCTTTTGTTCCTGCTGAAAAACTGGGGGCGGGGGAAGAGGAGGGGAGAGGAATTTGGGGCAGGGAACTTCCAAAAGAGATGATTAAGGAGTTAATCTGCCTGAAATAGATAAGGAGCTTAGAGCTGCTGGTATTTGACTGTCCAAGTTTGGATTCAGCGTGTCTTAAACACTGGCTGGAATGTACTTAGATATGACCAAAGTACATGTCCCCCCGAGGAATTACCAGGTTGCCAATTAGATTTGCTTCCCAGATTCACTCAAACCTTCACAAGCTTCTTCAGAGCAGGAAAATTGCTGCTTGTCCCTGGGGAGAGGCAGAGCAGCCGCCGCAGCCAGCACAGCACGGCGTGGCACAACACGAGACCCCGGTGGGCAGCCACAGGATTTGCAGGAAGGTGGCACAGCCAGGATGATGGCAAGGAAGGGTATGGCCTGTGCCAGGGTATGAGGGCACCAGGCATGGCCTGGTGGCTGCTGCTGGGGGAATTTGGGTGGTTTTGGGTGCTTAGGGTGCTGGTGTGAGCCTTGCCATGGTCATGGTGCTGGTGCACTGGTGGGGCTCTCACCAGAGCAGGCTCAGCATTCCATGGGGTTGCAGAGCTATGGCTCTCCCTGCCTCCAGTCAGGCTTACAGTGCTGCCATGCAGCCAAGTCCAGCCTAAAACACCCCAGCTCAGCCTCCAGGCAGGGGACACAGAACAGAGCCATGATGGCACCTGGAGAAGGCAAGCAAACACCAAAACCTGAACAAACCCCAGTGGTGAACACCTGGCTCCTGGTCCCTGTGGGCACCTGGCACATCACAAACTCACCACAGCCCAATGCTCAGAGCAGTGAGAACCCCTGCCCATGCCAGGGCGAGGGTCACCATTCAGGGACCACAACAACATCCAGCACCGGGACAAAGTGGAGGTAGAAAAGCCAACACCAACTCCTGCAAAAACCCTTCACTATCCATTTATTTAAATCACTCCATTCCCATCCTTGCTATTTATGGTGCTTCATAACATGGTGGTGAAAGTAATGAAGTTTGAGGGGGCTGCATGACCAACACAGGGAGGACCATGATGGGAGATCCCACCACCAGCTCCCACATGCAGGCACCAAGTTCCTTTCCAATCCTGGGCTGTATTTACTAAATCTGAGCTCAGTTTCTGTGCTGGCATCCCAATCCCATTGAACAGTGTTGGGAGTGGCAGCCAGTCTCACCAGGCTGGTGTCAGCTCTGCGGGAGTGGCGGCAGCACAGTGATGGAAAGTTGCTGGAACATCAGCTTTGGATGCTGAGTCCTGGTAACAGTTGCTATGTGAAACATTCAGAGGTGGAATTTACTGTCACAGTTAATAATAGATGAAGGTTTTAGAATTTTTGATGCTTTACATTTTAAGCTGTTTGATTTATAATGTTTCAGAACAGGGTGGGGGGAGGCAGGAGCTGAACAGCAGCATGAGGTAAACAAAGCAAGTGGGGAGGTGGGCAAAAGGATCCATCCATCCATCCATCCATCCATGCATCCCCCTGACCATTCCAGAGATGGGCTGAGATCCCCCATGGCCAACAACGGGATGGGGTCTCCCCACCAACCACCAAAACCACTGAGCATTCTGGTGGAAAACCATGGCACGACTGGGACGGAGCCCCTCAATTCCACATCACACTTCATTTTGGAGTTTTTTTTTTTGCCTGCATCTCCTCCCTGTTTTCCTTCTGGCGGGTTGCTGGGTTATTTACTTGCTGGCACTCCTCTCTCCTCTCCTCTCTTGCAGGTGTATTTCAAGTAGCTCCGTAAATAGCAGCGCGCGGCGTGCCTGTGGTGGGGAGCGCGCGTCCTGCTGATTAGGAAGGCGCTGCCAAAAAAAAGAAGGGTCTCAATTCCCTGCCAAGCTGCCACCCTGCTTCCACAAGAGGTGCCAATGTCCTGGCATGTGGGAATGCTCCCCCTGGATCCCGGGGGGCTGGTACGTGCTGTGTCCACTCCTTTCTGGAATGGAGCAGGGAGCACAGGTGCTGTGTGAAGAACCTTGGTGTCTCCTGGTGTCCTTTGGTGTCCTCAATGTCCCATTATGGGCACCAAAGCCCTGTGATGGCTTCAGCTCTGGCACATTCTTCCCGCTTCTTCCAAACGTTGGAGCATCCCAACGTTTCCAGTGTGTGTGTGGAGCATCCCAGAGCCTCAGATGTGTGGTCAGGAGGATTTAATCCCAGCTCAGTAGGGCTTCAGGTCATGACACGAGGAACAGAGGGGGACTCCACACTTCCTCCACCAGTGCTGGGCACGCAGTGACATCTTGACAAAACTGGGGGGTGGGGTGGAAGAGAGGGGGTTCCCCTCTACTCACCCAAACACAATGCAGAGAGGAGATACTTTGCAAAGCTGTTGGGAGGATGTGGTGACTGAAGCCTCCAACACCTGAAGACATTCCAGCCCTAACCAGCTCCATGGCTCCTGCCAAAGCCCTGAGTGCACGCAGGGGCTGCCAGACCCCAGGAGGTGGCTGAGGTGCATCCCACACCACCAGCACCCTCCAGCCCCTCTGGAGCCCCTATTTCCCCCAGGACTGAAGATTCCCAGGGGTCCTGGGCTGAGCTGCCCCATGATGTCTCAATCAGGGCTTTGCATGGCCCCATTTACATACACACATCCCGGCTGGAGCTGGGTATAATTTCCTTATACAGCAGCTTTGACACACAGGGTAGCTTGCCTTAATGAGGAGGGTTATTCCACAAAGATCTGTTACTAATGGGCTTGGGGCAGGCAGAGCCCATGCACGCAGACTCCTGCTGCCAAACCCAGCACCACAAGCACCCAGATCCCCCCACGGATACAGCATCCCCACTGGAATTACACCCACGGCTGAGCCAGTGCTGGCAACCTCTGGCTTGGTGGGATCTCACCCAGATCCCGGTAAGATCCTGTGCCTCTGCCAGCTGCCTCTCTGCCTTGCATCAAAACCCACTTGGAGATCCAAAAAAGCAACTGTGAGGCATGTCTTAGCATGGAAACCACTCAACCCTTCCCAAAAGCCAGCTCCAGCAAGGGAGACTGAAGTCAGCACAGCACTGGAGTCCCCCAGCACACTGAGGTACCCAAAACATCAAACCATCCATGTCCCTGCCTGCACAGGCACCCACTCTACAAAGGCACCGCTCCCGCCTGGCACCGGCTCTGCCAGTGACCAGCCCATCATTACCACAACTGCCTAATTAAAAAACATATTAAAACCCGTAACTCCCTCAAGAGCAAGTCTCTCTGCAGAGCCCTGACAAATTCAATGCACAGGTTCATCCCCAGCACTCCCCCAGGGTCCCCCGTTAGCGGCGGGTGCCTCGTTAGCTGCCCTTGTGCCGGCGATTGGCTGCAGCTCCTTCGTGGCGTCGAGCAGCTCTGCCCCAGACACCTTCTCCTGCGACCGGAGGCGCGCTACGTCCCAGGGCACTGTCACAATATATTAAGACCCGGCGCTAAAAATAAGCAACAGCAAAAATAAGCAGGAAAATCGCGGTCCCTGCCTGCCCCTGCCGGCCTCGCACCGGCGGAGCTCCCGCTGCCGCACGCGAGCTGGGGAAGCACGTCAGGAACGAGAGGATTTTGCTGGGTTTTATTAAAACGACGTGTTTTTCCCCTCCCTCCGCCCCCATCTCCAGCCTCTCTGTGGAGCGAGCCCCGCGGTGACACACAGGACTTGGTGACAAATCATCCTGGGGGTGGGCGGTTTCTCTGCATGCTGGTGGTTCCGGGCATGGCCACAGCTGGCGTGAGGCCCTGCCTGTCCCTCTGGGGCTGGAGCAGATCCTTGCCCACCCCACACAGCCCAGGATGGGGCTCTGCCCCCCAATGGGGACACCCCAGGAGCCACGGGCGCTGCTCCGAGTGCCCAGCCATGGTGTGCCATCCAAGGACGGATGGGTTTTGGCCAGCCCCGTGTTAGACACTACAGCCAGGCTGGCTTCCTGTGGCTATCCCCATTGCCAGAGCTCCCCAACATCTGCAAACACCCCATTCTCCCTGCTCGCTGCTAGCCAGGCACGAATGCTGGTGTGGCTAGCCCATGGGATGGGAGCTGGGAGAATCCTCTACCCAGGAATGCGTCTTGGAGCACCTGGGGAGAGGGCAAGAGGCTCCTCCCGCTGCCTGCTCCCCGCGGGGTACCATCCTCCATGCCGGATTCCTTGGGGCTGTCCGAGGCACCGGCAGGGACACAGCCCCTGCTCGACTCCCAGAGATGAAGGAGCAGCTCCAGCCCAAGGCGTGCGGCCGCCGCGCTGCCTCGGCTGCGGCTGGAACGAATGCGTGCACATACCTCTGCCCCGGCACGGGTGTTTGCTCTTCTCTTCCGCGGCTGTGATTGATTAAAGGATCAGGGACATCTGAGAATGGAGGCAGCAGCGGCAGCAGCAGAAGCAGCTCCCTTTGGACTTGGAGAGCTTCCTTGCCTGCTGCTTGCTGCTGCCGTTGCCTGTCAGGCAGCTTTTAATCAAGGTTTGCTTATATCTGCAAAGGCCTTTCCCAGAGGGATGAAGGGAGGAAAAGAGGGGGGGAGAGTATATTAACATGCCAGCCACCCTCCCTCTCCCTCTCCTTTGTTTATGGAGAGGGTCAGTGCTTGGAAACGGCTGGCGGGGACCGGGAAAGGCGCTTTGGGGGTGCTGGATTGTGGAGCAGCTCTTGGCATGTCCAGGTCTCAGGGCATAGCCAGGGGTAGGGAGGGCATCAGACTCAGCTGGGATGCACTCAGTAACAGCACCAGTCTGTGGAGGGAGCAGGACCTGGGGGCCAGGGCTTGGTGGCTTCCTGCGGGTGGCCCTGGAAGCCTGGCATGTCCCCACAGGCACGCCAGGGAGGGGACCAACCTGTATACCCCCAAATCGGGGTCTCAGCCCAGAGAAACCAACACCAACCATATGCTGAGACCAGCACTGTCCATACACCAAGGCCATTCAGGCACAGGGAGCCCAGGCCCCTCCATCCTACCCCTGGCCTCAGGGAAGGTCAGGGTCCCCATCCTCCTCCTACAGCTCACTGGGACTGCAGTCAGGATGGCCACATCACAACACCCCATCTCTCTGCTGCAGGGTGGGCTCTAGCAGTGAAACCAGGGCTCAGAGGGTCCAACACTAGCCCCACACCTGCCCTGGGGCTGGGTTTGCCCCATGGCACTGGGATTTCAGCAGTCTGGGAGCACCCCAGCACCACCCACCACTCCACCATCACCCACCACAGCCACCACCAGAGCCGTGCACACCCATAAAAGCCACATGGGAGGACAGGTGACCCCCAGCCCCATGTCCCCTCATCAAGCACTGTCTCTGCCTCTGCTGCCATTCCTGCACATCACTTTGGCTCTCCACGTTATCTTATTGCTCAGCTAATGACCTGCTAAAAGTATTATGTGAAAAACCGTGCTCTTAGCCAGCCATTAGACTGGTTAGGACCAGCGGGTCATGCTTTATTGCTTTAATAACGGAGTTTATGAAAGGTCGTCTCATAACTGATAACATGCATAATTTTTGTAACTTAATTAATGCTGCTAATATACTGGAGTCTCCATCAGCTGCTGGTGCAACTGATGCACAGTTTGCATCCCGAGCAAGGCTGGGCAGAGTATCCCAGGCCAGGCTCTGCCTGCTGTCCTTGCCAAGCAGCACCCACAGTGGGAACGCAGTTCAGATCCACACCAAAACCCCACTGCGCTCCACCCTGGAGCATCCCGTTCAGAAATGCCCCAGTAGAGACAGGGAGTGCTGTGAGTGGGCAGAGGGAAATGGGAACAGATCCAGTTCCCAACCCCACAAGCCTGAAGAGAAGGGATTTCTTTGCTTCCACTCTGCCCAGCCCATGGAGAAGACAAGGGCAGGTGTGGGACCTGCAGTCTGGGAGAGTTTTACCTGTGGAAGAACCAAAAACCTCTGAGGGATGGGAGCTGCTCCAGCAATCCCATACATCTCTGCCTGAAGTTACAACTGAGCAAAGGAGTTTTGCCTTGATTGGGGATTTGTGGCTGTGCCCCAAGAGGGTTCCCCTGGGAACCCTCAGACTGATCCTGCTCCTCTGGTGATGCTAAGGGCAGCCAGGCTGGCATGGGGCAGGATCCTGCTGGAACCGCTGCCTTTCTTCCCAGCACTGGTTTTTAAGGACAACCTCCTTGACAACAATTTTGACAGTATTTTTTGAGCATTTCTTTTAAGAATACCCTTTTGTGAAGGTGGTGAAGCCCTGGCACATGTGCCCAGAGAAGCTGTGAATGCCCCATCCCTGAAAGTGTCCAAGACCAGACTGGACAGGACTTGAAGCAAACTGGTCAGTGGAAAAGGTCCCTGCCTATGGTAGAGGGTAGAAGTAAATGGTCTTTAAGTCCCTTCCAACCCAAACCATTCTACGATTCTGTGACAAATACACACTTGTCTCATTAAAAGGGAAAAAACACAAAAGCAAACAACTTCTCCCCACTACCCCAGCGCACACCTGGGGGGCTGAGCATCCAGGGGGGAAGCTGGGAATCAGACGCATTTTCCAGGCAGCAAAATCAAGCCCTTCCCTTGCAAAAAAAAAAAAAAAGAAAAAAACCATCATGTAAATAGGAGCCCAGGTGCATGCGGTGTGCGAGTCCCTGATATGCTGCCACCAGCAAATCTGGTGAGCTGTGAATCCGCGGCACCGCGCATCCAACGCTGCAAATCCGAGCTGCTCCAGTCGCCTGCTTAGTTTTGCAAATTCTTTCCTGCTGGCTGAGAAAAGCCAATATGTCTGCTGCTCCCACTCCAGCGCAATAATTGTTCAGCACTGGTTATCATCCTGCCAGAAAGGCACGAGCTACCGCTGGGGCACTCTGCTTGCTGTAAATGCAGCGAGATGATTTCCTAGCAAATGCAAGTTTTCCAAGGAAGTGGGTGGAATCTGCTTGTCTCTGATTAGACAGCTTGGGTTTTTGTTTTCCTGGTGCTTTAGAGAGAGAGAGAGAGAGAAAGAGAGAGAGAGAGAGAGAGAGAGAGAGAGAGAGAGAGAAAATAAAAAAGGCATAAAATATGTGGCTTTGCATCCCCTCTGCCCTGAATCGCAGGCTCACATGCATCCAGGCGATGGTCCCCCTGGGACTCGCAGCTTTGCCCACACTCTGAGCAATGATCCCGTGGAATGAGGCTATGATCTTTCATCAATCATTGCCGAGTGCTTCTCCCTCCCGCGCCCGCTCCCCGGGCTGTGCCCGCTGCGAGCGTGCAGCCCCACAGCTCTGCTTCCCCTTCGTGCCTCCAAAAATCGAGGGGTGCAGGCTTGGCCCCCCAAGTGTCCAAGGGGAGTCAGGACTCTGCTAGGGGCAAGGGGCACAGGGCAGCCCCTCCTTCACGTTCCCAGCTCAGCACAATCAAGGGATGCTTGGGAGGGATGCAGGATGAGAGAGGCTCGCAGGACCAGAGGGTAAATCCCGAATTCTGGCGCAGCAACCAGAATAACCAGGATGCTGCAAGGGAGGTGGGATCAGGACAAGCCCTGAGGCTGTGGAGAGACAGGTCTGCCTCCCCGCCCTTGGCAGGGGAGGAAAAATGACTTGAAATTAAGATTTCCTGATGTTTGGGGGCTTGGAGACCTTGACACCCCCTGCGTCCATCTGGCTCTTCCCCTCTTGTGGCAGCTCGCTCCTGCGTTCCTGTCTATCCGTGAATACCAATTATGGTTTAGGAGAATGTATATCTGAGATGTGCAAATACAAAAGGCAGGAAATAAAAGTCATCTCTTACTGAAGAGGAGAGGTAACCATGACTACCTGGGACCTCATTTAAAACTGTGCCGGCCGCAGGCTAAAAGGCAACGCTTCCTATTGTTACACACGTTTACGGAAAGCTTTGAAAACCCGTTTTCCCCCCCAAAACCAGCTGGGAAGTAAGAATGAAAACGAGAATTGGAGGCGGGGGGGGCGGAGGATACAGAAGATATTTATTGGCGTTTGTGGGCTGGTTTTGCATCCCACCTGCACGGAAACAGCCGGCGAGCTGAAACTTCAAATGAGCAACTCGGAAGGAGACGGAGCGCCAGCGGCTGCGGCATCGCAGCTCCGGTGCCGCGTGGCAGCCGGCCGGGAACCGCGCGGCACCGGCAGAGCTGCGGCTCCAGCGCTCGGAGGGGCATGCACCCCTGCAGGAAAGAGGGGTGGGAGTGAGCCTGTGAGGGCTCTCCATGCTGCAAACGCCGCCAGGATGTGCTCAGGGTTTGCAGGGAGCTGGGAGGAGCTGGTGGCTCTTGGTGTTGGCACCCAGACGTGGTTTGCCCCTGTGAGAGCCTGTGGTCGGCTGGGTTTTGGGAGTGCCCTGGGCTCGCTGAGATCTCATGTGTGGTGGCTGCTGTTGGCATGCCAGATCCTGCAGGGATACCCAGGATAGCTGGGGATAACCGGGAATTGCTGGCTGCCCAGCTGAACCTTTCCACCAGCCATATCTGCAGGGCCAGGGGACACTGGCCTGCTGCCCTCAGCAAAGACACCCATTGCTCCAACACATGTGTAACCACAACCTGTCCCAGCCACATCAAAGACCAGGAAAGCTCTCTGCCAGCCACCAGCCTCGTCAGGACCTCACATCGCTCTCAAGCTCACGGTAACAAGGCCAATGACCAGGCAATTAAACTGATTTTTGGTTCAAAGGCCATCACACCTGCCACACTCAGACAGCAGGAAACCACCTCAAAACCAGATGCTGCTTTCTCAGGGATCTGTGTTGGGCACCAAGAGGCATCCTGGGCACTTGCCACAAGCTCCCAGCAGCAAAGCCATGGCCCTGAGGCCCCCCTGCCAGCACTCTGGACCCACACCTGGGACCACACAACGGGGCTGCAGGCAGGAGCCCGAGCCAGGAATTATGGTCTGTACAAAAGACAATGACAGTGAATCTTGTTACTGGCTTTTCAGCAAACGTAATTCCTTTTTATTAGAAAATTAAAGGGTATGAAAAGCTTTCCAAGGCTGAAGAGCTGAAATGTGCTTTCATAAAATATGCGGCGTCTGATAAAACGGATTTGCTTGTCTGCCTGCCCTGGCCCCCTCCCCCTCCTGGCTATTATTCCTACTGGCAAGGTGATGTCTTTTGCCAAAACACCAATCCCAATGTGGCCAGTGGAGAGTCCTGGGAACCAGTGCTGCTCCCCAGCATCCTGGTCATCCCACCATGCAGCACCTCACAGCCTGCACCTGTTTGAGCTTGGGTTCAGGTTGGGTTTTTTAGCTAAATAAAACTCTGAGGGGCAGTTTTTCCCCTCCAGTGCTGCAGGTGAAGGCTGACAACAACCCAAACCATTGCCTCAAACGCAGCCGTGAGGACGCATCAGCTGCTGGCAGGAGAAGGTGAAGCCAGGCCATGGCAGACAGAAAGCAATGGATTCCCCCAGACAGACCAACAGCAACTACGAAAATCTTCCTGGGAAGTTCCTTCCTGAGGAGAAAGTCGCGTGCCCTCCCGTGCCCCAGCACCGAGCTGCACGCGAGAGGTGCCGAGGGCTGCGAGTTGCTGGTAGCAGGCAGCAGGCAGCTAAGGAAACTCCAGGAATCTCCATTTCTTCCCTTTAATCGTTCCCTCTCTCTGTCTCTTTCATCTTTCTGATGGTTTGGGTCAACCTTCCATGTTTGTGAGGTTAAAGATTTTTGCTGTCTCCCACCTGGGGCTGCAGGGCCAGCACAGGCCAGGGACCACAGCCACACAGAGCGATGCTGGCAGACAGTGCTGCCCCTTCCACCTTTTGTGGGCAGAATGCCCCTTGCCAGCCCTCCACAAGGACCACAACCTTGGGGCTCACCTCAACCCTCCAGGTTTTTTGTTTCCATTCCATTACCAGGTCAGTTTTGCCTCTGCAAGTCCCTGGGGATGCGTGGCAATGGGATGCATCCCTCCCCCCTGAGAGATGCTCAGAGGGACAGTACAAAGGGACCTCACTGTGGCCACTGTGTGCACAGGGCTGGCACCCTCTGATGGTTTGTCACCTTTGGTGTGGCAAGAACAGGGGAAATGAAACAACATCCCCTGAGTGCCATCAGGGAGCTGACACCTCAGCTGGGAGAGGACCTGGCAGCCCTGGCCACTGTCCCCAAATGACTCCAGCCCTGGCAATGTGACACAGGCAGGAGGCAAGGAGACAGCAGCACCACTGGCATGCACCCACTGCAGTGTGCAGGACAAGCCACTGGACATGGAGTCATTGGGCTGGTGGGGACAAGGACAGGCAGATCCAGCTGTGTTTCTGCCACCATGCTGGGCGCCAGCACTGCTGCCATGGGGAGACACAACTGCAGCAGCAACCCCGTGTCCCCACATGCCCCCTCAGTTCTCCTGCAAGCAAACGTGCCACGACCCAGCTGCAGCATCTCCTTCCCACCCCATGCACTCGGCAGCCGTGGGTTCCCGGTGCCACCGCGGGCTCCCGGTGCCACCGGCAGCGCCGTGCGAGTGCTGCCCGGCCGGCTATTACCACAGGAAAAGCTGTAACACTACAGCAAACCTCCCCGCTCAGCCCTGCTACAAATCAGGGTCAGGCGGCAGCGCTGTTAGACAGAGCCTGCCGGTACGTGCTCCTGCTCCTAATGTCCTCCTGCCACACACTTAATGGGGACACACAGGAGAACGACGCCACGAGGCAGCGGCTCGGCCCCACTGCCCATCTGGGGCTCCTGCCCTCAGAGCCGGCTCCCCGTCACCGGCAGAGCTGAGGGTTAGCACCAGGGAAGCATGGCCAGGGATGTTTTCTTCCCCGGGGCTGCTCTGGCTTTACCTTTAACATCTGCAAATGTGGTTAGAAGTTTGCCGAGCCTATTTTTAGAGCCTCTCACCACATGCGATTTCTCCATCGTGAGACAGGAAACGCTGATGAGGCTGTTCGCCTCCGAGCTGCTTTCTCCTCCCTGGATGGCCTCTGAGCTCCTCTGGCCTGTGTGGTGCTGCCACGGCCACTGGTGCCCCTGGTCCCCACCTCCCAGGGTGTCCCACAGTGGCAGCTACGGCAAACCCAAGAGGGTGACAAGCTGCTGGAGGGTGCTGGCCCTGCACCTGCCAGTATGGTGGTCACACCGAGGTCTCTAGACAGTGGGGGGACGTGTCTCAATACCACTCAGGGACATGAGGGCAAAACTGACCCAGGAAACAGAAATACAAAACCTTGAGGATTAAACCAGGCCTCAGCATTATGGACCTTGTCAACCATCTTGCCCCATGCCTCAGTCTCCCCAAAGGAACAAAATTTTACTTGGCTGCCCACCCTGGAGCAGCACTTAGAGCCTTGACCAGGGCATGCATCAGCACTGGGCACAGGGACTGCCAGCAAACAGAGCCTGGCAGGGGTGCCCACTACTCTCCCTCACGCCCACTGCCCCCAGCACAGGCAGCTCAGTGTGTCCCCACCATCACGAAATGCTTTGGAGCAAAAGCAGAGCTGGCTGCCCCACGGGGCTCCGGCCCTTCCCCGTGCCCGGATCGGTGTCGCGGGCTCGGCAGCGCAAGCGCGGC
This sequence comes from Irena cyanogastra, assembly GCA_013397155.1. Classification (NCBI taxonomy): domain Eukaryota; kingdom Metazoa; phylum Chordata; class Aves; order Passeriformes; family Irenidae; genus Irena; species Irena cyanogastra. Next base: position 158,143 of record VWZV01008089.1, on the reverse strand, counting down.
TGCGGCCGGCGGCGCGGGTACCTGCTGTTTGAATGTCAACACCTCATTTATACATCTTGATTGGCTCTCATCAGCCATGCTGCGCTACACCTGATTGCTCCGAGCCGACGCGGGGTGCCAGGCTGCAGTGCCTAATTCCAGTTAATTGGCCCTTCATCCGAAGCAAAACAGAAATAGAGGGATAAAGAAACAATAAAGCATCCTCCCCCGCTAAAAAAAAGAAAAATTAAAATCTTGGCGTTCTAGGGGTTGGTTTTATTTCGCAACCATGAGCAGGCCATGCTGTGGGCTACGGGAATTCCTCCCCTGGAGCGCTGGACTCGGCATGAGCTGGGAGATGCTTTGCCACCCCACGGGCTCAGCTCACTCGTGCTCCCCTCATCCCACAACGAGCCCTGCGTTCGTGTCACGCTCGCCTGTGCTCCTGCTCCCGCCCGCTCTGGCGAACCACTGAGGCTGAAATTTCAATTAAGAACGAGAAATAATTACCCGCCGCTCCACATTTCCTCTAAAATGGTAGCCAATGCCGGCAAGCCGAGTCACCGCCTCCTGCCACGTCCTGGCGCTCGCCGGCGGGCTGGCATTCGGGTGACATTTCCAGGATAATGCCGGCCCAGCTGCCGCACGCTGGTGGCTGCTCCCACAGCCATGCCGGGAGGCCGATGCTGGCAGAGGCTTGGAAGAGATGCTCTCTTCCTCTCTTCCTGCTGCCCTGGCTCAGCCTTTGAGCCCTCTGCCCGCTCCCAGCCGTGCCCTGGGCAGGGATGCTGATCCCCTGCTCTCCACCCGGCTGAAGTGATCCGTGATAATGAGTTGGCTCATCTCCTTCCAAGCCACACATCATGGGGAACCACCACGCTGCTGTCCCCAGCACAGGGATGGGACACATGGGGATGTTCCCCTCACTCCAAGGAAGACGCTGAAGTGCTGGAGTGTGTCCAAAAAAAGGCAACAGAGCTGGGGAAGGACCTGGAGCACAAGAAGCAGCTGAGGGAGCTGGGGGGGCTCAGCCTGGAGAAAAGAAGGGTCAGGGGAAAGCTTCTCACTCTCCACAACTCCCTGACAGAAAGGTACAGTAAGGTGGGGGTCAGGCTCTGCTCTAGGTAACATGGGGACAATAGGACATGGGGAAATGTTGAGCCAGGGGCAGTGGAAGTTGGATATTAGGAAAAATGTCTTCAGCAAAAGGGTGGTCAGGCATCAGAACAGCCTGCCCAAGGTATTGGTGGAGTGTTCATCCATCCTGGAAGTCTTCAAAGAATGTGTGGATATGGCACCTGGGGACATGGTTTAGTGGTGGGCTTGGCAGTGTTGGGTTAATGGTTGGACTTGATGGTCTTAGAGGGGTTTCCCATCCTAATGATTCTGTGATTCAAGGATTCCGTGCAGGAGGGCAGGAACAAGAGGATGGGCAGCACTGGGGCAGGCAGCAGCCTTGGCTGCACCTCTGGCGTGTGGAACAGCACTGGGAAAGGGCAGATGGACCCAGTTTCAGGACATGTCCCCAGCCTGGGGACACCAGCAGTGTGGCTATGTCAGCCTCCCTCGTGGTGCTACTCCAGGCAGATGTGCCAGCCCAGCACTCACCAGGGCACCTCAGACCTGCCCACAGCTGCAGAAATCACACTTCTTGCACTGTTTTATTTTAGCACAGCCAGAAACAAGGGGAACAAGCTCCATCAGGGTTGGAAAGGACACAAACCCCAATCAGAGGATGAGCTGGCACCTCACAAGTGCTCCTGCAGCTTTCCCTGTTGGGGTGACACAACCCTGTCACAGTGACACAAGCCCAATGCAGATCCCCACAGTCCGGCCCCAGAGAGCTGTGGGAGACACAAACCCTGGGAGAAGGTACGGATGGGACACTGAGCCAGGCACAAAAGGCTCCTCCATCATGAGGATGGATGAGAATGAGGGAAGAATGAACAAGGATCCACGCTGCAGCAGAACAAGCCGGTGTGGAAGATGTGCCATGTCCCCAAAACCAGACCCTCTGCCATCAATGTGGATGATGCCTTATTTCCCCTGGATGTTTTCCCATTCCTTTTCCCATAACCCAGAGCTGGGGGGGCCGCTGCAAAGCCTGCAAGTCCCGTGACTCCAGTGGCAGGAGATGCAGGAGCCCTGGGCAGCGATCACAAGAATGGGAAAAGCAGCAACCTCAGGTTGCAGATTAGCTTCATTTTACAGCCAGGGAGGCAGAAACCTCCCGTGGTTCAACATCTTGCTGCAGACCACACAGGGAGCCTGGGGAAAGGCAGGGAGAGGTCGCAGGTCTCTGCGGGGTGAGAGCATCCTCTCTCCAGGGAGGCAGGGAGGGAGCTCAGAGCCAGCGGGACCCCACAGCGGCCCCAAGCCATCGCCGCACCCCAAACCTGACCAGGGCCACACGCTGCACCCTCCCCCCTCTGACCCCAAACGGTGGGGGCTGCAGAAACCAGTCTGGCAAAGAGAGAGAGGCTCTTTACCCAAGTTTAAATGCACTTCCCTTGACTCGGTTCCCAGTTCAGCGTAGAGGAGACCCAGCTTGGCCGGCAGCCACGGTGCTCGGCTCTGCACGTCCCCGCCGAGAGACACATTCCTCAGCACTGCAGCTAAGTGCAGCACAGCCTTTGAGGCCTTCACCCCTCCTTCAATGATAATTTATGCCCTCTGACCCAACTCCCCCTTTTAAATCAGGCTGATCAATAGAGAAATCAGACAATCCTTTTAAGAAACTATCTCATCTGATCCTGCCAGCTAATGATCTCTGCTCTCTTTACAGCTGTTTGCAGATCTGTAGTCTAGGCTGCTGGAGGAAGCAGGAGGGAAAAAAGCCACTGGGCCAAATTCCTCCTTCCTCAGTCCAAGCAGGAGCAACAACAACGCTGATGATTTGTATGTAAGCAAAACAGGAGATGCCAATTCCTGTTTTTTGGAAAACAAGCCGAGCATCATGCTGCAGGGAAGCACTAGCTCCCAAAATTTGCTCCCTCGTCCATCTCACCACCAAACATGCTCTTCTCCCATCCTAGAAGCCTGACAAGACATCCTCACTCTTCTTACAGGCTCCAGCTTCCAGACTTTCCAATGCCTCCCCTCCAAAGAAAACCCAGCAACACAAAGCAAGAACCCCAGATCTGGTTCCTGGCTGCGCCATGCTCACCCACACCCTGCTCCGTGCACAGCAAGGCTCCAAGGGGATGCTGTGAGCACTGGGATCTCCATCACTTGGCTGGAAAACCCTCACCCCTCACAGGGACCCTCACCTCCCCAGGGCAGCAAAAGCTCAGGGGTGCAGCTGCCTCCTGCCCGCGGAGGAGCTGAACCAGACCAGCTGAGGAGGGAGCAGTGTCCAGCACAGCACTGGGAGCGGTGTGGCCACAGCCATGGAACAGCCTCCAGAAGGGCTTTATTGATGGCAGCTGCATTTCTATTTAACTGGCAAAGGAACAGGGTTAACCAGTGAAGAGGGAAGCATCAGAGAACCCTTGAAGTCTTCAAAGTAAATCAGCTCCTGGAACAAACGCGCTCAGTAGCCAAATGTCCCCTTCTCCTTTGTGTGCGCAGAGATATTGACATTTATTATGATGCCCAAATCACCTGGAGGAAGGATGCTTTCCTTGCATCCAAGGGCCATTTCTCACCCTGGCACACTCACAGGGATTTCTCCCCTGCCAAGGCATGGCTTGGCCCCCAGCACTCCCTCCTTTAAACCACCCAGGAGGCAGGATGGGACCGTGTCCTGGGGACACTCAGCACCTCCCAGGCCCACCAGGAGCCGGAGACCAGGCTCCAAGCCCGGGACACCTCCAAGCTCCCCCCACCATACATCCCCTCCCACCAGCCCTTGCTCTGAAGCCCAAGAGCAGATGCAAAAGCCAAGGGGTCAGAAGGGCTGCGGCAGCACAGCACGGTGCAGGTCCTGCCACAGCAGTCACCGTGAATTACAAGGTATTAGAGCCCCGCGCTGCCGCGTCTCTGTGCAGCAGCAGTCACGGTGAAGGACATGCTATGATAGGACTAGAGTCTCCTCTGGAGAATCCAGTCACTGGCCTGGTGGAAGGCAGTGGTATGAGAGGCCAGCCCTGTTCTATAGATCATGCAGCGACAGGCATGTGAAGGACACGCTGTCACAGGACGAGGCGGGCTGGGAGCTGTGGGGTTTGGGGAGGGGGGACGGCTGTGCCTCGCTGGATCACTGAGTGCCCACGCTTTGCGAGCCAGCAGCCGTGAACGTTTTTAATTATGCTTCCCTACTTTATCGAGCATCTCATTTTCATTTACACGGCAGCCATCTCCACCTGAGAACGTGGCCACTGCTGCTCCTTTCCAGCACTGCTCCCATATTCCCTCACGCATCAGCTGGGGAGACCCAGCGGAGCTGGAGGTCCATCCTCAGCACAGGGGACCCATTTGGTGACAGACCTGCCCTGCAGCTCCCCTGCGCTCCCCACACGATGCCAAGGACCAGAGCCTCCCTGATGCTCGGTGTCCCTCCCTGCTGGAGCAGCCAATTTTAGTGGCTGCCATAAATGCAGCAGGAGCAGTGTCCTCTGGTGAGGCATCGAGCGGTGACTAAGAGCGGAGATGACAATAAAGCAGAGGAAGCAAGGTCTGACTGCAAAGCAGCAAACCACCCCCCCCGAATCCTGCTCGGAGGCACTGACTGATGATGCCCCCCCAAACCAAAGCCTGAGCCCAGTGAAGGAGGGCTGGGCTCTCTGGGGCTCACGCTGAGCCCCAGTGCAGGCTTGATTTGAGTGGAAATCCCAAAAACAGGAGGGGAGAAAGGCTTCCCCCATCAGGACACTGGGATGGAGTTCAAGCCTCTCAGCAAAGCACACAGGGAGACTTGTGTACAGCCCCTACAGATAAATCTACCCCCTGAAAGCATTCTTAGTGGTAAATGTGGTAGAGACTGTGCAGGACTTGACAGCTCGAGGTGTATTTATGGTGCTTTGGCACCGGGGATACAACCAGTCGGGATTTTTGCTCGGCTCTAGCACTTGGGCATAGCACAGCCACAACAAACCCATTTGAATACCTCTTGTTTCAACCAAGGCAGAGATCCAGCCTATTCCCTACGGAGCGAGCTCCAGACCTGGGGCCAAATTAATCTCCGATGGATCTCCATCAACTTCATGGAGTTACAACTACAATTTGGCCCATGCCTGGCACGTAAATCTGCTCATTTTTCTTCCAAATCGTCCAAATACCGCAGCATTTGTTAGCACGGGAGAGGGGACTCATCCTCCGGGAGAGATCTCTTTGGATACCACGCCAGCCCTTTCTTTTTTTTTTATTTCCTTTGCTGCCTGGGATAAAAGGCAAGTGAGACAGACTGTGGTACATGTCTGAGCTGTTTGGGAAAGAAATAGGAATTTCCTCCTGCCATTCCCAATCTTTTGATAGGCAAGTGGGATGCGAGCAGGAATAACTCAATCAAGACAGAGCAATTTTTAATTAATTTGTGGATCCCTTCACCGGCTGATTGCCTTGGAGACAAAAGGGAAGCCTCTCCTTTAACACTTGTGTGTGCCTGGTACTCTGAGCCTCCCCTTTTCACCGGTACATCTTCGGTCTTGAAAGCTGCACAAAAGGAAGAATTCCTTGATCTTTTGCCTCGGCTTTTGCTAAGATGGAGACACACATGAGGGGGAGCTGGGTTGGGGGGTTTTTTTGGGTTTCTTTTATATTTTGGGGGGATTATTAAAGCCCCAAATTCACAGAGAGAGTGGTGGGGAAGAAAAAAAAAAAAGAAGGAAAGAGGAATAAAAACCCTCAAAGCTAAGAAAGGAGAGCGTTTTCCGTCAACACCTTCTGCCCAGCCCGCTCCATCCCCAAGGGGAGGGAGTTGAAAGGTTCAAGCTACATCAAGTGGTGAGTAATGCAGCAGGAGGCTCCTGTCAGGGCTGGGCTCTCGCCCTCCGCCATCCTCCCTGCCCCGTGCCCAGCGCTGGCGGGGCAGAGCCCAGCTCTCCCCCTCCCCTTCTCCCCCCACCAGCGACCGTGGGGATGCGGGAACTTCCAAGGCAGTGAGTGACACCACAATTATCGATTGCCGGCTGCAAAGGCTTGCTCTCGCCTCCCCCCCTCTTCTCACTTGTTTTCTTCTGTGCAGCAGTGCCAGCCTTCAGAGACTGCTGCTGTAAAAGGCTCGGATTGACGGGGTGTCAAGATACTCGCTGCCCCCGGCTTTTCACGTTCCCTTGCAGGGGGGAGCGGGAAGAGCCCCTGCACCGGTGAGGGGAGCTTGGATAGCTCCAAAAGAAAGGGAGGAATGAAAAGCCTCCCTCTCTCCTCTGTCGAGGAGATGCTCTCGAACCACAAGCAGCTTTTTCAGCCTCAGCTCGGCTGCGTGTGTCTCGGAAATCTCAAGATGCTGGGAAGGAGGAGAGGCGATGTGCCAGCCAGCCCCTGCCAGGGCCGGCGTCCTGCCCAAAATTAAGGCACCCAAGGAAGCCACCACGCTCCCCAGCAGGTCTCTGGGGGGTGACACACACACCTGAGCAGCCAGCAGGTTTGGCAGTGGCCATTTTAGAGGTGGGGAAGACAAGACACATCCAGGCCAAGTGAGGTCACCCAGAAGAGGCTGCAAAAGGACTGGGACACCCCAGCTTGGGTAAATCCTCTGCTGTTCAACACTGATGGCACAAGGGGTGCCAGATCAGAGGGTTTTCCTAGCAAAGACTGGCAAAGCAGGTATTCCAGGTGCTCCCCGCATCCCCCACCAGAGGCTACGATGTCACCCTGCCCAATAGCCCTGGGATGGTCCCTTGCCAGCCCTGTCCCCAGGTCAGCTGGCCACCCACAGCAAGTGCCATCCCTGCCACAAAACGGGGACAATCACCTGCCTGTGGAGGCGTTTGTTTGCAAAGCCTGGTGGCACCTTTGGGACCACGGCTAAGTGTTACGTGCTGGAGCCAGAGGCCTGAAATTAAAGCTGGCTCCAGGGCTGTCGGTGTGACACCTGGTGATGGGAGGAGAGGGATCGATGATGGAGAGTCTGTCGCTCCTGATGCATCGCTGTCAGGGTCAATACACAATTCCCGGGGAGATCAGATGTCCAGGTTAACTGCTCTGCCTCCCTGCTAAGCCGATGGGCTGCCAGAGCCCCATCCTGCTCACACGTCCTCTTCCCCAGCCACGCTCACCCCACTGACAGCAGCCCCGGGGCTTGTGGCTCTTGTTTTCATCCATGCAGAGCTCAAGTGTAGTTCAAATGGGTGCCCAAGGCTGGGAAAGGGACACAGGGACAGCAAGGACCTGCCCCCCAGGAGATTTTGGCTGCATCAAACCAGCCCACTGCCACGGGCAGTGTCACCATGGGACCTCGTGGGGACACGGGGCTTGGGGACAGCCAGCAACTCCTCTGGCCACCCAAGGGGGCTGGGAGGGGAAGTGGGGGGTGGTGAGACCTCTGAAGGGGGGAGCCCCATCTGCCAGTTTCCCTGTGCACCCCTGAATTCCTGAGCAACAGAAAAGGCAGGAGAGGAGGGAAACTCGCCCAGCACAGGTCCTGCAGGCTCAGGGGCTGTGTCCTGCTCCTCACCCTGGGTGGGCAAAGCATCCACGTGGCTTTGGCACAACACCTGTCCCCTCCAGGTGACACCGCAGACCCCCGTGGGACAGGAGAGCTGTGACAGCAGGGCTGCGCTGGGCCCTCTGCACCAAGCAGGCTCCTGGCACTCCATGGCACCCCGAAATCACTGCAGTGAGCACAGGCAGGAGGCAGAAGCCCTGCTGTGCTCCCATTCCCGTGTGCCACGCTGGGCAGGATCCGTCCCAGGGGGGTCCTGTGAGGACGAGAGGCACCCGCAGCCAGGCTGCAGCACCTCACCCCGACAGCTTCGGGGGCTTCCAGCTGCTCCTCTCCTCCTCCAGCACAGCACAATCTACCCGGGGGAGCCCGGCGTGACCCCCCGAGGAGGGGACATGGGGGTCCTACCTGCTGTCAGCCCGCGGAGCCAGCCTGGGGGGGACACAGCATCACACCCGGCGCGGCCAGACTTGCATCAGCCCCCCCCAAAAAATCCCAAGAAAACAGAGCGCGGCATGAATAACAAAAGCAGCGATCAGTAAAGACTCTCCCAAGAGGCTGCAAGTTCTTCAATTAGAGCTCGCATTATAGGAATGAGAAACTCCACGCCGTCTTCCGTAAGGATAACACTTTTTTCCCCCTCTCTTTTAAAGAATAAAGGGAGGGAGGGAGAGGAAGGGCTGCATCTCTAATGCTACAGACAGGTCTGCTGAGATTCACTTTGGCTCTTATTTTGACTTTCATCTAAAAGAGCTGCCCTGGGAATCCATTAAGTCCAATTTAAATCGGCTCTCCGCCCTCACGGCTTCTCCCCGCCTTCGCAGCCCCCCCGGCTCCCTTCTCCCCCCTCCTCCGAAGCAAACAAACACAAAAGCAAGGCCGGGCAGGGCGGGCGGCGAAGGGCAGGCAGCGAAGGGCAGCACCGGCGCGGTTTCGGAGCCTTCCCCGGGGGATCGCAGCCTTCCCCAGGGCACTTGCTCCATCTTTATTTCCGCCCAAATAAACACAATCCGGCCGCGTTTGGATGCCGCCTCCGTATCCCCCACCTCGGCGGCGCTTTTGGGGTTTCGGGACCCGCTGCTGCTCCCCACACATCTCACCCCTCCACACACGCATATTTCCCCCCTCTTTCATGATTTTTCAGGACAATTAGCTCCATTAACGCCGCAACCGGCAAAGTTGGACGGGATATAATCGCATACTTCAGGTTTGTTGGGGTTTTTTTTTGGGTTTTTTTTTTTTTTTCCCCCCCTAGCGAGCTTCCCCCCCTCGAGCTCATTCCTCTGCCTTTGGGAATCGCCCCCCCCCCCGCAGCCGGGCGAGGGACGGACCCCTCGCCTTTCATCTCACCACACTCATTCAAGCTCTGCTTCTGTCGTATAAGCAGTTTTCCAGCTCTTCCCCCCGCTCCCGCCCCGTAACACACCCGCTCTGCATTGCATCCTATTCATATGTTTTCAATCATCGCCCTTTCGTTATTTAAAACAAAAGCACACGGTTCCCCAGCCCCGGGCAGCACTCCGAGCCCCCTCGCCGGGCTCCGCGGCTATTCCCCGGTTTGTTTGTTTATTAATGTCAACGGAGGGTTTGCAGGCAAAATTTGCCGTGGGAGAAAGGGAGCGGGAGGTGAAAGTCCCACCAAGGGGCTTTCCAAAGGCGCAGCCAGATGTGCAAACCCCACGATTCCTGGGGTTATCTGCTAGATCCATTTTTTTCCTGCCCCGCCAGCCACCGAATAAAAGAAAGAAAATCCATCAAGTCAGCGTTCTCACGTGCAGACAACGGCAAGGAGAGCCAGGCGCCCGCCCGCGGCACCGCCGCAACTTTTGGAAGTATAAAACCATGCACATCCATAACTCCTCAATTAAATAAGGCTCCCCGGCAAGACTTCCCTCTGCAGAGGCTTTCGCAGCCCCGTGCCCACTATTATTTTAACTTCGCAAAAGTACAGAGTCAGGACAAGCAAAACGAAATCCGCCCCTTCCGCACACAAACAATCCCAAGTCTAGGCTGTATCTTTGTTCAGACACCCATCAATCGGCAAGTCAGGAGGGGTTTTGGACCGGTTGCAAATTTCTTTATTACTTCCAGAAAAGCAAAACAACCCCCCCACGCACGCCCCCCGGCTCCTCCGTTGCTGCTGCAAATAGGACACACACACACACAACACACACACAACACACACACAACACACACACAACACACGCACGTATAATCCCCCCTCCCTCCCCAAACTCCGCGATGCCGGCGCCGTGCATCCATTCAATCGCAGCAGCACACGAGTTGCACAAGAGAAAAATAAATCCGGAAAAAGCTCTGTCCGCACACCCTCACCC
>VWZV01008089.1:112633-146788 GCA_013397155.1 Irena cyanogastra | reverse complement strand
AGTGGGCTCGGTGTGCCCGGGTGAGGCGTGGTGTGTGTGTGTGTGTGTGTGTGTGTGTGTGTGTGTGCGTGTGTGTGTGTTTGTGCCAGGAATAGCAATCAGCAGAGGCAGCACACAGAGCGCAAAAATGCCATCATGCAGGGTCAACAGAAAGCTGCAGACATTTTTTTTCTCCTTTTTTTTTTTTTTTTTTTTTTNTTTTTTTGTAGGCTTAATCCTCTGGAGCGGGGGAGAGGGAAAAGGAGGAGGCTGCTGCCTTCTTTATAGTTTTGATTTTTTTTTTTTCCCCTCTTCCAACCTCGTAGGATCAGATTAACCCCCCCTCCTCTCCCCTCCACGCACACACACACTCTCTCCAGCCCCAGCCATCCCAACCCTCCGCCTGCACTGCACCGGGGAGACGCCGGAGCCGGCGCAGGGTGGGATGCGGGTCTGGCGATGAGCTGGGTGGGATGAGCTAGGTGGGCTCGGCGGGGAAGCGGAGCAGGAGGGAGGCAGCAGAGCAGGGGGGGAAGGGGGGAGGTGGAGGCAAATGAACAAATCACACCTGCAGCTTTCTGCGTGCCGGAGCCAGCTGCAGCCCAGGCAGCGAGCGGCAGGAAAAATGCAGGCTCCCGGCACCGTCATCTGCGGAGATTTAGGTGCACGGTGAGCTGATGGCAACTCCTCGCCGGGAGCGATTGATTTTGGGGAGGTTTATTATTAGCAGGAGGGGGAAAGGGAGGTGCTAACAAAGAGCAACCCTTCCACACGCACCGATTTTTTTCCAAGGGGTAAATAAAACCCGCCGCAGAGGCGACGAGGGGGAGGCGGTCCCCTGGCCAAGGGACACCGGGCCACCCGTGCCCTGCCGCCCGCGGCGCCGGCATCGCGGCCGCGCAGCTCCGAGCCCCGGCTGCTGCCGCCCGAGGGGGCGAACGCCCAGCCCTGCCCTGCCCTGCCTCCTCCCACGACTCCGCTCCGAGCCTCTCGTTAATTGAACGAAAGCTGTTCACCTTGATAACGCAGCACGGCAGCAAGTTTCCGAGCCGTACGCGGGGGGCTGGAGAGCTATTTGATCCACTTCCAAGGCGCTGCCTTTCAATTCAACCCCTTGCTCTTGAAGGATGGATAACCAGGCCCTCTCTTTTCCCTGTTAATTACTCGAGATAGGAGCCATCAAGCTGCAAACCAGACCAAACCTCATAAGGGGACACGGCACCTGCAAAAGCAGGCTGCTCGTTCTCATCTCCCCTGCCTCTCTCCTCCCCATCCTCATCCTCATCCCCATCCCCATCCCTAGGGCAGACCCAGTCTGGCTGTCTGTAGGTAATACACCACAATATGCTCCCAGCCACCTCCAGCTTCACACATGCCTCTCTGCAGGATGGTAAATCAAGCTGGGACCTCATGGCTCTCCAGGGACTTGGTGTTATTCCCTGTAATCACCGATCTGCCCTGCCCTTCACACAGAAGAGCCTGGCACTGTTTGGCACCACAGGCTGTGACTGCCACCCCAGTGAAGCCAAGGTGGGATGGACCCAAAGGACGTCACCCTCAGCTTCCCCTCTGGGATTGACAGAAGACTAAAGGATTTGTTATTTTTACACTACAATCCAATAAATTCAACAATCTGGTCTGTCCATGTTATTTCCCAGCTCTGGTATGTTTGAAATCCCCACCTCCAGGATTCACCTCCTGTGATTTCAGGAGGACCTCATCCCTGCTCTCCTCCACCCCTGACCTCGCCATGGTGGGGACAAAGGTTGAAACCATAAACCCCAGAGAGCCCTATATGCAAATTAAATCACCACCAAACACTCTGGTTATTAAACACTGTTCTTTTTCTGGAACCTTTAAAGTTCTGCACCTACGATTTACGGGTTCAAAAAGGCTGATTTCATGACTTCTCAGCATTTCTGAGGTGTCAACACCCACATCACCTCTGTTTGCATGACACGGTCACGTCTATCTAAGCCCAGCCACTGCCTGGGTGGGAGACCACCACCTCTAACACCAATTAACTTCACTCATTAAAACCTCCAAGCTCACAGAGGATGCTGCTGCTCAGTTGTGCAGATGGAAAAGTTTCCATCCCCTTGATAAAATCCAGATCCTGAGCATCCTGGAGCAGATCTCACACCGAGCTACCACAAAACAGCACGACCAGCATCAAAAAGCCTCTTCCCATCTTCCCTGCCAGGAGAGCAGGGCTCACCTTGCTGATCAAAGCTGGAGGCTTCCCTGGGCATAACCCCGCACCTCCAGCCCTGGAGAGGCTAAAAAATAATGACTCATAGCAATGTTATTTCTGGAGCTGCTAAAACAAAGGCACTCTGGCTCCTTTGGTGTCTCACTGCTTCGACCTAAATGATAAGGCATCCTGAGAAAACTGAGCTTTTCCCACCAGCTTCCCCTTTCATCCAGCCCTCACATGAGTGGCCAACCCGGGGTCCAAGCATCTCCCCAGTACCTACATCTTCCTTTCATCCCTCTTCCTGGTGGATTTTCCCTCAGCTCCACTCCCAACCATCCCAATGGATTGTTTTAGTCCCCTGGCCTGGGTGCCACCTCGCACTGGGTGCCACACACCCCACACGTGTGGTGGCTCCTGGCAGGCAGGAGCAGCAGCCCTGCCCCAGCTCTCACCAAGCTCCGTGCAGCGGCTCCGAGCGGATCCGATGGATTTTCATTTCCTAACTTTGCCCTTCGGGCTATTTCTAACGAGCTTCCTCACGCTTAAAAAAAAAAAAAAATTAAATCCTTCATCTTGCAGCGCGGTGTCAGAACGGCAACACTCGGGATGACTGTGCCTGTGAGGAGGCTGGAAATTAATTATATCACAGTGGCTTTAGGTAGGGATCCATCCACTGACCTCCTTGTCCAGCTCCCGTCTGGGACCCAGGGAACAGCCAGAAATCCCCTCCCAGAGCAAACAGGCTTTTTTTGGCCTTGAAAAATGTATTTTTGTGGTGTGATGTTCAGTCCATGCAGCACAGCCTTGGGCGTGGAGCCACCCCTGTCCTCCCGTGACCCCGTGCCCTCCCTGTACCCCACGTCCCCAGCCTTGAGCCCCCTTGTGCAGCCTCTTCCTGCAGCACCAGGTCCATCCTCCCACTGAGAGGGAGGAATCAGTCCTGGGTGCTTTAATTTCCACTAATCAGATGTTTTAATGAGTTTCTCAGAGCCCAGCAGATCCCACTTCCCACCAGCACCCCCTCGGAGGCCGTGCCGAGGCCCCTGACATCTCGAAGGCTTTCCTTGGTGGGAGAGCAGCGATTATTTCTCTCAAAAGGTCTCTTATAATGGAAACCATCTCTGCATCCCTCCTTGGTCTCCTCCTGCCGTGACCCAGGCTCCATCGAGAGGAGCTCTGCTCCAAGGCAGCGCCGTGTTTCCATGGAAAGAGTGAATAGCAGAGTCTTCCCAGTGGTTTATTAGAATTCCTTTTACTTCGATGGAGAGTTTTAGAGCAAAGTAGAAAGGCTTTAATGTGGGGCTAATGGAGCCCCTGGGAAGTCCAGGAAGGAAATCTCCCCTGGAGGAGGCGTGAGGAGAGGGAGGGAAACTTTCAAGACGAATTCCTGGACAGGTTGAAATTTTTTTGCAGGAGCCATCTCAGGCAGCGAGAAATGGAAATGAATGTTTGTTTTATTTTTAACAGATGTTACAAAAGACCTGCCAGTAATTCAGTGAACGATGCAAAACCTAGATCCCACTCACTTTTCCCAGCATGTCTTCCATCCCCTCCCTCTCCTGCTTGGTACAAATGCTTATTTGCATTTAGCATATCATATTTAAAAAAAAATAAAAATATTAAGCAATAAAATAACAATCATACGCCACTTCATTTCCTCCCTCCCTGAGGCTTTGGTTTCAGGTTAAATCCTAGGTTGGAGCAGCTATTAATTGTTTTTAATAAATTTTTCTGTCTCTTCAGATTTCCCAAACCTTTATTCTACTCACCCACTTTGGGGGGTGCCCTCTTGCCCAAGCCTCCATCCCTCTCTCCCTGCTGTTCCCTCACACAACAGCTCTTGACTCTGCAAAGTGTTTGGAGCCCCAGTGTGAAACACTGACTGCAGCCTCTTCTTCAGGAAGAAATACAAGAATATGCAGTTAAGAGATGGGGAGATGGAAAGGGGAGGAGGGACAATGAGGGGGTCCTAAACCATCCAGCCAGGGGCTGGAAAAGCAGTAAGAGTGTGGCTCTCCAAAAAACAAGGTGCAGAAAGTGATCCATGAACACACACCACAGCACTTGATCAGCCCACGGGAACTCTGGAGCTGATCTGGAACCCACCAGGATGCCAGAGGGGTATTTGGGATGAGATACAGCATTTGTGAGTGACACACAGGAAACCCAAACCTGGGAGGCCAGCGACAGTCATGGCATCACAGAATGGTTTGGGTTGGAAGGGACCTTAAAGCCCATCTCATTCCAACCCCCTGCCAGGGGCAGGGACACCTTCCACTGTCCCAGGTTGCTTCAAGCCCCTTCTAACCTGGCCTTGGACACTTCAAGGGGTGGGGCATTCACAGCTTCTCTGTGCCAGGGCCTCACCCCCCTCACAGGGAAAAATTTCTTCCTAATATCCAATCTATCCCTGCCCACTGTCGATGTGAAGCCGTTCCCCCTTGTCCTGTCACTCCATGCCCTTGGAAAGAGTCCCTCTCCAGCTTTTGTAGTCCTGGCCAGAGGGGCCCTGAATCCCACGGATACCAGATTTCCTGAAAATGAGCAACTTTGGCAGCTCCTGGTTTAACTCTTGCCTGCAAAACACAAGCTGCAATGGTTCCCCTTTTCATGCCTGTGAAATACCACTTCTCCTCTGAATACCCAGCTTTCCAAAGGGCAAGATACCAGGAAAACCTGGAGTGGGCAAATGCAGGGTGATTTTCTGCCCGTTTTCCTGTTAGCAACCCTGCATGCATAGCCCCAGGTGGCCCATGATCCCACACACCAGCATGCCCTGTGCTGGATTCACCCTCCATCGATGCCTTGTTTGTGGGATCCCAAGCAGGAAAGGAGGAGACAGGCTCCAGGGAGCAGCTACAGGTCAGTACTGACACAATCAGGGTGTCCCTGCACCCATTATAAATCCTAAAATCTGCCTGATTCCCAGGCAGAAAATGGCATCCGTGTGCATTTCCAGGTGACAGAGGAAAAGTGGCTGTTTTCACTGAGCTTTCTCCTCTTCCCCTCACAATCCTGCACCTGGTTAGCAACTGTCGGAAAGAGGTTAATCACAGTCCTTAAATCAGGAACCTCGTTGTGGTATGCTCGGGATGCACATCTGTGCTCTCCATGCCTCATCCCCAGCGGCATTTGGGAGAAGGCAAAGTGCCAAAAAAACCCCACCCCCCAAATAAGCCACCCAACCCCCCCCAAATCAGCGACAAGCATCCCAGGGTGCAGGATCCTGCTGATTCCTTGAGCTGGTTCTGCAGCACACGTGAAAGGCTCACGACTCCCCCAGCCCCACCACGGCCGTGGGTTAAAGGCACCTCGGATAATGTGGTGTTGGCACAGCCATTGTGGGGCAGAAAAGGCTTTTGAGGGACTGGGGTTTTGCTCACTGGCCAGCCTTATGACGGAGGGGAGGAGGCATCACCTGGAAATGCCTTGGGAGGAAACCATGGGGACCAGAGCTGGTCTCACATCCCAACCCAGAGCTCAGCCCTCGGCAGAGCAAAGGCTGGAGCTCCAGCAACCGCCAGCTGCCCAGCTTGGCTCCTGACTTCCAAGCATTGCAAAGCCTGGCTTGGCCTTGCTATTTCTAGGCCTGTCCCAGGGGATTACCCTGCTCGCCCTGTTTTGGGAAAAAGCAGCATTCCGGAGCGTCAGAGCCCCGGTGCTGAGCTGGCCCGGACCGAGGCCGTTCCACGCACACACACGTGCACAGCCCGGAAAATGGAGAGGAATTGATCCCGGAGGCAAATCTCTTTTGTTCTAACCCCGCTGCTGTAAGTGGATCTGCCCAGGTTCTCGGCTCAGGAGCTGCGGCGGATCACATCGCTTTCATGCCTTCTCCCAGTGCCAGCTTGTCACATTCCCCCGTCGCCGGCGGCGGGGAGGGGACGGGTGGGAAGGGGAGGCATCGCTCCCAGCGCTTGTTTACCTCGGCACCGAGCACGAGGGGTGTAGCGCGGTAATGAGCAAAAACCTGGAGGGAGCAGATTGCAGAGCCGCGGCATGAGACCACCCCCAACTCACAGGCTGCCCCTTTTTAATGAGGTCCCCCCCATCCTCCTCCCCGCCGGGCTCCCCGTGCCCTGACATCCTCCTGCCTTTCCCCGCTGTCTTGTTCCGGCTGCAGAAATGCTGATTCACAGAGCCCGGCGCAGGAGGCGTTTGGGAGGCAGGGAGAGCAGCACAGCACCGCCCGAACGCACCCGACCTCCCCGGGCGCCTTCGCACCGCGGACTGGCGACAGCGGAGTCGCTGCAGATTAATCCTCTCTGCACCTATTCCAGCACCTCTTTCCCAGTGACTCCCTCGCCTCTCAGCAAGGTGAATCCATCCCCTCCGCTTCCCGGGAGAGCTCGCATGCGAATTTGCCTCCCCTTTCTGCACAGGGGAAAGCAAGGTGGAAGATTTCACGCTGCGCACGACAGCGGGGTGGGGTAGATGCCGCTTCCCCAGGGAAGCACCCTGCTTTCCAAACGGTACGGCAAAGAGAACAGCACCCTGACCTGCTGCCAGGCAGGTGTCAGACCTCTCTCCTGGATGCTTTGATGCATCACCGGCGATCCAGAGCCCGTCTCCTCCTTCCAGGGCAGCCAGTGCCCGGGGTCCTGGCATCCACCACCACATCAAGGGCGCTGCGCTGTGACAGCAGCCGGCACCAGCCGAGCTGCCCGCCCTGCCTCACCTTCCCTCTCCCCTCCCCTCCTGCCTCCTGCCAGCACGGTGCAGCTGGTGCAGCAGCAGGGCCGAAATCCGAGACAGCAAAGGATGTTTTTCTGGAGCAGGCTGTAGGAACGGTGTCCCCAGCAGCCCGGGGCAGCCAAATGGCTGCAAAAGCAGAGGATGGCTGTTCAAGCATTTCACTTCTTCCAAGTCCAGGTCCCTTTCCTCTGGGACAACCACAACTCACTGTAGGAGAGCTCAGGTGAATAGATCCATCCTGTTCTACTCCAGCTCGCATTCCGTGACCCCATTCACTTCTCTCTCTTGAGGCCACTTCATCCCAAAGTCACCTGTGGTGCCACAATGGATGCAAACACACGGGGACCCCGTGCTCTGAACAGCAGCATGTGACACAGGCTTTCCTGTCACCCTCACACTCCTCCCTGTGCAGCGTCCCTCTGGACGAGCTCAGCACTGCTCGGATCAGGTGGGATCCATCCCAGAGCAGGGCATGCAGACGATAAAACCAGTAAGCCAGGCAGGGAAGCCAAAATTGAACCTAGCTCTGGGGAACACTCTGGATGTGTCTGGGGACACTAGGGCTCCAGGACACCCCTTGCCACCACCATGCTGCTGCATCTGCAGCCCCGAGGCTCAAAGGCCAAATCCAACTTTTCCTTTAATCCTTCCATGGTTTTTTGCAGGGTGTATCAAAGCTGTCCACTCTGCATGGGTGACCGCCTGCCCACAGCCAGTGGCCAGGCTGGGCTGCTCAACTGGCTCTCCGCAAAGCCATGGTGCATCTGAATAGATTTCCACCATGCAACTGTAAAGGCCCCAGTGGGTTTGAATAGGAGCCCCTTGAGGTATTATCTCAGCAGTGCCTCGAGGCAACCACTTGAATCCTTCCCTGACTGCTGCACAAACCTGGAATGTCTCCAGCAGCTGGGGATTATGGACAGACCTTGCAGAGTAGCCCCCAGACCACCACAGCACAGTCAGCACCACCAGCTCTCAGATGCTCCCACGTGCAGCCAGCCCTCAAAAAACAAGGCACGGTGATGCTAAGAAGACCAAAGCCCAGATGCCAAGGCAGGAAACCAAGCTGAAGTTTTCACATTAATCATATCGAGCTCTATTCTTTTTCATCTATTTCAAGGCAAGTCAAAAAGAGGTTCACACTCTCCCCTGGCAAACCACAGAGGATGACGTGAGCCTGTCTCTTGCATTGCAAGTAGAGTGTGTCAAGCAATTAGCAAGTCATCAGGAATTCAGATAGGGTGGGCAGGATACTATCCCTCAAAGCTCTGGCAGGAGCATTACCCACCCTGGAGTTTCCCATCAGGCATGGAAGGCAGCAGAGGGAGCAGGGGCTGTTGGTGAGCTCTCAGGAGCAGAGCAGACACTGCGTGCCAGCAGAGCCTGATGCCATAAAACACCTCACGTTTAGCCTGTGCTGTAGCTCAAAGGCCCTGGGCATTCAACACAGATTTTTTCTCGCTCATTTCCAACCTCAGCAAAGTGGCCAGGGAAATTCCAAGAACCCTCAGGCATCCTGCAGGCCTGCTGGGTCAACCTGAGCACCCCACACATGACCCATCCCTGGGTGTTTTGGCATCGCATCAACTCTCGCTGCTCCCACCAGTTTCACTCCCTGCAGCTCTGACCATGCTGGTTTCCATCAGCATCCTCCTAGCAGCCCAACCCCTGCTCTCCTGGAAGTTAGTGGCAAAACCCATGCAAGAGCAGGAGCAAGCCTTCCACACTCAGGCTGGGATAAGATTTGCACTTTGGTCACCCAGAGCTCCTAAACCCACACCACCACCAAGGCCTGGCACAGCACACAAATGGAGCGAGACCATCTCACCAAGAGCACTTTGGAGGAGAACTCGGTGGCTTGCAGCCTTCCCAGACACCTGGCTGGTCCCCATGAACACCCAACCAGCCCCGAAAGAAAAGAGGGAGGATTATCCCAAGGTGTGAGCAGCCAAGCTGGGCGCACACCTCCCTGTGCAGAGGGCGGGTGGCACAGGGGACGCCTCATCTGCCACCCGCCCTTTCTCCTCTCCACTGCCAAGGTAGCAGCAGACAATGCTATCTGCTGGGTTGTCAGCCGGCCCTCCTCCCGCCGTCTCTTTAGCCAGAAAACTCTCCATCTGTCTCCAGATGGGGTGTTTCTACCACTCCAGTCAAACCGATTCAGAGTGGAACAATGACGCTTTGTTAACAAAACAATTTTTGTGTGTCAAGCCCTCCTTCTTGCGGGTTTTTCTCTCCCCCCCAGTCCCCAGTGGGTCAGCTTTGTGTGGCGTCCTACATTTTGTTGTTTCTTTCACATTTTAAAGGCTCCGTATTTTAGTACAAAAGGTGCCTGCGGAGCAGCTTTTATCTGCGAGGCAAGATTTGACACATACGCAGATCACAATTGCGACAGGAGGTTCGTGATGTGGTGGTTAAGGGTGGTGTCAGGACCTTCAGAGTGATGAAGCATTATTTCCAGTGATTTTTGCCTCCAGGATAAAAATTACAGCTGGTCCGACGCTGCATGTATGGCTTCTGTGAGCTGGAATCCCCCAAGGGCTCTCAGAGGGGGCAGAGGAAGTTTGAGCTGGCATCACCTGTGTCCATCCGTCCTTCTTGTGTCCTCCTGTGCAGGACAAGCCACCTCTGTCACTTGTGAGGAGAAGGGATGGGTACATGGAGCATATCTATGTGCCTGTGAGTAAACTACAACTCTCTCCCCAGCACAATCCCTGTGGTGGCCAGGAAGATCAAACCTCAGCCCTCCCGTGGCCAGAGTCTCTGACTGAAGATCTTGGGGAGTGTTTGACTTCTCTCCAGCTACCCAGAGTTGGATCATCTCCCTTGACCCCTCACCCAGCAGCAGGAAGGAGAGGTCTCTTTCTTCTTCCAAATACATCTCCACCACACAGGCCTCCAAGAAAACCAGCTATTCCTTTATTTTTCTTTTTTTTTTGCCCTGAAGCAACAAGCACACAAACCACCTTGTGCTCTGCACAAAACCGGCAATTCCCAGCAAACAACCAAGCTGCTGGCTCCAGAGCAAACAGCTCCGTGTTCCTAAGCAGGCTGGAATTTTCTACACAAGGGAGACTTTTTCTTCCAGCTCCCTCCACATTTGCAGGGAAGGTCCCTCCTCCTTCCTGTCCCCAGGTAACAGCATCTTCATGGAAACACCAGTATTTTTATGAGTCATCCCCCTTCTTCCCCTCTCCTGCTCTGTGGCCAACACCCCTCTGCTTTCAAGATCAAAGCCGAAGGGGACCAGCTGTGTTGAGCCCTTTCCTTTCCAGCCCTTTCCATCTCCATTTGCAGCCGTCGCCAGGCGAGTCCCTGCTGTTCTGACAGCGCTTTGTGCCGCCCCTCCAGCACCGCAGCTCCGTGCCCGCGTCTGCTCCCCCTCCATCCCTCTCCTGCCATCCCAGCTCCTGCTCCAGCCACACTGGGAACACAGGGAACCCTCCCTGACCCGGGCTCAGTCCCCTCTGGCATGCATGGGAGCTGCCCTGCTGGCTGCCCCGGCTGCCCTGCCTGTCATGTGCTGATTCAGAGGCAGAAATGTGCTCAGAGAGAAACAGGATAATCTGTTTCCACTGAAATCCCATCCTAATTCCCTGGGTTTGGTAACTCCTCTGCAGACCAGAACATGAGACTGCATCTCCCTTCCAAACAAGCAACTCCATGGGGACCTTTGCTCCAGGCTCCTTTCAGTAGGGGTACAACCTTGGCTGAGAAAGTCCAGCTCCTGCTGCGAAAGCAGCTGAGGGAACAGGAATCTCCTTTCCTATCCAAAAGGCTGAACATCTCACACAGCCCCCGGTGCTGCAGCAGGGATTTGCAATGTGATGGGATAATTAGAGTCAGGGATGTGCTTCTTGTGCTTCTTAACTGCCAGAGGGCAGGGTTAGATTAGATATTAGGAAGAAATTCTTCCCTGTGAGGGTGGTGAGGCCCTGGCACAGGTTGCCCAGAAGCAGCTGTGAATGCCTCATCCCTGGAAGTGTCCAAGGCCAGATTGGATGGGGCTTGGAGCCACCTGGGATAGTGGAAGGTGTCCTTGCCCATGGCAGGGGGGGTTAATGAGACAATCTTTAAAGTCCCTTCCAACTCAAACCATTCTGTGATTCCAGGATTCTTGACACATCTAGGAAAATCCATCCAATTTTGGTCTCCCATTGAGTGTCATTTGTGCACGTTTGATGGAAGCTGCTCCCATGTGCAGCAACTCACAGGTCTGACAGGTCCCTCTCAGGGTCATACACCCCATCCTTCACCACATCTCATCTTGCACCACGTGCACCTCCTGGGTGCTGCCATCACACGTCGTGCACTGATACAATCCCTGCTTCCCAACACCTCGCTGTAACTCAGCCCAAATCCAGCTTGGAGCTGTCTCTCCTACAAAGACTTTGAAGAAAGCATTGCACAGAATTAAGTCTCGGTGGTTTTTATATGAAAAACACTGAATTTAGCTGCTAATGGCAATTCCCAGCAGAAAAGGATGGTTAGCAGTGGTGGGTATATTTATGAATTCTTTCCAAGCAAATGCCGTGAGGCGGGAAATGTGTCGGTCCTCGTGGAAAGCTTCCCGGGTTACTGCTGCAGGCATCTAAATGCGAAGTTTCACCATGGCTTTTTGAGTTCTGTGCTCTGCTAGACATATCCCTTCCAAATCTCTTCTCTCAGGAATGCTTTCCCAGCCCCTCTCCTGCGGTCACGCGTGTGTCACCGTGACCTGCCCGTCTCCGTGAGGCCGGCAGCATCTCCGTCCTTCTCCAGCCACTCCACTGACTTGCCAGTAAATAAAAGTCAGGGGAGCTACTTGACTGGTTTCCTTAGCTGCTCTCTCCAAAGGGCTGACTTATAAAATACCCACGTCCTGGATTTCTGGGAGGTTTTCACTGAGAGCACATTGTTTTTCCCCAGCAAAGCCAGAAAAGAATTTACAGTCGGTCCACACAGCGAGACTGCTCTGCTTTCTCTTTCCTGGGACAGGAACTCAGTTTGAAACAGATTGCTAGCAGCTAAATGCAAGTTCCTTAGCAGCTTCCAGAGTGAAAATATTCCCTCTCCAGATCTCCTTTTATGTCCACAACACATTATTCCGGTGGAGGGCTCTCTTGCTAAGAAAAGCTCTGGTAACTCCCAGCCTTGTCTCCAAAGTGGTTCAGGTGTGGGAGCCAGCTCCCCTGCAAGCATCCCTTGGTCCTGCTGCCCAGCTGAGATGTCCTTAATTCCTCCATTTGTCCCCTCCAGGCTCTGGCTGGCTTGGCTCTCAGACAGTGAATACATACAGCAGGCTGCAAGGCTGCTTGTCCTAAATATACACTTTTCCCACAGCTTCAGGAGAAATGATGTCTTCTAAGTCCCCCAGCCCACTCCTTGGGGTGCTTCTGGGGCTTTCCGTGCTAGAGCTGCCTTTGTCCCACACACTGCATGCAGACAGACGAGAGGTTCACACCAAAACCCACCTCTCCTCTCTGCCTTTAACTGAACCAAAACAAAAAACAGATGGAAAATCAAATGCTGGCAATGTGAAGCATGTGGGCTGCACTTGCATCAGCCCTCCTGGAGCTGCAGAGTGTATTCCTTCCTGCTTTGGGGTCCCAGACCTCCCCAAAAGGGTTATTGGTGGGGGAGATCCTGCTATTCCCCCTTGCCAGCCACCAAGCAGCATGGAGGTGGGACAGAGGGAAGGAAGGGAAAGGCAGAGACAAGAGCAGGCTTAGCATTTTAGGAAGTCCAGGAGGAACAATTTCAACCTCTGAGGAGGATTTGCACAACACACAGTAAACGAGGCACTGGGGCTGCAGACAGAACACTGGGGGGACAGTCACAAACTGACACTGAGCTGCTTTTAACCAAGCTCCATCCACCCCACACTCCCTGAGGCAGAGACACTGCAGAGGAAACACCTTGAGAGCAGAGTTAAGGCTGTCCCCTAATGAATGCACGGCATTCCACGGCCATAAGCTGCTCAGATGTCCTTAATTCCAGGATTTCTTACATGCTCCGTGCCTGACTTTGTAACCTTAATCATGTATTTTTCAGTGTTGCTCTTGTGCGCACGTGAGCTTATCTCCTTTTAACGTGGGCTCTTCTTTTCACTCTCTTGTTAGGATAAACAATACCCATGACTCTTCCATGTCTCTCCCTGGGAGTGCCTCAGTGTCCCCAAACTCCCCCGAACACTCCCCAGTTTTGCAGAACGAGCGGTGGGGCTGTTCAGGCTCAACTCCAGCTCCTGCTGGAGCCTTGGTCACCCTCAGAGGATGCTCAGAGGTCACTCCCACGTGTGGATGAGCATCTGGATAACCCCAGAGCCACAGCAAGGCTCCTGGAATGGTGCAGGAAGAGCAGGAGCAGAGGGAGCCCGCGTGGGGGCAGGGACCAGCAGCGTGTTTGTGGAGTAACGCTCAAGCTGCCAGAACGGATTGCCTTGTTTACACTGGGCCCAGGGAAAATCACTCCAGGGATGGAGACACAGAAGCGTCCAGAAGCCTCTGAGAGCAGGAGAAGCTCTTCAGGCTCTTGCCTCTTACTTTTGCTTACAAAATCATCCCCCCGCCTCGCCTCCTGCATCACTGTCAAGGGGCGGAAGCTCTAAAATCACTGTAGTAAGCAGGGGAGGGATGAGGAAAGGAAGGGAAAAGTATTATCGGATGGGAATGTGGCTTTTCCACTCCTCCTTGCCAAGAGGAGCCCTCAGTACCCAAGGACACACCAAAAAGGGTTGCTGGGCCACAGGGTGCAGCAAGAGTTGCGACAAATTGCTGGGAGAGGGAAAAGAATAAATAGGAACCACCTTAAGGGAGGGGAGCCACTAGCAGAACAGTTAAAATGACTAAATACTTTCCCAATATCACTCCTCCACGTAAGCATTGCTGTAATTGCCCTTGGGATGTTGCACAACAGCGAAAGGGAGGGGCAGGTGCTGGCAGGGAGGGAGTGAAGGCGTGCAAACCTCCAAAACCTCCAAATCTCCATCCCAGGCGCTGCTGTCATCGAGGAGAGACGCTCAGGACGTCTCTGCCACCTCAGGCCCCGCTGCTTGGATTTATCCCCCGAGGGGCCATTCCTCACACGAACTGGAGGACTCCCAGGAGGACTCACTCCTCATGCCTCTGAGACACAGCGGGCTGCCCCAGGGAGCAAGAGCAAAAGGCAAGGAGGAACAGAGCCCACGCTGCACTGTGTGGCAAAAAAAAAAAAAAAAAAAAAAAAAAAAAAAAAAAAAGAAAAAGAGAGAGAGAGATATAAGGGCTTCATTCAAGCACTCTCGCTCTCTGGAAGTCTCACGCAGAGCAGCTGGTCTTTAAGACTGTTGCAAGCACGCCATGCAAGCACAGAGCCCTTCCATTCCTGGGTGCTTTCATTAGTGACACTCAGACAGGGACAGCCACTCGACCCCCATGAGAAGGAAAACGGCTGACTCATTCTTCCAGCAACGCTTGAGAGCAGGACACGGTGCTCCTGCTCTGTAGCAGCAGCGTGGGTCCCCTCCTGCTTCCTAAGCCAGATCACCGGATCTGGGCTCAGATGCCACACACACACACATGCACACACCAGCTAATCCCCACATGTGCTGCGTCCCTGGATAGAGCATCCTCAGCCTTTGCTTCCAAAAGCTGCCCGCTGATGCTCGAGTCGAAAGGGAAACCTCTGAGAGATGCAGTCTCGAGGTTTAAAACATCTGTGGGCCATCAGCCATTAAATGGGATGCTATGCTGCTTTGCTGCTCTCGGGTCTCACGCCAGGTTCATCGCTGGGTACCGTCCAGCAATGCATTAAGTGATGTGACTATTTCTGTTCTCATCACATGTTTGCTCTCATCCTCTCCAGGGTGTGTGCGGGGGGAAAAAAAACACACATTCATTATGGAGTGTCATATCTTGGTGAGGCTTTTCGTTTCCCTGTGTAACACCGGGCTCTTGGCAGAGGAGAAGGGAGATTTTGTTTTCCTAATATCCATGTACTCAGGTATTTCTGTTAGAGGAGGGAAAGTCAAAGAAATGCTAATCAAATATCCAGGAGTGCACAGTGCTGACATCCGCACCTCGCTACTATATGGCCTTTCATTAGCATTACCTAAATGTACGACCGTACAAAGAGCAGATTTCCTTAGCAACAGGGCTGCCTTCATATTTCCTCCCCACTACCCCCTGCCCTTAGAAGAAAAATGACTTCAGCTCTTTCTCTGAGCCCTGCTCTGCGCTGCAGCAGTGCTCTACGCCACTGCCAGGCTTTGCTATATGCTGCATCTGGGACGCCTGCCTCTCCACGCTGGGATCCACGAGCCATAAAGCAACCTCTTGACTTAGCTCTTCTGCACAGCCACAATAAAACTCCTCTTTTCCTAACGGAGCATATGCAAAACAGCCCTGTAACGGCAGAGGGGGGATCCTCTCCTCCAGATGACTTACAGCTCCCATCGCTGAGGGAGGATGTCCAGCGTGCTCAGCAGAGCTGGCACTGCTGGCTGGCGACTCCTTCGCTCCCTGCCACCTGGCTGAAGGGTGACAACTGCCCTCGTCCCCAAATGGCACTGCAAGCCACCTTTGCCTTGGGCAGGGAGCTGCCAACCCCTCCTCTCCCCGGATCTGGGCCAGGAAGACGGAACACTTCATCCTCCGCGCTCTCCCCCGGTGCCACAGCCTGGTGCGCTGGGCTATTTTAAGAGCTCGTCTGGGAGACTGGCACACGCACCGCGCTGCCGGGAACTCCCTGCTTCTGTTTCAAAAAAGCTGGAGGCTGGGAGCCTGCTGGGACTCACCCCTGTGATTCCCAAGGTCTGACCCTCCTCTCGCTGGGACTGGCGTAACGCTGCTGAGTCAAACGGAATTAATCCCAATTAGCACCGGTGAAACGGGAGGAGAATCGTGCCCTCCCCAGCATTTCAACCCCTCCAGCCGGAGGCTGGGACCACTGAGCCTCCCCCTGCAGCCATGCCCCTGCTCTCCATCTCCCTGCTCTCCAACCTGCTCCTTCTGTGTCACCATTCCCTGCCTTTTTCACACAGATACTCTCTCCCTTTCCCATTATGATAGGGTCTTTGATTGCACGATCACATAACTATAATGAGACAAATATTTATTTTGCAGATATGGGCTAATCAGACCGAAGGTATAGAAATATTTCATGCGCTAATCAGAGTACCTTCAGCAATCAGTATAGCAAATAACTCAGGTAAATTAACATAGGAGAGTTCCCTTATCAGGTTTTAGTCTAAGATATATGTGCATTAAGGACTAATTTGCTCTCCCCCCTTAGATTTGGGCTGGAGCCCAAGATGAGGTTGAGACCAAGGTTTCCTCCCATCAGCTTTCACAGGAGCTGTGCAGGTTTTGCTCCTGGCAGGATCAGACGCCAGGATGAATATTCAGCAGCGTAAACGCCTTTGTTTTCTGTGCTCTGCACCTTTAAATTTCCAAGGGCTCTGCTGTTTTCAGCTCAGACAGCCTTTTTGCATTCAGTTCGCTGCAAGCTGACACAGAAGACACGATGGAGCAGGTTGTGTCTCCTGCTCTGAGCCCTTCACGCCACTCTGGCAGCGTTCAGGGGCCATATTAAGAGCTGCGAGTAATTAGCGAATTCCTCCTGCCCCAGCACGGCGCAGAGCAGCCGTACCAGGCATCTCGTGGCAGGCTGGCAGTAGCCAACGGGCACACGTGGTGCCAAGAGCATGGGTGGCAGTGAGGACACTGGCCTCCATGCGGGTCCAGAGGGGCCGACAACAGGATGAGCCAAGTGAGACCCCAAGAAGGGCTCCTGGGTTCAACAGGACTTCCCAGGGCACTCACCCAAGCTCCTGCAAATTAGCAGTCCCAGGAGACACCTTATAGAATCATTAAGGTTGGAAAATGCCATCAAGAGCTGCCCAGACTCCTCAGGCTCAGTGTCCCTCACTACAGTGTCCCCAAACCAGGAGTGGGCTGCGCTTCCGCCCCAAAGCAGCTCCTACAACTGCATTTTCCCTGCTTTGCTCTGAAAAAGCTCCCGCAGAGGAAACACAGAGGATCTGCCCTTGCCTCTGTCATGTTTTGGGATCCCAGAGAACAAAAAGCACCGGAGGAATGGCAGGCATTATAGTAACGATGGTGACAAATTTAATTAGAGCAGGAAGCTCTGGAGTGGATTTCAAATGGCAACACGGCATTTTGTGTGAAAGCATTGCCTCGCTCCCCCCGCTCCCTCCCCGCCTCCACCACGCGGCTCCATCCAAACCCACCCCACCCTGCTGGATGCATCCCTCTAATTTTCCCACATGTTGTCCCCTTCATCCTTTCCCCCCCCCCACGCTCCTGAACCAACACATTCCCGTGGTCTGGAAAATGCAACCATAGAGCAATTCAATAATACAGCAGCCAGATGTGCAACAGTATATCCAACATGTCATTCAAAGGAGCCCTTCAGTGGAGCCGAGACATGCTATCCCGCAATCTTAACTAATACATCCTGAGGCCCTGGAGGAGTTGATGGATGTATACAATTCCCTTTCCTACAGCTGTGGTCCCTTTTAGAGGGGGCATCCAGACTCAACAATAGCCCTGCTGTTGCTTTCAAGACAGAACCTCTTCAGACAAACCGGGCTTAATCCTGACCCCGGTTACGCCCGCCCGGGCTTGGCCGAGGTCGGTGGGGTTTGGGAGCCAAGGGCTGGGAGCAGGATCCAGCCTCATGGAGACGCTGTCTGCCGTTTCACCTTGTGCTACAGGCTCTGAGAAACCTTGGTAACTGGTTGGAATGTAACCACCTTGGGGAAAAGGCAAGCGGAGAGGAGCAGGTAATAAGATTTCTAACTGGTGCTGGTAGAAAGAAGGAAGTAATATAACAGTTTAATTAATCTATGCCTATTAGCGTTATTAAAGAAAACAGGGAGCTATTGGAGGTTTACCTCGGAGAATATCATCAAACGGGGACCTTCTGCGGGGAATTTTATGTCTCTGTGCCCAATTTATAACCAGCACGGAGGTGTGGTGTTAGTGACAGCCAGTGCTGAAATGTCACAGTGCTTAGAAGTCATTAGCTGGGGACACAGGGAGAGAGAAAGAGAGGATGGAGGAGGGGACAAGGGAGAAATGGGGAAGGAAGGAAAAGGAATTAATTTAATTAAAAATATCTTTAGAGCCTGTCTCTTGATTTGTGTGGTTTTGGGGCTTGGCAGAGCTGCTGAGAACGGTGTGGAAGGAAAATCAAGGTTGCTGGGGCTTTTTGAAGCTGATAAAAAAAAATAAGCACACTTTTCATGTTCAGGAAGATAAATCCCCATTTTCTCAGTCTCAAGACAATCCAGTTATTTACTGACAGTTTTACTGTGAAATAAAAAGGGCTTTAAGCTTCTTTCTACTTGATGTCTCCATAGCCTGAATATTATTAGATCCCAGCCTGGTGCAGCTGGAGTTTTGGTTAATAAATTTAACGTCATTAGACAGAAAAGCCTTCGACTGAATGTTGCAATTCTTTCCCCCCCCCCTTTTTTTTTTTACCGTTGCAGTCAGACTGCATGTAGGTGGTAAGAATCAAAAGAAAGGAAGTACGCTTGGCAAATAGGGGAGTGCTAAAAAAAGGTTTTGCTCAGGCTGGGGGTTCAGTGCGAGGGTGTTTCGCCCACAGACGAGGCAAGGCTGAACCCCCCCCGCAGGGGATGCACCCTGACGTGGTGCCGGTTCCTGCAGCATCTCTCAAGAGAGCAAAACACTCCTGATTTCACAGCGATGGCGTGTCTCAGGGTGCTTGTCCCACTCAGAGGGGTGGCACTGTGGGTGGCCATGTCACTGCCACCACAGCGAGGTCTTGGGTAGCCCATGGCAGCAGCAAGATCACGATGCTCAGGGGCTGCCTTGGTGCCACCACCATGGAGCTGTGCTCAAGGTGGCTTTTCTGAGAAGAAAAGTCTAAGAAAAGTCTGCTTTTCTACCTAAAATCTGCCTCGAGGCCATTGCAAGGCCAAGTGTTGGTGCAGCATTGTCCCACCAAGCAAAATGTCTCGGTGGGACAATGGGGGAACAGCCAGCATGGAGTGGAAGAGGGAAGGGCAGATGGCGGTGGAGTTGCTTGTTCTGCCCGTGGGGAGCCAGGCAGCTGCGGCCCCTCAGAACGGGGCTAGCTGGCATGGAGGGAGAGCTCCCAGCAAAACCCTGCAGGTCCCTGCTCTCCCCCTCAAAGCTGCCTCCACTCCTGCCTCCCTCTGCCACCCCCTCTCCTCCTGCTGCCCCTGCCACGGCCGAGCCTTCTGCCACACGAAATGTGCCCACTGGGAGAAAGACAATGAGGGAGACACCACAGCACTCTAATTCCCCACCACACACCTCACCTGCCTCTTCCTCAGCTCCCGCCCTGCCGCTTTCCCGCCACATGCAGGCGGCGGCCATGGCCAGGCCTTCCCTCCCTGCTGAGCCTCAAACATGGCGGCCTTGGGGGATGCCTCATGTGGGGGAGCTGGTGCTGGCGTGCTGGCTAAGAACACGTCCCACACGCTGGGTTTCTAACCCCAAAACCTCATAGGTGTTGTGGACACCAAGAGGAAACTTCTGTGGTGGAAGCGGGACGCTGAGTGACCCCCCCCCGCTGGCTTCATTCCAGGAGAAACAATCTCTAAGTCCTTTTACAAAACAAACAGCGGTGGCTGGAAGGAGAGGAGCAGGAGAGGGGTATTGGGGAGATAGCCAGGGGCCAGGGCCGGGCAGGGCCGGCTGTGGAGCTGGGGTGCCGGGATGGGAAGGAAGTGGTTGTTGTGGGAGTAACGTCAGGAAGAGCCTGGGCTGGGGCCCGGGCGGGCAGGGAGAGGGGAGATCTGAGTTCATGGGATGGCTGCGGGGAGGAAGCGCCCGAGGGCCACGAGCCAAGGGAAGAGCCCAGTGTGGGGACGGGGAGGGGTCTGGTGTGGGGACAGGGAAAGGCCCAGTGTGGGGACAGGGAGGGGTCTGGTGTGGGGACAGGGAAAGGCCCAGTGTGGGGACGGGGAAGGGTCTGGTGTGGGGACAGGGAGGGATCCAGTGCGGGGATGGGGAATAGTCTGATGAGAGCACAGTGTGGGGACAGGAAAGGGTCAGGTGTGAGGATGGGGAAGAGTCCATTGTGGGGATGGTGAAGGGCCCACTGAGGGGACAGAGAATGGTCTAGTGAGGGGACAGAGAATGGTCCAGTGTGGAAATGGGGAAGGGTCTGGTGTGCGAATGGGGAAGAGTCCAGTGTGGGGACAGAGAATGGTCCACTGTGGGGATGGGGAAGGTGTGAGCATCCACTTGAGCACAGGTGTGCTGGGAGACACCTATCCTGGGAGAACAACCGACCCCAAAATCCTGCTGGATTCAGTTTACTCCCCTTCCAAAGCGATTTCTAATAAAGGCTGGATTTTTTTTTTTTTTAAATCCCCCCTCTGGTGAATAAAAGCAAAAACAAATAACCCCAAGCAGCAAGGCTGGATGATGAGCAGCAGATGGCTGGCGATAACAGGTACTTTAATACCTGTGCACCCCTTACTCACAGCCTTCCCACTTGGAGCTCCCAAGCTCCCAGCTCCGTGGCTCTCACCAGCCCAACAACCCCAGCCCAGCCAGGGGATATGGGAGTGCAGACAGCAGCGAGCTGCTTTAGGGAAATCCAGTTTGGAGCCAAGTCAATGCATGCAGAGTCATTAATCTAGGTCTGGTGCCAATAGGGATGGCTTTGCATTAGCCGGGCCCCTTTGTAGTTCAGACAATCAGTTGCATTCAACCAGCGCAAGATAACGCTGCAGAAAGCTGAGACCATCGCAGCTCATTCCTCCTGTAAGGGGCGGGGGGAGAGGATTTACAGGCAAAATAGCATTGCATTAATGGGACTGCTCAGTATTCTGCACAGACGCTGGCGGATAATGTCTTTGCAAACTAACTGCAATAAATTAATTAAATTAATCTACTATGCCGTGCTTGTCCCCACCCAACATCAAATTCAAGGATGATCAGGGCTTGCCTTATCCTCCATAGCCTACGAAAGAATCTGATCTCACTTGCTCTAGAGTTTCTGAGGCACTGAATTGCAAAGTACCACCTGCCTCACTAAACTAATCACCAGCCTGGTGGTTTAGATCACATCAGTTTTACATGTAATTAAGACTGTCCAGGAGGGCATGCAGCTGCTTACATGGTCGTTCCCTCTTATACAGCAACGTGCCTCCTGCTCAGATAGGTGCAATTAAACAAGCCTGTTCACAGTCATTAAGCATTAATGCACCTCATTAGCATAAGAACTGGAAGAAGCTTTGATGCAGGGAACCCCGCAGGAGAAGGAGATAGAGAGAGATGTACATACAGACAGGAAGGCGAAGGGCTGGGCCACCACCTTCTCGTGGCCCCGACCAACCATTCCAGCTCCATTTCTCCAAAGCAATGAGCCATGCCGTGCCCTCCTCCCCAGAAATGGGTCTGGGTTATCTTTCTCTCCCCCTCCCCCTCTTTCTAAATTATGCTGGTGGAAAGGGAAGGAAAAAAAAAAAAAAACACCACACCAAACTGTTGGGATATTAACCTAGCGAATCCATTAATAAGCTGAACTCTCTGTTGGCTTTGACACAGCACACTAAAGCTTTAAAGAGACAGGGCCCCAGACACTGGAGATAGGGGCAGAGACAACAGCGCTAACAAAGAGCCACTGTTGCCACGGCCGTGGCCATCTCGGGTAGGTCCAGCTGTCTTTGGTGTTCTGTTTTCCAGACACAAAGAGCAGACTGAACCGTTTTGGTCTGAATGGCTTTCATTTGATGGTAGAGAAAATGAGAGGGAAGAAAGAAGCTAAGTAAAGTGTCCAGGAGAGAGAGGAAAAAAAAAAAAAAGACAGGAGAGGGAAAAAAAGAGCATGGTGTGCTGCAGGTCTCCAGTGAGAAAGGCTGCATCTCCCCCGAGCACAAAATGGGGCTGTCTCAGGGAGAAAAGTGAAGGTGACGGTGATTTTGGAGCAGGATGGAAGTGAGGATCCAGGATGCACACTCCAGGGGAGCCGGGATGGATGCTGCCTGTGTCTCACCTGCTTGCCCAATGCTTTGCACAGCAGTGTACTCAGCACTGCCAGACCACAGCCTGCAAACAGCTTGTCCAGCTGGGGTTTAATCTCCAGGGAACAACCTGTGTTTGTACAGTCCCTGGCCGCTCTGGGCTCAGAGCCCGTCAGGAGCCTCTAGCCCGGAAGAGGAACGTTATCACGCCGAGCTCACGCCGAGCCTCAGCCAGCTTCACTGTCACCATGGCAGGGAATGGGCTCGCACAAGGACGTGAATCAGCTGGAAAAAGTGAATCTCCAAGAGAAATGTCTTCAAGGAACCACCACATGCTACCATGGAGCAGCTCCAAACCCACACCTCAGCCCAAACTGTATCCCAAGGCATGAATAACCCTTCTGCTGCAGCCTCAAAGTGCCCACATCATGCCCTTGCATCTCTACCAGAGGCCAAACCTGCATCCCGTAAGCTTGGAAAACAGGACTGAAATGTCCATTCCAGGTGCCCCTATTATAAAGCACAGCTCTGAAAGCCAGAAATGGAAGCTGAGACCGGATAAATCAGTACCTACCCACTGGAGAGCCACACGGGCTCGTCCCTACAATGCGCTCTCTGGCCTCCATCTAGTCCAGCTCGTAAGTGATAAAAGCGTCCACGACTGCAGCTCTCATCTGGGAAGAAGAACAAACAACCCAAGTAGATCTTACCACTGGGAAATGGTTTCTAAGGGTCTCCAGAGATATCCTCTTTCCTACGCTCATTCCATTAGTGCTGTGCATGCTCCATTGTCCCAGTCTCTCCCTCCTTAGTGGTTACATCCTACAAACACAAACAGATTTCAAATCCCCCGTAGCTCTTCGGCCCGTGATGATAATAATTTTCCCTCCTTGAGCACCTTTTATCTAGAGATCTGGAAGCATCTCTCTGGCATTAATAGCTATTAGCTTCTCCACCATCGTGCAACACAGGGTGAGCACCGTTACATCTCACAGCTGAGGGGAACTCAGGCGCGGCACAATTAGGAATTCACTCCTGCCAAGTGGTGCATCCTCTTGTGCCCAATCAGTGGCACAGGGATGGCGGTGTTTGGTCCATGGATGAATCTGGCTAAATCCTAAAGGATTTGCCAACAGCATTAGCAAGAGGAAGAGATCCCAGGTTTGTGCCTGAGTCACCAAACCCTCTGTTTTCCCTTCTGTACCTAGAGAAGTCAACGGGAAGTCTCCCATGGATGGTAATGGGAAATTCAGGCTTTTTGAGTCAGTAAACAGCTTTTTTTCAAGGGGGCAGGGGGAGGTTTGGGCAAAGAGGCTTTTACTGCACAGTCATTTTGATAAACCAAGGAGCTGAGCTTTTACCCAGCAACAGGCTGGGAGAATGACTGATGGAGACCATGACCCCAGTGAACCACAGCCTTGCTCCCCCAGTCCCTTCCCATTTGCCTTTTGTGATTACAATTAGTAGTGGGGGCTGGCAGGTGGGGGAAAAATGAAATAAAATCAACTAGAAGCCCCCCCCTGCCCCGCTGCCAGCCCCTCATTGTCTGCAGAGGCTGGCTGGGGCTCTGCACACTGCAGTCCTCTGCCCATTGTACTGCTGAGAACATGCGAACAGACGCTCTCGGGCGATGGGTTTTATTGAACGCAACTTCAATGGCAAATGGAGAGAGAAAGGGGGGTAGAGGAAAGGGAAAAAAAAAAAAGCCTTGAAAATCCATGCCAAAAAAAAAAAGAGGGGGGGGGGGGGTTTTTTAATGCAATCAATGGCTCCTTCCTATAACTCTGCCTGTTGTGAGGAAATTTCTTTCCAGTAGCAGCCAGCAGCAGTCCCAAGGCTGTGACATTGCTGTAACGCTTGGAGCTCAGCTCTCTATCTCTGGCAGCAGCCCCGTCTTTTTGTCATTATTGGCTGTGATTGCAGGGGGTGCACGCCAGCTCGCCGAGTGCTGAGATATTGCTGCCTTCCCCTCCCTCTGGACAACCTGCCCTCAGAGAGGAGTTTGGGGAGGGGATGAGGGTGAAACAGGGAGCTGAATTCTCTCTGCCTCCCCTGAGTACGCTCTGATCCAAGCCCACATGGATAGGTAGAGGTCCCCAAGGCCCTTTTCGGAAAGCTCATTAGGAAAGTAGTGACAGATGCATTAGCTATTAAAAAAAGGCGGGGGGAGAAGCTATCATAGAACTTTAAAAAAAAAGCAGCAGCAGCCGCCCGACAGTTTTATTGCTGTCAGATCCTTTTTTTTGTGGGCACGTTGCAAAGCAGGAGAGGTTTGGGTAAATATCTGACGCACGCACGCACTTCCCATGCTCTGGGCTGTCTGTCAATAATCCAGCCAGGGTATTTCTCACACCCTCAGGAGGCAGCTGCCAGCTCTGCCCATTGCCACTGCAGCTACTCACCCTTCCCATCCACCCCCAGCACCTCCTGGAGAAGGGGTTTTGGAACAGGCACGTCTGGCTGCATGCAAAGCTGCAGGAAGAACCTGCCAGGATGCCACAGGGGGTGAAAAAAAATGGGCGTCAGCTGCTGCCATCTCTGACTCCGAGCTTCAGCCTGGGGAGGACAGGTCTTGGCATGAGATGTTCCCTCCTGATCTAAGCAGAGGCTGCTGAGATGGAGATTGAGTCCTGCATGCCGGGACCTGCTGTCCCTGCAAGCTCCAGCAATGCTCTCCATGAAAGGACAGAACAGGCCACATTGTGCAACTGCACTGGACACTCAGGCCTCTGTCCGTGTCCCACACCCCACACCACAGCCCAGAGCCCTCGGAGCTCAGGGAACAGCTGTATACACATCAGTGGGAGGAGCTGCTTCCCTGCACCCAGGATGAGTGACACATCTGGCAGCAGCTGGAGGCCCAAAGCCCCATGTAGGGACCAGGGACCAGGCATGAGGAAGGTGGGAAATGCTGGGTACTGGATGAAGATGCTCTGAATGGAGGTCTGGGCTGGCGAGCTGTGGTGGGCAGAGGGACAGATGATGGGGAGGATGAGGCAGGATGATGGCACGGGTTTCATCCCTCCCCATCCTATGAACCAAAACGGCCACCACTGCTCTTACACCTGTGTCAAGAGCAGAGCCCAGGTAGTAACAGAAGAACAACAGATGTTGCACCTGCATGACGGCTCCGGAACGGCGCCAGACGAGCTGGAATTCACATCTGAGCCACAACAGCAAAGCTCTTCCCACAGACAGCAGTGGGAAGCAGGGATCAAAACACCACTTCCAACACTGGGTCCTGCCTCCACACACTGCTTTTTCCACAGACCATCCTCATCATTACGAGACAGTCAAGCCAAACATGTCCCCTCCAAGACCTCAGCATCCCTCAAAAAGGGGGCACAGCTATTTCAAAAGGAACTATGGGGCTACCACAGGCAGCCATCAATCTGTGCCCCCCAACCTCACCTCCTGCCACCTCCCAACCACAGTCAGGAGGCAGAAAAGGCAGAAACCTCGCTGGAGGAAAACAGCAGCAGCAGCAACCGTCCCCCTCGGTCGGGTTTTAAATGGGTCTCAGATCCCTTCAAACAAATCTAAATGCACCGATCCTATTGTGTGCATAAATCTTTGCACCGGGGCCTGCACGCCTCCACACTATTGATAAAGAGAAACGGGTCTTAAATATTTAATGAGCGAATAAACCCGTTAAGAGGATATGATTAACTGCACGCCACGGCTCTGCATTTAAGGTGTCCCTGCTGTACCTTTAGAGGGGTTTTATTTTTAAGGGAAATCGGCAGCAGCAGCTGGTGGAAGCGAGCAGCCGGGCTGTGCGGGTGCCGCACGAACGGGAACGCCGGCACAACGCTCCACTCTGGAG
Source organism: Irena cyanogastra (assembly GCA_013397155.1). Classification (NCBI taxonomy): domain Eukaryota; kingdom Metazoa; phylum Chordata; class Aves; order Passeriformes; family Irenidae; genus Irena; species Irena cyanogastra. The sequence continues at coordinate 121,138 of VWZV01008089.1, read as the reverse complement.
GCATAAATAAATTGTTCAGGGGCTGTTCAGGGGGGGGCTGTATTGACTCAGCCCGATGGCAGGGAGGGCAGAAAACACAGCCAAGGAGGTTTGAGGTTTTAGGTGAGGTGGCAGGAGCCAGGCTGTCGGTTAGAGAAGACACGTGAACTGCGCACCTTTCTGTCTCGCCTGGCAGCGAGGGGGCTGCCGGGGGGATCAGGAGACCTTGGAGCTATTTCCAGCTGAACCACGGAGCTGGAGTGTGACCTTGGGCAAGTCACTTACAGTCACCCTCTGCCTGGAGTCGAGCTCTGTGCGAGGCAACCGGAGTCTTGCCTGCTGAGGGTGTGGATCGAGGCAGTGTGGGGTGCCAGGATGGCTGAACCTTCCTTTTCTCCACCTCTACTGAGCTGGCAGCAGCCTCAGCACGGGGCTGGAGCACTGAGGGCCAGGGTGCAACACACCAGCCAGCCCACAGGATGTTTCTCATGCACACAGAGAGCAGCTGATGGAAGATTTTATGAAACCAAGTGCTATAAATGTCCTCTTGCTATGTGACTTTTTATGTTTCTAAATTATTTTGATCATTATTTTTACCAGAGTGAGGTGAATAATATACAACAAACCACCGTGAATCATCACTCCAGTTTTTAGATATGTTAAATTTAGCTGTTTTGGTGCCACTTTTTTGTTTATATTCTCCAAGTGTTTCTTGCCAACAAGTTACCGGCAGGGATTTTTAGCTGGGAAGGAGAAGGGAAAAAAAAAAAGTGAGACAGACTGTTAATTTCTGTTAATTTTAAGCATCAACGAAAGATATTGGAAGAAAGTGAATTTCAAATTCTTAATTGCAACAGTTTCCCTCCCCAAACCTCAAGTCTAAAAATTAAGCCTGCCCAATCGGGAAGCCAAAACCCATCATGTGATGTGAGATCCCAATTAAAACAACTCTCATTCTTGAGACCGAGTATTCACAAAAGAGCAAAGACCGCGAATTATTTGCAGAAATTATCTGGAGAACAATTTTGAATAATGAATACAATGGGGGAAATCGCAGTCACTTGGAATACTTAATGCAACTACAAAAAAAAAATCCCCGACAATTTGCGAGCAGAGTAGAGGTGAAACGCGTGGAATAGATCATTTAGCACAGTCCTGCCACCACCAGCAACCATTCCAAATGACCAGGGCCCTTGCCTGGCTGTAAATGCTGCAGGAATTAGCCATAGAGACTGATGGACAGATGGAAGTCATGCTTGGAGATACACCTAATCAAAGAGGCTGTGCCACCACAGCAAACACGCCTGTGACCTGGTAAAATCAGGGTGAAATAACTCGGGAAACAGGATGTCCAGAGCAGCCCCGGGCAGGAGGAAGGGATGCTCCGGGTGACGCAGCCGAGCAGAGAGCAGCTGCAGAGGAAGAGGAGCCCTGACACACGCTGGCCAAATCCCAAGAGGCACAAGCACAGAGGAACACCAAGGACGAGCTTCTGTGTGATTCTGGCTGGTGGAAGGGGTGGGAGATGCCCAGAGAAAGGAGAGGTTGCAGGTAGGTGTGGATCAAACACAGGTGGATGCTGCATCACCAAATGCTGGCTCTGCCATGGGAAATATTTGGAAATATCCCATCAGCCAGGGGCTGTGAGTATCCAGGTATCCCCAGAGTCTGAAGCTGAGAGATGGGGCTCCAGCAGAACCCACTCTGCTTCTGCCACCTCCCTGCAAGTGCTGGGCTGAGCCAAACTCTGGCCTCACACTGAGAGCTGCTCCCATGGCCATGATCAGAGCATGCAGGACCAGAGAAGCAGGAATCTGCTGAAAACTGAATGGTCTTTCTTGCCCAGGAGCCAAAATCTGCCTCTTTGTTAGATTTACCTTACCACAGCACAAGCTTTCCATTTCACCTCCCAGCAATGAGCACGGAGGCCAAAACCTCACCACTGCCTGTAGAATCCAGCTGGGAAGAAGGATCTGAAGGGAGAAGGCAGGGAGAATATGGAGGGCAGGAGCAGGCAAAGGAGAAAGCGTTTTGGAGGACCCTGGGGGACCGCAGCAGGGCATGGAGGAGATGGGGACCTTGTGGGGTCAGGCAAAGGCTGCAAGCTCTGCTCAGGTGGGGAGATGCTGGGCCCTTCCCTGCCCCAGTACTGAGTGAGGAAAAGCAGCAAAGGTCTGCTAGAGATGGAGCTTTTTCACATCCCAGCCTGGTCAGCTGACATTTATCAGGGTAACAAAAGGATACAGCCTGATCACAAGACAGGCTGACAGTGCATCTTCCCCTTCTGGGGAGGAAAGTCAAGAGCCAAAGTTGTAAAAAGTAGTCCAGTCATCTTTCGTATCTTCTCTTTCCTGCAGTTTGACGTGTGCAGGGATACCTCCTCTCCTCCTTTGAAATGAAAGACGAGAGAAAAATGCAGAAAATTCTGCATTTCAGGTGCAGGAATTAAAAATAAATCTAATTCTTCCAATGTTTCAGGTCAAATATTCCCCAAAGCTTCTGTTCTGACAATCTAAGAATGTAGAGGCTGGATCTCTTAAATTCTCTTGAATTCAGGATGTTTCTATCAATCTGTAGCAGTATTTCAACAAGCCTGGCTGAGGATGCTCAGGAAAGCCTGGCTGTTATACGCCTGGACTGCGGCAACCAGAGAACCACTCAGGAACTGAGAGACTCATTATTTGTTATTAACTCACCTGGAATCCCTGATTTCTTACATGTTATTTTGCTACTCGTCTGCAGAGTGAAACAGCTCCTCAAAAAATAGAAACAGGAGAAAGTGAACCACCCACCAGTGAAGGATCATCTTTCCAGTGGATTCTAGTAGGTCACCAGCAACTGCATCAAAAGAGTGTCCTGGGGGCTTCAGTGTTTGCTTCTTGTGCCCCTTTATTTACTGTTGATTCCCTCTGTGGCAGCACTGCCAGCCTCTGCAGAGATTGCCCTGTTCCAGCCTCTGATTTTTCAGGTTCAAGCACTGGGTATTTATTGCATTTGGCTGTTTTCAGAGCGTGGGTGTTTGCTTCACATGTCCCCACAGAGCAGAGTCCCCTCGGAAAACTGTTCCAGGCAGGAAACTGCTGCTGCTCCTGGTAAGGGAATCGCATGAGGAAAATCAGTTTCTTTTTCAAAAAATCCTCCAAGTGAGGAGTTTGTTCCGGAGAGATGGAGAACGGAGATTCCCATGGGCTGTGCTCCTGCCTGTCTGATGGATTCCCCCCAGCACCCATCTGGCTGGTACAGTGGTTGCTGTAATGAATTTTTAGGGATAAAAATTTGTTGGGATAACAACTTTAGGTGCACAGGGCACTTCTATGCCCCAGCTCTCCTACAAGTTACCTTGCTAACCTTGCAGACAGAGAAACTGAGGCATGGGGCTGCCTCTGGAGAGGGACCAGGCTCCAGCAGCACCCCCAATTGCAGCACTTGGGTGCTCCATGGATGCTGTCACATCAGCATCACCCACAACCTGGCTGAACTTCCCAAGGTGCCCCAACAAGAGATCTCCTGCATCCCCTCTGTCCCCAGCTCAGCTGCCATGAGCTGCTGGCCCTGGTCCCTCTCCTAAGCATCACTTTCTGCCTCTGGCACCTAGCAAGCTCCTCTCCCAACAGCTGGGCTCTGCCCCACTGATCTTGGGATGCCACCTTTGCCTGCACCATCCCCAGGAGGGCATCACAGCAGGGCTGGTGCACCTCCACCGTGGCTGGGGACAGCAGGGAGGACAATGACATTTGCTGCAGGAGCCTGACATTGAACCCAGCCAGTCAGAACAGCGGGTGTTTTGCTGGCAAGGGTAAAGGCTCTGCACTGACACCGTCAGCGAGGGGACAGGAGAGGGAGGGGAAAGGAAAAAAGCCGAAGCAGCAGCCAGACAGCTGCCTCTTCCTCCTCCTCCTTTTGTGCAGAAATGTGGTTTTGTTTGTCAGTCAAACAGATTGTTTTCTCCTTCTTTGCAGGCCAATTGTTTCTGCTCCTGCAAGATAAGGGATTGAAAAGGGCTATATTTTTATGGCACTGAATCTAGGCCCTCCGAATTGGAGGGGAGACATCAAGTGGGAGAGGGATGCCGGTTCAAACCAACACTCCTCTCCCCAGCTCCACTCTCCAATCCCATTTCCACCCCCATTTTCCTTTTTTCTCCTTCCTTCTCCTGCCTGGAGCTGCCTCTCGGCCCTCTCACTATTTAATCTCCGTCTCTCCAGTGGACTCAGGAGGTTTACACAGCTTCATCCTCTTTGCACCATCTGCTGAAAAGAATCCGCCTTTCCCCTGCTGCTCTGTCCAGCGGCTCCTCCTGCCAACCTCCCCCCTGAAATGGGGGAAGCAGAGCTGGTGCCACTGCATGTGACATCGAGAAGAACAAAATCCATGAGGGGAGTTTCCTTTTCTGTGAAGGATTTGCCCAGAAAGCACCTTGGAGAGCCAGATCCCAGAGTGCAGCAAGAACAGGATGCAGAGATGAAGGAAGAAAGTGGTCAATAAGAGCAAGGCCAGGCCAGGGTAAGACAGCAGGATCCTCTCTGGGCTTCTACAGTGGGTTCAAGGAGCCTGTGTCCAGTCTTCCTCTTCTTTCTTGTTGAACTCTCCCATATCCACAGTCCAGATGGGATGCCGTGACTCACAGTGATGGAAACGCTGGAGCGATGACCTCTGAATGACCGCCAGCATCCCCAAGCCAAAGGACCTGGAGAAGGTCCTTGCTCCAGGGACAGTCAGGGCTGGAGGCATCCTCACCCTCACTGTGTCCCAAGCAGGACTCCTTTGCTCCCAGGCGCTGATCACATCGCACACTGAGGACCAGAGGGAGGATTTGCCTCTCCTCCTTGGGGGATGAGAGCCTGGAAGGGGGCAGCGCGGTTCATATCCAACTCATAAGCCTCTCAGAGCTCAGGCTTGAGGACTGAGATTCACTCAATTAATTTTGCTTTGGCAAAAAGTCCATTTTTATTGCTATTTCATGCCTTCAGTATAGATTTTCCCTGCTCGTCTCAAAGGGATAATAAAACCCGACTCGTTCTTTTTATAAAAGTCTCACACTCCCTCTCTCACCAGGCTCTGTGTTCCCCAGCTAGAGATGTAAATTTAAAGGGGAAATGCTGTCATTTAAAACAAAACAAAACCAAAAAAAGCAACTCAGAAAGCCCAGCTTTGAGCATATTCCAGCTCTCAAAACTAGGCTGTGCAACCAAAGCAAAAACCAAGCTGCCACCTTCCCGTGGTGAAGCGGCATTCCCGCAGCAATCCCAACCTCCCACAGGGGAACTGGGGGTGACTGCCAGCCCCAGGAAGCCACTCTCCATCTTGCAGGGCTGGTGCTGGCCCTCTGCTTGCTGGGACGTGGAGTTTTTGCCAGCTGGGTGCTGGTGGGCACAGGTGGTGAGCGCTGCTCGGAGCGAGCTCCTTGTGCTTGGATGTGATGCTGGAACTCCAGCACCTGCACCTGCCTCCTCCTCCTCCTCCTCCTCCACACCAGGTGAAAGCCTTGCTGCTGCCAGCCTCAAGCAGCTGGACCAGCCCTCCTGGGGGAAATCCCAAATCCATGCAATTCTGAGCAGGTGGATTTTGAGTGTGTTTTCAAGCAGGCAATGGGACAGGATGGTGGCAGGACAATACACGGGTCTGCCTGCTCCGCCCCAGCTGGGATGCATCCTGCCTGCTCTTGGAAGGGCTGTAGCTGTGGAGGATCCCTCTGAGAGGTGAAGAAGGGAAAGGGAAACTGCCTTTCCTCTGCCTTGTGCCCTGCTGCCATGACCTTCTGGGGGGGATAGGATGCCAGCAGCGGAAGTCAAGTGGAAGTCTTGTCATCAGTGGGTGGCAGCAATTGCCTGGGGACAGGGCGGAGTCCCCAGCACAATCAGGATTTAAGGGCAGGTTAGACCGAGGGGCTGATGCAGCCCGCTAGGACTGACTCAAGCCGGTGCCTCCTGCATTGGCTGTGTGTCTGATTTGGTGACGTGCATAAATCCACCATCACTGGGACTCTCCTGGCTCGGCAGGAACCAGGAGCAAATCCAAAACAGAGCAAATCCAAAACAGAACAACTCCAAAACAGAGCAAATCCAAAGCAGAGCGAAGCCGCGCGAGGCAAGAGAAGACACACAGGTGCCTGCACTGTGCCAACCCAGCACAGGACCAGACCAGGCCAACAGGTGACAGCCAAATCCTTCATATCCAAATGTTTCTCCTTCTCCCCATCCTGTACCTTTTCCTGCACCCCCCCTGCCAGGCTGCCTGCATGCCCTGGCTGCCAGGAACTCGGGGCCCTGCCTGCATCTGGCAGGGCAGGCAGCGCCCACGGCGAGAGGAAACGCACAGCTCACTCTGCTCCTGCAGGTGTGCCTCCAGCAGACAAAAGTTGTAGGGCAGCTAGCAAGGATGGGCAGGAAAGGAAAGACAAGGAAACCCAGGTGCTATCACACTCCCTGGCTAACTGATGGTGCAGCACCTCCAGGCTCACCTCTGGTGCCCCCAGTGAGGCTGTGGCACAGCTCCACCGGTGAAACCAAACCTGTGCCATTTCCTCTGATGGCAGAACAAATGGTCCTTCCCCATTGTGAGGTGCCTGAGGGATGCTACAGAAAAGAATTCTGCACCTCCCCTGTTTCAGGGGAAAATCAGTTGGAGTCCCTAGATTTTCCTGCAGAGCCCTCACAGGACTCGACCCTCCAGGCTGGAAAATCCTTAGTGCGCTCTGACAACCTCTGCAGCTCAGGCAGAGGCGAGAGATGATTAAGACTGGCTGAAATCTCCCAGGACTCTGACATCTGAGAGGCCCCATGCAAGGCAAAGAACCACCCCAGGCTGCTCCTTGCAACCTGCAACTCCCCTCACCTTAGCACAGAGCTGAAGGGAGACCAGGGACCCAGCGGGGCCAGGAACCAGGTCACCGCTGCTGGTTTCCAGGCAGCAAAGGTTTGGAAGAGCAGAGGATCATTTAGCAGAGCGACAGTGAAGGTTCAGAGCAGAGCCTTCAAATTACACGCTACAGAGCACTTTTCCTGCCTAAAAGGTCTCTGAAATGACTGTGGCGGCTCTGAAACGAAGCACTCTGTATGCAATTGTTCCCTGGGGCTTGCAGCGGAGACAGAGCCGGGAGAGGAGAGGTGGGTCTGCGGTCCCTGGCACAGGCAGCTCCTCATCAGACGAGGATACACACTTCTTCTGAGCTCCACAGCACAGCACTGCTGCTTCCCTAAATCTCCCTAGTGGTTTCTACCAGTTGTGGTATTTTTCTTCTTTTTTTTTTTTTAAATTTCTCACTTCCTGCCTTGAACTTCACACAGCTCCTGGCCTGCAGAGCTGCTGCTCAGGGTGTGGGTGCCCCCAGCCCTGTGCACAGACCCCCACTGAACCCCTCACCATCATCACTCTTGCCACGCCTCGAGGCACATTCAATCCCACAGGGAACGGGGAGGGAAGAGCACTCAGGGGGAACATGTCCTTTTCTCCATCTCATTTGGCTTCTTCCCATCTTTCTCCACTCCATCTCCCCACAGCTCGAGGTCCATTTTCATCAGGCAGTGACAGTCACCGGGAGGAGCAGTCTCAGCACCATGCACAGCCAAGCTGTGCCTCGCCTGCCGCGGGTCCCCCCACCCTCTGTCACCAGCACACAGGTGACAGCACCCACATCCGCACGGCCACCGCGGCGCTGCTCACCCACCTGGGCACACACACTGCCACCCTGGGAAAGGCAACTGTGGGGTAGGAGCGCTCCACAAAGTCCCAGCACACAGCAGGGAACATTTCTGCACCATCAAGGAGGCTCCGGCGGTGCCCAGGAGCTGGGGCAGCTGGAGCTGGGCTGGGAGAGCTCTTGGGAGGTGCTGGCACCACCAGCGATGCCCTCCCTCGGCTGGCACAGGGCCCTAGGAGCACTCTCCCATGCAAAACCCCAACTGCTGGGTTTGTTCCTCCACACCATCACTTTGGGAGGTCACCTGAGGGCAGCCAACACTGCTGGCAGCCAAGGGGAAAGTGGGCAGGGGCCAGTGGCCACAAGAGCTTTCAGCAAGCCAAAATCTGCTCACATCTAAGGAATGGCATCACTCTCCACCAAAGGCAGTGGGGAGCAAACACGCACCCCAACAGCATCCCACTCTGACGTCAGTGAGAACCTCCGGCAGGTCTGCAACGTCAGCCACGACGCTTCCACCGGCCGGAGAGCCCTCGGGATGCCGACCCCCGGGGCAGCTCAGCACCTCCACCGGGACCCCACTGCCACGCTCAAGGTGCTGCTGCAGCTGCACATTTCCAGGGAGAGTGGGAATGGGGACACACACACACACACACACACACACAGAGGAATTTAAATGGAATTTCACAGCTGCAGCAGAAGGGCACAGGAGGGGCTCAGGGCTATCTATCCAATATCTATCCAAGATGCACCATGTCCCCGCTCGGCATTTCGGCACCGCCGGCCGGGAGCACCGCGGCCACCCGCACCCGCGGGACCGGGGGGGCCGGGGAGCCCCTCCGTGACGTCACCGAGCCAGGAACAGGCTCGCGTTTTGGGGGGATCGA
>VWZV01008089.1:34373-112263 GCA_013397155.1 Irena cyanogastra | reverse complement strand
GCACCGAGGGCAACGGGGAGGGCGCTGGGCACGGCACAGCGGGTACCGGGGCACGGCACAACACGCACCGGGCACGGGGGCACGCACTGGGCATGGCACACTGGGAGCCGGCGCACGGCACAACGAGCACCGGGCAGCGGGTGCTGGAAGCCAGCAGCAGGAACCGTGTGGCAGCTCCTGAGCTGGGCACCGGGGAGCAGGCAGTGGAGGTGGAAGTGGTGTTGGTACCGAGCACTCTGGTGGGTGCGGGCACTGGCATCGGGGACCATTCACGAGAGAGTGGCACCGGTGCGGGGTGCAGGGAGGCCCCCGGGTAGCACCTGCCAGGTGCTGGTACAGGGCACTGGAGGGTGGCACCGGTGCTGGGTGCAGGGCATCCCACTGGGCAGCGTCTGACGGGTGCTGGCACTGGGCAGGATGAGGTCCCTGCAGACACACACCAGACCCTGGGTCTGGGCTTGAAGCTGGAGCTGTCCCTGGGCTTGAATCTGCGTTTGGATCAGGACTGCACCACGTGTGGGTCTGCACTTGGATCTGTGTGTGGATTTAGATCAGGATTTGGAACTGGATTCTGATCCACATCTGGATTTGCGTTTGGAGCTGAATTTGGATCCACATCTGGACTTGCCTTCAGAGCTGGATTCAGCTCCTCATCTGGATCGGAGTCTGGGACATGCATCTTTCACAAAGGATGGATGTAGCCTTTCCACCCCCTGCTCTGCGAGCATTCCATGGGTGCACAGAGCACCATCACCCCACGAGGTGTTCATCACTGCCCGCTAACCCTGCTCTGGGCAGCCCGGGGACCTTCAGGGGGAAGCTGGGGTCTGCAGCAGTGTGACAGGAGCCCTGACCGGGGAGCAGAGGGGAGGGACGAGATGGCAGCGGTCCCGCTGGCCTTGGCTGTGCTCAGCCGTGCGTCTGGGGCTGAACGTGCTCCAAGGAGGAGCCGAGGTCAGGGAGGGGGATGAGTGCAGGAAACATATTAAGTGAGGAAAATTGGCTGCAGCCAGCAGCGCTGCCTGATGTTTGCCTGGGATTTTCCTCTCCATCAGGTATCCGGTGTAAGCCCTCGCTGCTGGGTGGTGGCAGCTGGTTATTCATGAGTGTCACCGGCCACCAGCACCTGCTGTGCACCACGAGGGGTGGCACCCAGGACTCCTCCATGCTTGTGTCCCCAGTGCTGACACCCAGCTTTGGCCAAGGCGACATGTGCAGATATTTTAAGAGGAAGATTCTGTGCTCTCACAGCTTGACTGCTAATTTATAATCCTGTTTTCCTATTAAAATAAAAGCCTCTCTCTTATTCCCGAACGTAAGAGCCAAAGCGGAGCTCTGAGGAAGTGCCCTGTTTGCAGAACACACTGAAACACACAAAGGAAACGAGGCAAAACCAGCGTTTTGCACGTTTTTGAGCCTCATTTTAGTGGGACTTGGAACAGCAGAAGGGAAATCTTTTCCAGCAGGATGTGCACAGCGGGGGTGTGCGTGGAGCTGCTGGTGTCCCTTTGGAGCAGGGCCACCTGCCTGCCGAGGGACAGCAACCGCTGCGGTGCCTGTTTGTCCCCGAGGGGTGGCAGGTCCCTTGGGGATCCCGGGGAGGAGAGATGGAGCAGCACGTCCCCCTGGGGCCGGCCAGGCGGGGATGGCAGCCGGTGGCAGGAAATACCTGCTGCTCCGCCGCTTCCCGGCCAAAGCGAACAAGAGGGAGAGTGTTCGGAGCGCGGCTGCGGCCGCGTGTGGCAGGAGGGGCCTCCGAGGGACACACAGGCCATTGTTCCTCGAGGATGTGGGGCGGAAATTTGGATGGACCCGTTGCGTGCCACGCTCCCAGCACTGCCGGGACTGATCCCAGCCTGAGTGGGACCCAGGATCTGCTGAAGTGGATCAGGGTGGGAATTCATGGAGCACCGCGTCTGGTGGAGGGGTCACTGATATTGGTGGTGGGACAGCCCCAGTGGAACAATCCCCTGGAGAGGGCTCTCCTGCTCCTTGCAGCTGGAGCACGGCACATGCCCAGGGACTTTCAGCCTTTCCAGAGCCTGCACTGGTATTTGCTGTGGCCCTGCAGTAGCTCTGCTGTCTGCCTGTTCCACCCGCACCCCACCAGCCTTGCAGCAACCTGGAAAGACACTTAATACAGGCTGGGTTTGATCTGCACTTTGACATTCCTTCAAGTGTTCCCTGGTGTTTTCCTGTCGCTTGCACAGCGCCTTTTCCCACCAACGCTCCCTCATTGCTGTAAAAAGGAAGAAAAAGGCTTGCAGAGTGTGCCCAGCCTTGCAAATCCCTAATTACCCACTGCACATCCTGGCAAACAGGCTTCCCTTGGAGCAGCCCTGCTGTCAGCAGGGATGGGGAGCAGGCTCTGCCCAGTGATGCTGGTCCTCTCATCGCCTTTGCAGAGAGAGCAGAGGGGTTTGTCTCGATGCTCCCACCTGGCTCTGCTCTCCTTCCCCCAGCACCCGCTTCTGCACTTCCAGATCATAAGAGGTTTTTAAGGAGAGGGGCTGCGAAAAGGGGGACAGGAGAGAATGTGCTGCTCTCCTTCCATGCTTCGCCCTTTCTCAGGAACTGGCCAGATTGTTTCCATTAGGAAAAGCTGAGGATCCAAGTATTTGTCAATGGCCAGGAGAAGATTTGCTGATGGAAGCTGCTGTCCCTTAGAATAATGTTGAGCGAGGTGCTTGGCGTGGACCCATCCTTTTATGGTAAAATTAGGGCTAAACACTGTGGGGATTTGCATTTGAAGTTGATTGATACGTGGCATTAGTGCACACGTAGATAATTTTGTATTTTGAGATCGCTGAGCAAGGAATAATTTTTATTTTGGGTCAAAGATAAGGGCATTGCACTGAGATGAAATATGAAGGGGTGCTGATCTGTGTCATGGACACTGCGTTTCTCTTGGCTGGGTAAGGGGATGGCAGACCTGCATTACCCATTCCTGCCCTTGCTTTTAAGTGCTTTGGGTCCGTGCCCGATGCCAGGAGCAATCCCCTGCTGTCACTTAATGCCAGGACACGCTTCCAACTTTACGAGCTTTGGAGTTCCCCATTATTGAAAAAAACCCAACCAAACAAAAACCCAGAAGAAACCTCTGTTTTATTTTATTTACTTATTTTAGTAGCTGAAGGCTGTGCCACTGAGAAACATTAATTAAATAGAGCTGTGTGCCTTGATCATTACAGGAAAGGTGTGGGGAGAGCGTTGCCAAGCTGGCAGTGCCTTCCAAACCCCCCTCTGGCAGCCTGGACTGATGCTGTCAGCAGCACCTCGGCCCTCCCAGCTGCTCAGTGCCAGTCCCTGCCCTTGCACTTGCTCTTGCAGCACATCCCAGGCCAGGTGGCACGGCTGGTGCCACACCAGGATGTGCAGCTGTTCCCTTGGCAGTAAGGACAAGGGTTCAGCACTGCTGGGGACTCAGGAGTGGAGGAGAGGGGGGACTGGAGGAGAGGGGGTTCCCTTTGGGCTCCCAATCCACAGGGGCCAAAGAGGTGGTGGCTGCTTTGCTAAATGCATCAGCACAGGGCAACTCCAGACACGAGAGGTGGTCCCTCCCTCCCCCTCTCTCTTTATCCATTCATGGAATGATAAGATGGAATTGATTGCTTGGATAGAATTGGATAGAATGCTTTGGGTTGGAAGGCACCTTAAAGCCCATCCAGTTCCACCCCTCTGCCATGATCAGGGTCACCTTCCACTATCCTAGCTTGCTCCAAGCCCCATCTAACCTGGCCTTGAACACTTCCAGGGTTGGGACAGCCACAGCTTCTCTGGCAACCTGTCACCACCCTCACAGGGAAGAATTCCTTCCCAATATCCCACCTAACCCTGCCCTCCAGCAGTAGGAAGTGATTCCCCCTTGTCCTGTCACTCTATGCTGTTGTCCAAAGTCCCTCTCCTATATATCCATCCATCCATCCATCCATCCATCCATCCATCCATCCATCCCTCCAGGTCCCAGCAGGAGCACACGGACTGTTTTGGCAGGGCCAGGTGGCAGGAGCAATGTGGTTCACGGGGTAAAGGGGGCTCTAAGGAGAGGGAACTGCAGACATTAATCAGGCAGTCGGTGAGATCCTCAGGTGCTGATAACTCCGCAGAAGCACTGGGCCATTTCCATCCAGGAGATGTCCCAGAGATAAGAAATTATCACCCCCCCCACCCCGTGTCCCTCCTTGTCCCTTTGATCAGGTCCCAGGGCCACCACAGCTGGCAGAGCAGGGTGACAAACCCCCTCCTCCTCCACCAAAGCAGGTGGAGGGAGATAAAACGGAAGGGGAAGGAGGAGGGAGCAGAGCTGAGGAGCAAAATCAGCTGCACTACAAAACGCCCCGAGCAGTCACTTGTGCTCGAGGCCATCCCTGCTGTGTGGCCGAGTGGCTTTTTCCAGGCCTGGCAGGAGAAGCCCGGAGGGGTGGGAAGGGGGACTGGGATAAGGGAAGGAGGAAGCCGGCCCCAGTTGGAGCTTCAATAGCTTTCAGAGGCATTTTTGGGGATGAAAGCTGCCCTGGGGCCCCTCCCAGCGAGCAGCGTTGCTGTGGGTACGCTGCGAGCATCGCATTTGGCTGGCTGGCGGCTTCCTTGGTGTGCTGAGAATAGTATTAAAAAAAAAATAATAAAAAAAGGAAAACCTACAACAACAAAAAATATAGCACCAGCCCCCCTCCACCCCACCCCCCCATCTCCACCACCCAACAACAACCAAGAAAGGCAAAATCTTTCACAAGCCCGGAAGATGTCACCATAGAAACAGAAATCAGACCCACTCCACGGATCCTGCCGCCTGGGAAGGTGATAAAATGTTTTCTATCGATCGCTGTCGGGAAAGTCACTGCTGATAAGCCATCCGAGGAGAAATGGAGCGGGGACACGGGGATGTGGGAGCTCTTCAAATGAGGCTCCAGATGGTTCCTTTGCTGCCCCTGTGCGGCGGGCAGGGACCGAGGGGCGAGGGCTGGCCGGGGGCAGCTGCTCTGCCCCGGGCTGGTGCCACTGTGTGCCCAGAGAGGTGTGAGTGTGCCATGCCCTTGGCTGCTGCAGGCACCGAGTGGAAAGCTCAGTGTCTGCTCTGCCGCTCGCTTCTGCAGCACAGCAGCTGTTCCTGGCTTTAAGCTGAAAGAGAGCAGGTTTAGGTTGGATATTAACAAGGAGTTCTTCCCTGTGAGGCTGGTGAGGCACTGGCACAGATGCCCAGAGAAGCTGTGGGTGCCACATCCCTGGAAGTGTTCAAAGCCAGGTTGGATGAGGCTGGGAGCAAGCTGGGATAGTGGAAGGTTCCCTGCTTATGGCAGGGGGTAGAATGAGATGAGGTTTAGGGTCCCTTCTAGCCCAAACCATTCCATGACTCCATGAAACACACGCCATGTCGGGACAGATGAACCTTCCCCTGACTCCCCATGTGGCACCACCAGCATTTCACCTCCTCTTGCCTCGCCTTGCTGGGTATCAGTGTGATGATCCCCGTGGTGCCTCCCAGCATTCTGCCCTCCCAGAGCCCGGATTCCCAGTCCCCGTTTGCAGGCTGGCGGCTGCTCTGCAGCTGGGAGCATCCCTGCGGCTGCGGCGCCGGCTGGGAGGTGTGGGATCTTCCCGACGGCTCTTCCCAGGGCTCCGCACAGCGCCGGGGCCTGGCTCGAGTGCCCTTTGAAGAGATGGAAAATCCTATTATCTGCTCATTCTTCTCGCAGTGTGAAGCCTCAGAGCATTCAGCAGCAGTCGAGTGTGGTCTGCTGCCTGCAGCCCGGCGCTGCCTCCGCTCCCACCCACGCGGGAAGCTCTGGGTCACCAGGGATGGGCATCGCATTCCCATCCCCTGATCCGTGCATTTCCCAGCCCCTGATCCGTGCATCTCCCCCCGCTCTGATCCATGCCAGAGCTCGGGGACCCAGCTGTCCCCACAATACCCTGTGCAGATCCCAGCAGTGGGGGGCAGGGGACACGCAGGGGAGCGGTGTGGGGGTCTGTGTGCTGATCCCCTGCTCCGTGGGGAGCCGAGGCTGCTGCTCCAGCCTGCAAATCCTCCCGTCATTAAGGCCGGGAAGGTGTAACCCATCTCACATCCTCCATCCCCGAGGCAGCTTTGCTGCCAGTAATTGGCAGCAATAAAAGAGGCGGTTAATCCAGGGCAGCGTGGGATGCAGGCAGAGGGATGTCTGCAGTGAAAGGCACCCTGGCAAGGAGGAGCTGAGGAAGAATACGCTCCTGGGCACAATTTGCAGCCCCGGAGAGCTGGTTGGATGCCACGGGGAGCATTTGCTGGGGATTTTGTTAATGATGTAGGCGCAGCCTTCCCAGCTTGGCCTGTGCTAAAGCCCTGGCTCACACAAGCTGAGGCTCTTTGGCTTGAACTTAGACCAGCTGCTTTCCACTGGCTGGTGGATTTTTGTCTTGTTACTGGGTGGTTCCATGTGGGAGATGAACAAAGGAGCAGTCAGTGGGTGATTTCACCTTAGGGGATTTTTTTTTAGAGGAGAAGGGAAGGGTTAAACCCTGCCTTGTTACTGAGTTATTTTAGGATGGTTGCGCTGAAGGGACTGCGAGAGGATTTGTCTGCACATGGGAAGATGGAATTTAATCAATATTGACAAGAGCCATTCACCAAAACAGGCTCATTCGCTAATGAAAGCCAGACCTGGTGTGTCCCTGGGGAAGGACAGCTTTGGGAAAGAGGGGAAGGAGGCACTGGAAAGACACAGCTCCCACTCCCATGCTCCTGGTTCTTATGAAACCAGGCTGCATTTGGGATTGATTTTCCCAGCACAGAAAGACTTTGGCTTGTTTGCCTTGTAGCTGCAGGATGCCCAGGACCAGCCCCTGTGGCTGCAAAGCAACATTCCCATCTCTGCCCAAGGATCTGGGTCCATGTCACCCCCCAGGCACAGTGTCCCAGAGCCTGGCAGAGGCTGGGGTGTGTGAGGTGGCAGCAGAGCCAGTCCCACACAGACTCAGGACGCAGTGGGGCAGGATGGGGTTGCAGGGTTTTGCCCTCCAGCTCAGATCACAGCCAGGAAGCGAAGTCTCCTTCCATGAGTGGAGGTGATTCCGTCCAAGCCTTAAAATCTGTTGGGGTTTCTGTTACCTGTTTAACTCAAAACACCCTCCGAGGCAGTGGGAGAAGACTGGTTTTGTCAGAGTCTTGTGTTTTCCCCTCTATCCCTGCACTTAAACCCAAGCCAAGACACCTCTGCGACCAGCCCCTCCCAGCAAAGCACCACATGGAGAAGAAACCTGATTTCTGTGGTTGGCAGCTGACATTTCTCATCACTACCAGCTCTGTATCCTGGAGCTGGGCTGAGCTCGTTATCCCACAGTGGACAGAAAGTCCTGCCATTCCCCCCCTGCATCCCCAGATTCCTGGAAAGCCAGGGAGGACAGCGATCCAGGCGTCATCCCGCTCCATCACAGCATCCGTGTGGAGCAGCAGCCGGTCTCTGCTGCGTGGAGGACTCGACTTAATTTGCTGGGCACTTTTTTTTCCCCTCTAAAAGGCAGCACAGATCCCCCAGCCCCCTGGTGCAGCCGCGGGGCCGTTCCCGGAGCGTGGGGGCCGGGCGGGATGCGATTGGAAAAAAGGAAGGTTTTGATCCCGCGCCAAGCCCGCACAATCCCATCCAAGTTCACACTGGCAGATAATGAGCTTTAATGAGCAGGCCATACTAATTGGTAAGTGATCCCAGAACCGCCTGTGGCAGAGGCGAGGGAAGAGCAGTGGCAGCTCAGGGTGAGGAGGGGGCCAGGGCTGAGCAGCCCCTGGTGCTCTGGAGGGCAGGGACTGCCAGGGATGGGGCTACTGGCAGCGAGGGTCTGCTTGCCTCCACGGGGGGCTTCCTGCTGGACTGCCAGGGGGGCTGCGAGCAGGGCTGTGACAGGGACTGCAGGATCTGTTCCCGGGTGCCATCTGTGTCCTGGGGAGCAGCAGCAGCGTGACCAGCAGGTCAAGGGAGGGGACTGTCCCCCTCTGCTCTGTGCAGGTGAGACCCCCACCTGCAGAGCTGCCTCCAGCTCTGAGGCCTCCAGCATCAGAAGGATGTGGAGCTGCTGGAGCGAGTCCTGAGGAGGCCGAGGGCTGGAGCATCTCTGCTCTGGAGACAGGATGAGAGAGCTGGGAGTGCTCACCTGGAGAAGAAAAGCCTCCAGGGAGACCTCAGAGCCCTTTCCAGGGCCTAAAAGGGCTTCAGGAGAGCTGGAGAGGGACTGGGGACAAGGGATGGATGGACAGAACACGGGGGATGACTCCCTACTGACAGAGGGCAGGGTTAGATGGGATATTGGGAAGGAATTCTTCCCTGTAAGGGTGCTGAGGCTCTGGCACAGGGTGCCCAGAGAAGCTTTGCTCTGTGGGGTGATGAGTGGCCAGAGGCCAGTTGGCACCTGCAGCCCTTGCACCCGGGGTGGGGCAGGGTGAGCCCAGGTGGCCGGCGAGCGGGTGGTGCTGATCAGAGACATTCCTGAGGCAGTCCTAATCGGAGATCATTGTAAATTCCCCTCTCAAATGGAGTGGAAAAATGCTATTAAGCTAATATAACATCCCTGGGAAGGAGGCTCTGTCTCCGGGGAGTCAGGCTGTGACGAGGGGAGGGAGCAGGAGATGACAGCAGCCCGAGTGTTCGGGGTGCTGGGAGCTGCTCAGGACCACCCAGCCCCCCTTGGCTGGGCCCTGCCTCAGTTTCCCCAGATGGCCACGGGGCCTTGAGCTCTGTTCCAGCACTCAGAGGACCCCAGGAGCTGCTTGAAGGGCTTGTTTCTCCTTGAACCACTGCAAAGTCAGGGGAAACTGAGGCAGAGGAGAGCTTGCCAAGGAGAGCAGCAGGATCCTACCTCCCCTGGGTGCCTTGGTGACACATTCTCTAGGAAAAAGGTGTCTAAGTCATATTGTTTAAATAGTAGCACATCCAGGAGAGCAGCTGGAGCAGAAGGCTCCAGGGAGACCTTAGAACACAGGTTGCCCAGAGAAACTGTGACTGCCCCATCCCTGGAAGTTTCCAAGGCCAGGCTGGACAGGGTTTGGAGCAGCCTGGGACAGCAGAAGGGAGGTGGAACCGGGTGGTCTCAGAGGTCCCTTCCAACCCAACCCATTCTGTGGTTCTGTGCTGGACACTGTGACGTGGCTGATTTGGGCAGTGCCAGGGGTGAGGAGCAGCTCAGCTGCCTGGGGGGGCAGGGCTGGTGGGGGTGACCTCTGCTAGCCCCCCGAGGGGACAAACAGGGGGTGCACGAGCCCCATCAGCCCCACCAGCCCCATCAGCAGTTACCTGCAGAGCCATCCTTAGACGGGACCACCGGCAGCCGGGGACGCTCAGGCACCCCGGGGGCTCAGCAGGAGCCTGGGGACCTTCCAAGGAGCACAGGAGTGGCCTGTCCCCAACGGCAGCGCTCTGCCAGCTCCCTGCAGCAGCCGTGCTCCCTTCCAACACTAAGTGGCAGCCTCTGCCCGGCTTTGGGGCAGCCCCTGGCAGCGCCCGGGCAGCGGAGTTCGGGCAGAAGCGTCCTCGGGGGGGCTTCAGCATCTTCAGAGAGAGCTTCAGTGTCCTCGGGGAGGGACTGCAGACTCCTCTGGCTCCCAGGACCCCCAGCCTGGCCGAGACCTGCCTGGTGCCACCCACACAGAGGGTCCTGCCCGGGGACATCCTCGCCCCCAGAGCCCTGGGTGCCAGGCTGAGCCCTGCACTGGGTCAGATGGGTCAGTGCCTGCTAGGAGGGAGATAAGGCGTGGGGCTGGCAGCTGTTGGTGCCATATGCTGAATTAGAATCACAATCCACTAAATAAACACTGTCTTGGGATAAAAACGTGCTGCTTAAGGCAAGGAGGCGTTTCTGCTGCAGGTACTGCCATGACCCCAGAACCCAGCGTGGGGATCTGCAGTGCTACCAAGAAGCACAGGGACAGAAATGAGTCCTGGGAGCTGAATCCTGCTTGTGTGCACGTCGGTGTGTCTGTGATTAGGGAAGCACGTTGGGATTGAGCTGGATAAAGTGCTGACACTTCAGGGAAAGGCTGCTCTGGGTTTTCTGCAGCACAGGATGGGAGGGAAGTAAAATAAAAATAGGTCAAATGACCATCATGGGTGTTTTGGTGGAAGGCAGCAGTTCAAACCAGCCTGGGAGATCAAAGAGACCGGCAGCATGACACAGGGCAGCCCCTGCTCCCTCCCAGGCTTTGTCCTTGGCACGATGACAAATTTTAACCTTGGGAATCGCACTCAGTTTGCCAAGATATCCCTGTGCAGAGCAGGAACCCTCGCTGCCACACTGAGCTGGTCCCACAGCCTGTCCTGCACCAGCAGGGCACAAAATGCTGTGTGTGAGGTCAGGATCCCCCCAGCCCCAGCCCACCTCAGCACGTGCAGGCAGGGCAGTCCTGCACGGACTTTATAAAACAGAATTCTACACTGGTTTAGGTTGGAAAGGACCTTTAAAAGGTCACGTAGTCCAATCAGCAGGGACTCTCTAAGTAAATAAGATTGCTCAGAGCCCCATCCAACCTAAGCACGAAGATTTCCAGGGATGGGGCATCCACAGATTCTGTGGGCAACCCGTGCCAGTGTTCTACGGCCCTCACTGCAGAAACACCTCCCTATATCCAATCTAATCAGCCTTTTTTCAGCGAGACACAGCAGGCTGTGAGCTACGTGCACCTCAACAAGGTGCTGATTTCCTCCAAGGCTGCAGGTGCTGATTTCCCCGGGGCTGGGGACAGGTACAGCTGGTGGCCAGCCAAGGACGCGGTGGCCCCTGGCGGGCGCAGCTAGCCCCGCTGGCCGGAGCAGCTGCGAGTCCCGATAAAGCCGCACGTCCCGGCTCCCGGGTGAGCCCCTCGGTGCCGCTGCTTTGTCACAGCCCAGCGCTCACGCCGGGTTTGTCACAGCTGACTCGGCTGGCGCGCGTCCCGCTCCGCATTTATCCCTCCCGGTTTTGGGGCGAGCAGCCGCTCGGAACAGCCCCAGTGCCTGCCCACGCTCCGCAGGGCTCCTTCTCCTGTGGGATAAACAAGATATGTGCGAAAACACCCCAAAATGCTGGAGAAACACAGCCTCCAGCAGGCCTGGGAGGTCTCCGAGGGGTGCTCTCCTCCCTGGGATCCAGCGATGGGATGTGTGGGAATGAATAGTAGAATAATTAAGGTTGGGAAAGACCTCCAAGATCATCAAGTCCAACTTCTGAGTGGTGCAAAGTTGTGCTGTGGGGGGTGTTAGACTGGATATTTGAAATTCTTTCTTTCTGGAGAGAATGGTCAAACCCTGGAACAGGCTTCCTTCCTTCAATGTCCCAAGCCTGTCCAAGAAGCATTTGGAAAATACCTTTAATAACATGTTTTAGCTTTTGGTCAGCTCTGAAGTGGTCTGGGAGTAGGACCAGAGGGTCATTGTAGGTCCTTTCCAGCTGAAATAGTTCTATTCTATTCTGTTCTCTATTTTAAAACCTATTCCCACATCCACCTTGAAAACCCTTTGGGCTCACACGCCTCGCCCCCATGCCCAGTCTCAGGCTGCTGAGTTATTTCCATGGCCCCCAGATGATTTGTGGCCTCCTGCCACCGCTCAGAGGACAGGGACACTCAGATGAACCCTCCAGCCTCTCCCCCCACCCCTACCTGGTGTAAATCAGCCCAGCTCAGGCCATTCCAGCCAGGCTGATTTATGCCAGCAGGAGGACGCTCCGAAGCTCAGCTGTGATTTAGAAATCCCATCAGGACCTGGCCACTTCTGCAGGAGAGGTGCAGGAGGTTGGTTTGCCCTCTCCTCCTGGGGAGAGGGATGCAGGGACGAGCAGTGGTGGCACTGGCAGCCAGCTGTGCTGTTGTTCCTGTGGCTGGTTGCACAGGATCTGTGCTCCCAGAGCTTCATCCCAGGAGGGTAAAACCTCCTCTGTGATTTACAGCAGGCAGGAGAAGCCAGTCCCATCTGCTACCCCGGGCACCTACTCTGTATTTTTTATTAAAGCTAATGTGGGAAATAACAGGGCAGCAAGAAAAGTGACTTCCATGGGCAAGGTTCTTGGGGAGGGAAGAGCTGTGAGGCAACAGGAGCTGAATTTCCCTCCATGGGAGCCCTGGAGAAGATGAGCCTTATTTTGTAAAAGGGAGAGTGAGAAACGAGGCAAAAACATCACCTAGAAAAAAAAAAAAAAGAATCTCTCAGTACTCTCTCATCCTCCTTTGCTGATCCTTCCTCTGGTCTCTGCACACACTCGGGGCATTTGGCTCTACACCACGTCCTGCAGCTGGTGCTCAGCCACACAAATCACCCCTCAGCCAGGCTAACACATGACTAAACAACTGCAAAGGCACTTTGCAGCATGGTTTTTTTCACCAGCTTTAGCAGCAGAGTGCCTTTTACGGCACAGCTCTCCCTTCCGTCGCTTTATCCAGCCTCCATAACGTACCACCCCCTCAAGAAAAAAACAGGAAAGCAGTTTAAAACCAGGCCATTGCAGAGAAACAGCTCCCACATGGAAAATTGCTCCTCGAGGGGTGCTGCAGCCTCCCCTGCTGCCATGGAAAGGCCAATTAGAGCTGGAAAAAGCTCTCAGGGGAGTGCTCAGGTAGGAGGTTTGCTGCTCTTTTGGGGTGAGGCTCGGAGCAGCCAATGCTCAGCTTGGTGTGAGGGTCTGCAGGTCCCTCCAGTGGGAAATGGGTGCTGAAGAGAGGGAAAACCTTTCTGAAGGATGCCTCTCCCATGTTTTATGGGCACCCAAAGGCTGGTTTATGCACTCCTGGCACCATTGCTGCCATGAGCAGTGCATCTTCCACACCTTCCCTTGCTTCTTGGCAGCAGCACCACCAGGATGCTCCATCCCTATTCCCGGAGTGGGGGGATCCACAGACCCTCCAGTTCCCACTACTCTTCACCTTGCAGGACCTTCCCAGTGCTCTCTCCCTGAGGGAATTTTTAACATTTCAGTTCCTTTTGGCAGCTTGTTGTAACAAATATCCCCAGACTGGTTTTTAGTGCTCAAATGCGTTATGTGAGCTGGTGCTTGTGTGGCAGCCCGTGGAGGGGCTTTTGTGGGTTTTCCATCCTCCCTTTTCCCTCCCCTCTGCTGATGGCAGGATCAGACCAAGCCACCAGCTCCTGTCCCCAGTGTCCCCAAGCTCAGCACTGTAACTGTTTGTGTTTGGGGGGGCAAGAGGGGAGCTTGAGGAGAGAGGAACTGTGAACTCTGGGGGGGACACAGGGCATCTCAGGGACATCCCCAGCCCCTCAGCAAGGTTTGACCTTCACAGATGAAACCTTCCTCCTTTTCCCACCTCTCTCATCCTTCCCTTTCTCCTCCAGGAAAACAAAACTTCTCACACAAAGCTTGGGCCAAGGAAATGCCCTGGCAGCAGCCACAGCCTTGGAGAGAGGGGACAGGCTGTCCCTCTGAGGGAACTCCCTGAAAAGCCAAGGCTGGGCTGGCACTGCGTGTAGCACGCTCAGAGGAGGCTGGATTTACTTCTGACCACAACAATCATGGAATGGCACAGCCTTGCCGTGTGCCCTTGGTCACATCCCTGGCTCCTGGTGTTCCCCAGCGCTGATGATGCTGCTGGAGGCCGTGGTGAAAACGTGAGTGTGGTGGAGGGATGGAGCAGGAGGCTGCTGGCCACACACTGTGCTCCTGGCAAGGCTGGGAGCTGCAGACGTGTCCCACGGCTTCTCCCTCACGGTCTCCAGGATTAGCTCAACAGCACGGGGAAATAACAGGATGAAAAATTCGCTCCCCTCCAAGCACTAAAAGCCAAGTTTCAAGGTTAATTGTCTGCCCTGTAGGAATAGCTTTTACACACTGCAAGGGGCTTAATTAGTGTCATTTTAGCCAAGCAGAGAGAGCGTGCCCTGGACCCATACTGCATGCCCCCGAGCCTATTTCCCTCTCCACGAGAGGTGATGGATTGCAGGCAGCTTCCCTGCACCAGAACTCAGCAGGGACAGGTTTAGGGCCAATCATGGAACCCCAAGATGCTCCTTGACAGCTGCTGCGGCCCTGAGCCCCATCCCTGCACCCACTGCACTCTCAGGTCCTGCACTGAAGTGCTGGGAAGTGGCTGGATCCTGTCTCTGTCCCTGCAGATGCCCCTGTCCCCCCTGAGCACCCACTTGGGACAACACTCTGCCAGGCCTGGCTTTAAGGAGAGCACAAGGGAGTGGAGGGAATTTCTCTCCCCAGTTAGGGTTGTCCTGTGTGCTCCTACCAGCTTTGGGACGTGGCCACTCTCCATGCAGCCAAGATTTGTTTTCAGCCCAGCACTGATCCCAGAGCGAAGCCAGACACGGTCCAGCTCCAAGGCACGAGGAGAGGCAGCTGAACACCAGGAGAGCCAGCAGCAGGGTCTCTGGTGGCACAGGGACAGCCCATCTGCAGAGTGACCCAGGACTTTCCCAGCCCAGGGCAGCTGCTTTCCACTGCTGCAGTGGGGAGGGAGCCCCCAGGGAGGGTCCCATGCCCTGGCTCGGGGCCACTGGCCGTGTTGTCCCCTCCTCGCCAGGCTCCAGCTCCCAGATCCCACAGGGACAGCCACGACCTCCCGTGCAGTCCAGGCCACGAGGCTGCCCTGGATGCCTGCCCATCTGGGCTGCAGCAGACCTTGGAGAGGAGCAGCCTGTTGGGATTTTGAGTTTTGCCCATATTGAAGAATCCAGGGCAGCCCCCACTAAACCCATCTGCTGGTGAAGCCTCCTCGTTCCTGCTCCAGCCACTCTTCCAGCTGGGCTTTCCTCCTCCCACACCCCACACTCTGCCAGTGCTGCTGGGGCCACCCCGTGCTCCCAGCTTCACTCCAGCCTCTCCCCCTTCCTTCCCCGACCTTTGGATTCCATTTCTCCCTGTTAGCTGATGTCCAAACAGGGCCCCAGGGGCTCTCCACCAGCAGGAGCAAACCACAGCAGGAAACATCCATCCCAATGGACAGGGCTGGCAGGGAGCCCCCACCCCTGCCTGGGCAGTGACCCACGTCCCAGCTGCTTCCCTTTCTTATGGGAATCTGCAAAAATACCCCAATTACACAGGAAGGCACCCTGGCAAAGGGAATGTCTGGAATTTGGTGCTTCCAGGTGGGTATGGGAAAAGGAGAGAATGGAGACAGCATCTTTCTTTAGCACTGAAGGAATTGAACACCTTAAATCTGAAACAAGGTAAACAGTCTGCTTTGGCTTGGGTGGGGAAACCCCAGAACTTCTGCTTCATGCCATTTTATACAATCAAAGATCAGTTTGAGCTGAAAAGGTGAAGGAAGAGAAGCAGAAAGTTGGCTCCAGCAGTTTCTTTTTGTTGAAATGAGTTGAATCATGACCCAAAAACAGCACCCAACTCCCAGTCTGCCTATGGGAGGATCATGGCAGAAATCCTGGTTATTCACTTTGGGGGGGGGGTCCAAGGGCCAAGGCACTCCCAGCTCACACTCCCCTCCTGCTGCTGTGGTTCTGGGCTCACACTGGTGAGGAGTGATGCATTTTTAATTCGTTTAAGGGAATTAAGCTCATCTGTGTCTGACTACTCACACAGCCTCCACTTTCATTAATTTCTGAGCTGCTTGCCTGGATTCCTCTGGCTCTGGCAGGGGTTTGGCATCACAGGGAGACCAATTTCCTGCAAATTTGACAGATGTGGGTCGCAGGAGAGCAGCAGGAGACCCCATCTGCCCCTTCCCCACAGTGGGGAGTAGCTTGGGTCACCCACCACATCAGCCCCATAGGGACATTCTGCATTACCCATCATGTGCTGGCAGCTGGAGAGCCTCTGCCTGGTTATTCACTTTGGCCTTCTTTCCAGGGTCCCCAACCTTCTCCCTGGGGTCCCTGACCTTCTTCCCAGGGTCCCTGGCCACCTTTCCATCTTCCTTTTGAAACCCTTCTGTGATGCAGCTCGTAAACAGACACAAAAGCAGGGGGGAAAGAAGAGATAAGATAAAAATAACAGCAGCAGGAGTGGGTTTGAAGTAAATAACAGGAAAACATCAAAGAGGAGGGGGAGTGATGCTCTGAGGAGGTATTTATAGCTGGCTCTGTGGTTCCTCAGGATAGACCTGTGTGTCCCCACGGAGCCTCTTCCCTGGCCCCCACAAGCATATGTTTGTGTCCCTGCCTCACAGTCAGCCCTTCCCCAGGAGTCATCCACGTGCGTTCAGCCTGGAGGCAGAGCACATCCCCACAGCTTTTAGAGACCACTGAGGGAAAGGCTGATGCTCTGAAAAGGCTCTGAGCCCAGCCCTCTGTGGCACTTGCTGCAGGGGCCATCACACCTGGCACGAAGCAGCCTCCACTTCCAGGCTTTTTTTCCCTGCCAAGTCCTCAATGAGAGCTTTTTCTCCCCACAGCCCTCCTGGGGCTCACATTTGAGAGCAAGGCTGATTGCCTGGGAAAAGCCAGGCACCAGCAGAGCGAGGGATGAGAGATGGCCACGGAGGGAACACTTGGTGCTGTGACTCAGCCCCCTCCACCCCATCCCTCCTCGATGCTGCAGCCAGCACTGGGCATCTGGATGGCTCAGCTAATGGGGACACCCTAATTAGATGTGTCTGGAGCAATGCACCTTATCCCTGGGCTGCTGATGTGCAGGGAGTTTTTTTGGAGGCTGGTTCAGCCCTTTGCATCTTATGGGAAAAGGGGCTGGGGGTGCACAGGGTGGTTGGGAAGTGCAGAAAGCATTAGGGAAAGCTGTTCAGCCTCTTTGGATGGACCCAGGGGCAATGGGGGCTGCTCCCACGTCTGTCATGGGACGTGCCTGTGGCCAGGGAACATGGTAGCAGTGACCTTTCCAGCTGCCTTCTGCTTTGGGAAGCCTCAGCTTCTCTTAAAGCATCTGTCCCCATAAAAAGTGCTTTGGAGGGATTTAGGGCTTTGGGGGAGAGCAGATCGGCAGTAAACACTACAGCCAGCTGTGCAGAGTCAGGACCTTTCGGAAAAGGGAAATCTGGGTCATTTCCACCCACCTGGAGCCTCAAAATGTCCTCCTCCTTCGCAGCCACCTCCCAGGCTGGGGAAGCAGCCGCCGCTCCGTGGTAACTCTGCACACCCTCGCTGCTGCTCTCTAATCAGACACGGGGCTTGCAATTAAGCGACACAGAGCAACCCTGGGGACAGAGCCTGCTGTTTGAGCCCAGCTCAGACGAGTTTGGGGAGGGAGAGACCTGATTTCCCACTTAGCAGACAGGTCACGATCGGTGGATTCATTGATCCCAGAAAGCAAAGCCTCCGCTTCATTAGAGACAGGCTGGTGATGAACGCGGCCTCGGGGAGCAGGGGGGCTGTGAGAATCCTTCCCTAAATGTTATCTCCACCAGGCTCAGAGCGCAGGTGTCGGGAAGCTCCTCTGACAGGATGGCTTCCTCTGGAGGGAGCCTGCTCCGTCCCACTTTGCCCATCACATGTGAGGCTCTGCGGGGCACTGGAGCTCCCTGGAAATGCTGAGGCTGGAAAAATGCACCTTTATGCCTCTGTCTGCCTCTTCCCTGTGTGCTTCTCCCCACTGGAGTGTGGCAAGGGCACGATGCCCTGGCTCAAAGCAGTGCAAGCTGTGGCTGTGCCAGGGCAAAGCACCCAGGCGAGACCCAGCTTCAACATAAGGGTCACCCAGAGTCAGCGTGGAATTCCCAGAGCCTGGAGGTTTGTGGGGGATGCTCACCCAGAAGCGTGGACACAACAAGGCCTTGGAGAGCTGGTTCAGGTGCAGGCAGCAGGGGCAGGGCAGAGAAGAGGCAGCCCCATGGACTGAGCACACTGAAGCTGGGCAAGACCCTTGTGCCAAGTCCTGCTCGCCCTGCTCCTGAACCACGACCGTGTGCATATAAAATGTTCTGGCTGTAACAGCCAGATCCTGCTCTCTCCTCTGCTGCATTCCTGATTTTCCCTCCCCAGGTCAGCTCTCCCAGAGGGAGGTTTCCACACTGGCTCCTGCCAATGGTTACTGGCAGTAACTTCTTGGTGCCCTTCAATGCAGCTGCTCGAGGCAGCAGATGGGGATGGGGTTGAAGCTGAGCCAGACTGGCTGCTTTGCAAGGATAGCTAGCTCAGGATAAGCTGGGCTTATGCAAGTAGCTCCATCTACTCCCGAAGTTCCCATTCTCTCCTGTAAATACCCATTGGGATACTGGTGTTACTGGGAGCAGTTTCACCGAGGTGAGCGCTGCCCACAGCCTGGAGCAGGGCCCTGCACCATCCCCTTCCCTGAAATCACGACTCTGCATGGTAACAACACCCACAGGCAAAATGCAAGGCAAGGACTGTGAGCCTTCCACATGGAAGTTTGGAAGGTTTTCCTGGCTCCCTGCATGAGGGGAATCACACAGGGGACGTGGCTTTTAAGAAGGTTTCTGCTCCAGGGAATCACGCTGTGCCGCTGGTTCGGGGCAGGGATGTGTCATCCCGCTCCTGCAGGTGTTAGGATTTCTTTTTGCCAATTCTTCCAAGAAAGCATCTCCCGTGGGCAAACCTGGCTGGCAGGACTCCCTGACGCCAGCACAGGCATCCTCAGCTTTCATCAGTGACAAGCCTCCCACGCCGTGACACGTCCCCTTCACAGGGGCAGATCTTGAGCTCCCAAGCATTTGGCTCCAGTTTCTGGCTCATGCTGATACATGGACGAGCTGGAAGCAAAGCATCCTCTACCCAGCTTGGCTTCCAGTTGGGGAGCATCTCAGGCTTTTGGAGAATTTAGGTACGTGGAGGTGGTGTTGGTTGCTCTCTGTATCCCTGGGTATTTAAGGGAACTCAAGGAACAGTGGGGGCATGGAAAGGAGGAGAGGAGCAGCTGTCTCTCTGGATTTACAGGGATCAGCAGCTGAGCAAGTCCTCAGCATAACCAGGGTGTAACGGGGAGCAGAGTCTGCCTCACATACCATATGCTCCCAATCCACTACGCTCAATCAAGCCTAATAAAATTGATAGGGGAGCATTGAAAATCTCGTGATTAATTCTTTATGATCTGTAATAGGGGAGCTGTGTGCCAATTACTCAAGTAAATCATTCATCAGAAAATAAATAGAACTAACCTCCAGCACAAACACTAGAGGATTTCCACTAGGATTGCAGATCTGGATTGCAGCATCACACCGCTGGTAACTGTACATTATCTGATGGAGGACACAGGAGTAGCTGCAGTTTTGCTGCTTCTCCCCAAGGTTTCAGCTCTGTGCTCCAGGATGATTTGTTGCTCTTCACCACACGTTTCAATGCTCTGCCCTTGATCTCCATGACCCATCAGCACAGGCCCTTGCAGGTTTGCAGGGGCCAAACCCACAGGGATCAGCTTTATTTCAGGGCAGGTTTGAACATGAGGACCATGACACAGGGACATGGACAAAAAGGAATGGGAATAAGGCTTGTCTTTTATTTTCCCAGCAAGGAAACCAATCATTTGGCCTGGAAACTTTTTCCTGGTTTTGTAAGGAGAGCTGTCCCTCTGTGCTGAAGTTACTGGACTGCAGTTTCCCAATCAATGTCCCATTTCTAAGGGAAAACCACCCAACAGCACTCCCTGCCCTAGATTTCCACATGTGGGGAATTTCCCGGGTTGTGTTTGAAATTTGAAATGCTCCTGAACAAACTGCATCTTGCCAAGCCACAGTGTCCTGCTAACACACATCCAGCATCCTTCACCATGGTGCAACTCCGTATTCATCGGGTGCCTCTTGGGACCTTGGTGGGATTTCAAATGGCACTGAGGGAGTTCATGCTGAGGAAGGACTTAGGGAAGCTGAGGGCAATGTCCTCTTCCTGAGCTCGGTGCTCAGAAAGGGAGAGCTGGATTAAAGGCATGCCATGGGGAGAAGGAGAGGGATGGGCACATAAAACCCAGCCTTTGCAGAAAGCCCTCTTTGTCTCCTTCACAGCTGCAGGGATGTGTGCAAGGTGGGATGAAGGCCAGCACGGAGGGGCCCCACTGCCACAAAGTTCTTCTTTCCCTCTTTCATGGAAAAACTTCCATGGACGGGGAATTTGGCAGTGGAAATGGCAAGGAGGCTCAAGTGTGATTCACTGCCCTAAACACAACTGAGCTGGTGGCAGGACACTGGATTCTGCAGCACGTGCCCTCACTGGGCTGACAGGACAGACGTTTCCATGACAGCCCGGGTCTGCTGACCCTACATGAGGAGCCAGTGAGACACTTCATCCCTCTGCACCTCCTCACCATCCATCCCTCAGCCAGACCCAGTCCTCCTCCCACTGTGCCACAACATCCTTGTCCTTTCCCAGCTGGCAGTGCTGGCATCCCCAGGACACCCTCCCCTTGCAGCCGGGAGGACACTTTGGCGATTTCTCCCTGCTAATTCCTCCTGGAGAGGGACATCAGCATCTCACACATCCCAACCACCATCGCTTCCCCCACGGCATCCACATTGCCCTTCCTGCTGCTCCCAGCACCCAGCTGGTGGGACTCAGAACAAACATCCTCCCACCTGCTCCCGGCCCAGCCCGGGAGATGGCAGCGGCGATAATTACACACTTGGCACAGCAAAATTATCCAGCGCGGGGGAGAAGAGGCCGGAAGCAGCTGGAGATCATCCATGGGGAACGCTGCTCCCACCTCCAGAGCCTCGGCGTGTGCCTCGCCCCAAACCAGCCTGGCTCACACCGTGAATGTGCTCCCTGGGCCCTGTGTGAGCACCCCGAGTGCCGGAGCTGACGCTGCAGGCGGGCACGTGGGGATGTGCTGGTGCTCCGAGGGCTTTGGAGCAGCAGAGCGAAGGAAGGCTGGCTTCCCGTGGAGCCAAACTGGGATCTCTGGGGGCTGCTGAAGTGTATCCTCCAAAGATGCCATTCTCCTGGGGAGGGCTTCACGTGAGCCATCACTCATGCACACTTTCGGTGCCTGCCAGGACATGAGTACTCGGATATCCTGTCCCTTCCCTGCTCCCATGAGACCTCTGGGAGGGACACTTGCAGCTCATTCACACCAAATTCCTTTTTGAAGAGAATTTATTTCCTGGCAAAGCAGGATCTGCAAAAGCAGAGACCCTCAGGGGTCTAGAGGGATGATACTACCCTATTTTCCAGACAGGTCCAGGACTGCAGCCCATAAGGTGCACCAACATGCTAGAGAGGACTGAAGAAAAAAAAATAACATGAGTAGTAATAGTAACAGCAATAAAAAAAATATATACTGCACTGGCTGCAGGGAGAAGGCTGCAATGAATTGTCCTTAAAATATGTTTAGACTTGGTGGCTTTAGATTTTGCCCTTGAATGAGTAATATTGGTCAAGTGACATTTAATTTCCTGTGCCAGGGAGCCACTGCAGTTGTTTCCCAGCTCCTGGCCCTGGTGTGAGCAATGAACCAGGACAGGGCAGGGGATGGGCAGGGATCACAGAATCATAGAATCATAGAATGGTTTCGGTTGGAAGGGACCGTGAAGATCATCTCATTCCACTACAAGCCATGGGCTGGGAAACCTCGCACTAGGCCAGGTCGCTCCAAGCCTAGTCCAGCCTGGCCTGGAACACTTCCAGGGACGGGGCAGTCACAGTTTGTCTGGGCAAAAGGGAATGGGGAGGGATCACGCAAGGGGGAGGCAAGGGATTTGGCAGGGAACGGGCAGGGGACAGATGGGGGCTGGCAGCGCCTGTCTCTGCCCCCGCAGCAGCGGTGCCCACCCGGTTCTCGCTCCCTCTGCCACCAGGGCCGTCCCACTCCCAGCCGCTCTCCAGCTCCCGGTGCGGCCCCGGGGGGTCCGTCCCGCCCGCTCCCGCTGCTCCCGCGGGCAGGGTCAAAGTCCGGCCCCGGGCGCAGGGCCGCTCTCCGTCCGGCCGCGGCCCGACACGATCACGCACCCGCNGCAGCGGGGGGAGCCCGGGGATGGATCCCCCGCCCCCCCGGCGCCGCCGCGGAGCTCGGCAGATCCGCTGGGAATCGCCCGCGGGTTGTGCCCGCAGGTGCTCCAGGCCTCGGGATGCTCGGTCCCCGGTTCCCCAGGTGCACCCACCGCCCTCCCCAGCCCGGTTCCGGCCCAGCCGGGACGGCCCGGTGTGAGCAGGAAGCAGGGGCTGCACTGGCACTGCGCGGAATGCCCGGGGGTGCTGCCACCGGCTCAGCCGCGTGCCCCTGCAGCTCTTGTTGAAGTGCCCATGCAACTCCCATCCAGGTATCCATTTATCTCTCACTCAGGTGCCGATACAGCTCTCACCCAAGTGCCCATGCAGCTCTCACCTAGGTGCCTGTATTGCTCTCCCCCAAGTGCCTGTACATGTCTCACCCGTGTGCCCATTTATGTGTCACCAAGGTGCCCCTGCAGCTGTCACCTGGGTGCCCGTACAGCTCTCACCCAGCTGCCCATGCTGTTCCCACCCTCCCTGACTTTGGGGCTTTGATCAAGCGGGCACCGCTTTGCCACGGTCATTGATCCTCCACCGTGGAGGAGGGGGCAAAGTTGAATGTTCTGTGCCTGTTACGTGGCTGTCCCAGCAGCTCGAAGAGACAGCTCATCCCATTAGGGCTCCCCTTTCATCCCGAAAAGCACACGCCGGGCACAGGCCAATCTGCCTCCCGCTGGCAGCCGCGGATTTGGTTGTTGAGCAGGAGAAAAGAAGGTGAGTTCAATGTTAACGATGGCGCCTGCCAGGAGTTAGTAGGTCAAGAAGCTTTTGTTCAGCCCGTGCTAGCACTGTGCTCAGCACCGTACAAACCGAGAGGAAAGAAGCTGTCCTGGTCCCACGGGATTGCAATTGAAGCAGGATTAGACAGTTCGGCCCCGGTGCCAGCAGCTGCTGGGGTGGTGGCTTGGCAGTTTGGAGGGATGAGGTCTGGTGGGGAAGGGCTGCTCGGGGTGAAGGGAGGGGAGGAGAGGCTCTGGAGGGTGGCAGTAGGGGGAGATGGGTCTGGATCAGGCCGTGGGGGCTGTTCCCGTTGTTCCCTGCCAGCACCCGTGTCCCCAGGGCTCGGAGGAAGGAGCCTGGAGGATCCGGGGCAGTGGTGGTTTGAAGGCAGCTGTGGACCCCCGTGAGGATTCCCCTTTTCCCCAGGGCTGTGTGGTCTTTGCTCCTGCACTTTGCACCTCAGCAGTCTTGGCTGGGCAGGAGGCTCCTGCCGTGACTGGATGTGCCCTGGGCCAGCACGGGAGCTGTTCCCACAGCCTTTTCTCTGGGCTAGGAGAGTGCTGGGTTTACCAGCCCCTTTCCACGGATGACACGGTGGCTCTGGTTCTTCCCGAGAGCCTGTGAGGAGTGGGAATTTCTCTCCCGGATGGGCGGGTGGAGCCGATACCTTTTCGAGCTATGCCTGTCCCTGGCATCCAGAGGACTTGGAAACACAGCTGTGTTGGGGAAGCAAAAACTTTCCACGTCTCCATGTTGTCTTGGTTTTGTTTCAAGCAAGGGCTGGGCTTGGGATGGGCTATTTTGGTTTTTGTTTTAAAAGGTTTTGACCAAAAAAAAAAAAAAAGAGAAGACAGTGGCTGTTTTTCATCCAAATACCAGCACAGTGAGAGGGAGAAGCAGCATGGCTTACTGCACGTTAAAATGCTGACAATGTCAGGGAGCTGTTTTGGGCGAAATCTCTCTTTTTTTAAAAGGAGAATAGTGAGTTTTAAGGGTTTTTTGTTGTTGTCATTAAGACAGGAAATACTTCTGCAGCTCCTTACAGTGCGAATGCATTCCCCCTTGCTGTGGAGGGGGTTTGCATCACTGTGGCTTCATGGGAGATGAGTTTGAAGCTGACACAGTTCATTGCTAGGGGGTTCCATGCAGACCAGCATCCCTGGGACAGTCCTGTGTCCCCAGGGATGCTGAGATGCTGTGGAATGGTGCTGCCTCTCCTGAAACACTCCTGGGTTGGCAGCTGAGGACTGGTGCTCATCCTCAGAGCAGCAGTGTCACCTCTGAGCCTGTGTCCTTTGGGGCACGCTGTGAGTGTGGAGAGCCCAGTGCCCCTGGGGTTTGGGGGGCAGCTTGGAGGAGCCCCCATCCTTCTTCTGAGCTTTGCACCTTGACACAGCACTCTGCAAGCTGTAACAACCCGTTGCTTAGGGCTAGTAAAAGGTTCCTCTACCCTTGGGGCAGCTGGTGGATTTGGTTTGAGGTGGAGTGTCCCTGTGGGATCCTGCACTCCAGCAGCCATCCCTTCTTCCACAGGTGGATGTGGCAGCCATGGTCCACCTCTTTGGCTACGTGGATGTGACTGACACTGGCTTCCTTGTGGCTGTCCTCTCAATCGCCTTCAACCCTTTCTTCTGGAATGTGGTAAGAGCCTCCTTTGTGCTAGCTGCTCCTTCACTCTCAGCCTTCCTTTCCCAGCTTCCTTTGGGAGGAAAAACCTCTTTTGAGAAGTCTGCTGGGCTGGATGGGGGGAACTGTGCTCCATTAGACCTTAGGATGGGTGAGCAGGGAGCTGTGCTGCAGCTCCTGGGGCTGGGGGTGACACACACAGAGGAGGTGAAGGTGGGAGCCAGTGCAGAAGGAATTGGGAGCTGAGCTTGGGAGAGGGAGCAGAGCAGTCAAACCCATCCTTCAGCCACATGTCCCACCCAGCAGCCAGGCACTGCTCGCTGCTGGGACTGAGCATGAGTGGCATTAATCCCCATCAGGGTGGCTGCACTGGATATGTTGCCTGCTGCTTCCCCTTGAAATATGTTGGCAGCTGTTCGTGTGGATGGCAGGAAGCAAAAACAGTCAGCCAAAAGTTGGGCTGAAAAAATTCCTCCTCCATCATGCTGCAAAGCCTGGCAGAGAGCTGCAGGGCTGGCAGCAAGCCAACCCTAGGAGGAGCAGGATACCTGTGCCTGGGTGATGTTTGCTGTGGCTGTGGGTGCCACAGTGCTTTGGGAGGCAAGGCTGGAGAAATCCCCACTGCCTGTTTCTGCTGTGGTTTGCTGCCTCCTTGCAAAACCAGCAGGAGCCATTGCTAGCCCCGTTCTGGAGCATTCCAGAGCCAGTGTGCCAAGCAGGAAGCCCAGGCTGGCTGCAGGACGAGGTGACTCCTCCCCTGAAGCACCCTCAGCAGCACAGCTGAGGCGTGGGGTGAAGCATCCCTGCGAGCACTCCTGGGAACGGGATGTCATCTCAGCCATGATTCCCAAATCCGCCCGCCAAACCTCCCTGCGGGCATTCTCTCCCTGGAGAATTCTCCTTAAAAAGGCCTTCTTTTTCCAGGGGGGAAGGACTCTTCTCTCTCTCTGAGTGCGGGGGCTCTTGAGATTGTCTCACGCTGGGCTTTGGAAAAGGGAGGCTCTGCTGGCTGTGAGTCACTTTGGAAACCTCTGTCGGAGCTCTTTGTTGCAGCCTCTCTAATTTTTCATGCAACTCGTTATTAAAAAGTCTCACGGTGTCTGAAATGCGAGCTGGAATATGCCACATTATTTCGACTGTGGAGTCATCATTTAGCATAAAGAATCAATGAACAAGAAGATTCAGGATGTGGTCTCTGGGGGGAGAGGCTGGCTCCAGCGAGAAACTGCATGAAAGGCAAAGCAAAAAGTACTTTATTAGCATCTGCTGCTATGCCTGCAACTCGTGGGACGCCTGCAGCTTGGGAAATAGCGTTGCTTTTCGGATCAGGAGTTTGGCTGCTGTTAAAGGACAGGGAAAGCCGATGCAGGAGCAGGAGGCTCGTTGCTCTGCGCTGCTGTTGTCCCCTCGCGGGGACTGGAGAGCGGCACCGTTGGCAGCAGGTGGCACTCCAAGCCAGACGTGCAGGGCTGCGCCGGGAGCAGGAGGTTTGAGTGAGCAGCCTGGGCTGGGTCTTGGGGAAAGCTCTGAGCGTGGCATTCCGTGTTTCCCGGCTGGAATGGAAAGCCGTGTTTCCCCCGGGTGGATCTTGCAGTCCATGTGGCCCTGCCCAAGCCCCCGAGCATCTCCCTGGTGTTTTCAGTCCCAGTGTGTGGCTCACACCAGGCAATGCTGGAAGGTTCTTGCAGGGAGTCTGTGGGTCCTGCAGCCCTAAACAAGCCCCTGCTGTCGGGGACGTTTCAGCAAGAGTGGCTCTGGCTATCCTTGGATTTTCCCTGACCTGCTTCCTTTACCTCCTCCCTATCCTTTTATCCCTGTGGTCATTGTCCCCTCCCTGCAGCCAGCCAGCAGCTCTTCTTTCTTTCCCTACATCCCTGCACAGACTCTCTCTGTCCTTGGCTGTTTGAGTTCCTTCCCATCAGCTGAGATTGCTTCTGCATCTGAATTACTCTGGGTTTCCAAGAGCTTCAGTGTAAAGACTGGAACTCTTCGCAGTGCCAAGCTCTCTCTGCTCAATAACTAATGTGGGACACTGGTCAAAATCCCTCCTGTGCATGAAATTCCTGATCTGGATAGAAATTGGGTGGGGATGCACTGATTTAGTTCTCTGTTTCTGCTGAACTCCAGCCAAGTCTGCCTCTTCCAAAGCTTGGTGCTGGGTTGTCCTTGCTGTGCAGTGCCTCTGGATAAATATGTGGTGGGGAAACCCTGGCTCCATGCAGTGCTTGGATCATGGAGAGGCACATCCCAAGGCCTTGATCACAGCAAGGTGACCTGGTGAGCACCAGGCATGTTTCTCTGGGACAAAACCTGTAGAGTTTGGGGATGAAGCACAAACTCTGGAGGCTGTGGAGGAGTGTGGCCTCCAGAGAAAAATGTGATCTTGTCGTGTCAGTGGATGTACTTTGGGTAAGAGCAATTTTGAGGGCCAGAGTCTAAATGGGGCAATTTGCAGACTCCAGCTGGGCTGTGCTGATGCTCCCTCCTGTTCTCTACAGGGGAGAAAAGCTTCCAGAAGGTCTCAGGACTCGCAATTTCCACCTTGCTCCCTGCAGGCATGTGCAGGAGGGTACCAGCAATGGCTCCCCAGGGCCACCTGCTGCTTTTCCTCACCAAACCCTGGGCTTGCACCCCCTCTTCTGCTTCCATCCCTTTCGTGCCAGTTAAAATCCTGCCTGAATATTGTATTGTCCATGGCACAGCCTGAATGTGTTCCTGCACTATTCTCTAGTTTTTCCTGTATTTTTTCCTCTCTCCTGCTCGTGCTGTCTCTGCTTTCCCACCTGCCGTGTCTGTTATGAGAGGAGCTGCTGGGAGCTGTGGTCCCACAGGAGGCAGAGTGTAGGTGAGGTCTCAAAAGGAATCAGCAGAGCTGTTTTGGGAATGAAATCACTTAAAACTCCCCGAGGATGTTCGGTGCAGCCAGGAGACCTGAGCCACCGTGGGGCTGTAGAGGGGCATCCAGCAAGGAGCAGGCACATCTCTGGAGCTGTGCCATAAAACGTTAATGAGGCCAGAGCAGCAGGAACTTCAATAAATCCCATCTGTGTTTGGAAAGCCGCAGAACGATGGGAGAAACTTCTCATCCCTTGGTAACTAAGGAAGGCATTAAATAAAAACTCCTCAGGGACAAACATTTTCAAGCCAAGAGAGGCAGATAACCTGCATGCAGGAGGCTCTAAAGAGCTGGCTGAGACTTGGCACACGAGGACTTTCTAGAAAGCTGGAAGGTTTCTGTCACTCTCAGTAGCAACCAGGCATAGCCATGAGGCCAGTAGTCTGACGTCCATCACCACGCAAGTGAGTTTTAAGTGGGGAGTGCATCCATCAGCAATCTTTTTCTTGATTTGAGCCTCTTAAAAATTTAGGTCTGGCGTCATGGACTGATTTAGAAATGGCTCATCTTCAGCTGGCGCCCTCGCTCCTCCCATCACCTCCGGTCACCCCCTCGAGACACCCGTGTGTCTCACAGGAATCTGCTGGGTGAAACCTCAAATGTCACAGCTAGGAACAGGCTTGGCGTAATTTAGCGTGTTTTTAAAGAAAATAGACCCCATCAGACAGTGATTTTATTCTTCAAGGTTGCAGCTTTTCCTGTTCAGGGTAACATGATCTCTGTTCTAGACTTCTGTCAAGCGTTTAAGCTGCATGAGGTTTTGATTAAAGAAGTAGTTGCACAGGGACCTGGGCTGACAACGCCTGGCTCCTGATGGATGTGTATCTCTTGGTTCATTTATTTTTAATTTCCCATCCTTTTCTCCTCCTTTGGAGACTGGAGGAATCTGCCTAGTGGGTGAGAAGTGCTTGCATCGGAAGGGAGGGGGGAGATTGCAGGCACTGGCAGTCTGTTTTCACCTACCTCTGACCACTTCTTGCTAAACTTGGAGGAAGGTGCCTGGCCCAAAAGATCCCCACGCTGCCGGGAAGTAGATGGAAACTCACAAGTTGTCGGGATTCAAACTTCAGTGAGCCAAAGTCTGAGAAACCTTTTGGAGACGGGAGAAAAAAGCCTGATGCTGGGAGATTTCAGCAGCTCTCGCTGCCTGTCTTAGAGAAGGAAAGGATTGAGCTGTGGCTTGATGGTGGTGTGTCAGCACCTCACTGGGGAAAGGAAATTGCAGTGTATAAAATAACTGTATGAGGGCTGGGATGGCAGCAGAGCTTTGCAGGGAGTGCACCTCCATCACCTGAAGTTTACAGGACTGGGAGGGAGATGAATGAGTTGGGGTGGTACAATATTTTTTTTCTGGCCTTCAAATTCTATCAACCTGTGAGACTTTTGTGGGCTCCCCCACAAACCTTTGCCTTCTTGCAGCAGCAGGGGAGAGCAGAAAACAGCCCTCAACCAGCTTCTGGAAAGTGCTTTTAGACCCCATCATAGAAGCCATGGCACAGCAGCGATGATTATCTGCTTATAACAGATGCTAGATCAATAGCGGGGCTTCAAGCTACGCTGCAAGGCAATTGACTGCAGAAAGTGTTTCTTTATTGGGGTAAAGCTGGGCTTGCAACGAGGCTCAGATCTGCTCTTACATCTCCGGTCTTAAAATGTCACCACCAGCTCTGATGCCTTTCATCCTTTGTGCAGGGAGAGAACGCGCATTATTCATAATTGGACTCTCTACCAGGCAGCAATAGCCATTTTCATTTCCTACAATAGCTGAGAAAGAGTGAGGATTTGCCTTTTTTTTTTTCCATCTCCCAAATAGCATTTAGTGGCAATTTTATTCCAAGTGACTTGGTAACACTTGCGAGGGCTTCGCAGCGCCGCCGTAACGCATGGGAGCGGATGGCATTGATTCTCCAGCTCTCATAACAGAGCCAGCCCTGCCTGGGTGTGTAACACCAGGCCTGTTTGTCTCCTAAATTTAGCTTTTCCAGCGTGTGGCACCGCTGTGAGCCTCATAACAAGCACCAAAACTGGGTCACACCCTCTGGCGTGCCGGCTGGACCGGCACAATTAGGAGCGCTGTCACCTTGAGGGAGGTGCTGGGGCATCCTTCGTCCCAGCACGGCTTCTCACAGCTGGAGGTGCTGGTGTTTTTCATCTAAATCCTCTTGGAGAAGCTGTGCAATGTATTTTTATGGTGTCCCTACAGGCTGAGTGCCTGTGGTGGGGGTATTGTGGAGCCCAGCCTGGGCAGGCAGCTGTGAGCTGAGATGCTTTGTCTGTGTGTGGAGCTGGGCACGGTGTCAGGGCTCTGGGTGAGGTGGTGACAGTCATTCCAGCAGCTGCCCACCCACCATGCACAGGTACCTGCCAAGGCAGGCTGTGCTTGGGAAGCTGAGCCATTTCTCTGCCTGTTCCTAGAGCGAATTTGGGATCCAGCTGGTGTGTGACGTGCCTGCTCAGCATTTCTCAAAACCAAGGTCAGAATCTGGCTCTCACCTCACAGCTGACCCGATAAGCAACCTCCTTTTTTTAGCATCTGCAGAGTGCTTCTCTGAAAACTTAAGGTCTTTGTTGTATATACTGGACTTCTCTTGTTTAGTATTTTAAAAATAAACTGCAGGCTTCTGGCAGCCCTGCTGGAGTAACTCAACACACACACACAAAAGATGAAAAAAAAATATTTAAGCCAAGAGTCTTGTTTCCATATGGATCAGAGGATTATCTGTAGACCCTGGAAGCTTGAAGAGGCCCTTTCTTCTCCATCCCACTCCATCCCTCTCCTGCCATCCTGCTGCTAAGCCTTCTCACGTGCTGATGAGGTGCTGCTTATGAAACGCAAGTCTGTGGCCACCTGTGTCTCATGGGACAAGGGAAAAGGTGCAGCTGGAAGCAAAAAAGAAAGTGGTTTTATCTACCCAGACTGGGAGGTGTGGAAGAGGCAGCTCCTCCTGCGTGGCCCTGGGCTTTGGCAGTGTTTGTGCATAGCCTGGGGACTGGGAGCTGCTGGAGCCCTGAGGGGAGGAACCCACTGCCACCCCTGGAACGTCAGTGATCCGCTGCCTGAATTTTCCTTTTCCCTACCAAGCCATCTGAACTTCTGTGCTTGCTCCCATGCAGGAATGAGGTGCAACTTTCTTAGGAAGTTAAAAATTTGGTTTCCAGAAAAGCTGGAAGCCACAGGCTTTTACACGTGCACACAGCTTCATCAAACTGCCCTGCTCATCCAGTGGGTGTTGAGGTCAAGGAGAGGAAGACTGATGGGAACTCTTGATTTTCCCATGTGTCATTGAAGCCATGAGCCTCTGTGGTGAAGTACAAACTCACATGGATTGGACAATATCTTACTTGGTTTTGTTCTTTGTGAAACCTTTTTTTGTTTCCTCTTTTTACTCCCTCAGAGCAGGGATGATGCAGCCGTGGGCTCATTCTGCAGGTCTGCATGTGCAAGCTCTGCTTTGTCTGGCTGAAGGGTTTTCACTTGCTATCTGTGCAGGCACATTTTTGGTGTGATCCTTTTTGTACTTTGGGGAAGAAAAAGGCTATGAACAGCTCACAGCCCTGAAGAGGGTGAAATGGAGATGGGTTTTAGCAATTTTCTGTGCTTTTGGCTGTTGCGGGGAAGCCTGACCGTCAGGGCTCCCAGAGCGCCTTCGTCACCTCCTTTGTACCGTGGGAGGTTTGCTCATTATCTGGTTTCTGCTTCGCTTATAAAAGAAGCTGTAATTGTAGCAGCTCCTTGCCATAAAAACAGAAAGACATTTTTTCTGTGAAGGAAAGTGTACATGCAGCTTTTATGATCCTTTACAGTACTTCTTCTGCCCGCTTTTCTTGCCTCCTGCCCTTTGTCCAGCATCTTCTCTGTGCCTGCCTGCTGCTCAGCGTGACCACCTCTGGCTCAAACCTCTTCTTTGCACCTTTTAGATAGAAAAAGTTGGGCATCCTCCTTGTCAGTCTTGTTGAGTGAAGGGAAGACAGACCCCAAATCCCCCCATGTAGTCAGGTGTTTCAGTTCCTGCCTCTTCCCTCAGAGCTGCCAGTCCAATAGCAGAAGCTCAATCTGCATCGTCCCAGGTGGGGTTTTGGACTGGGGAAGAGAACCTTGTCTTTCTGTCTGTGACTGAGGTGTCCATCTGTAACAGGAAGTAATACCAAATCTGATCACTTTGAGGCATGCATGCCTGTTCCTATAAAAAACAGAATGACCTCAGACGAGATACTGTATTTTTAACTATGAAGCATTCCTACGAAGTGCCCTTTCCTGTTTATTTTTACCAGGACATTGTTGTAATGACTGCAGACTTACTCATTTCATTCCCAAGGCTGGAGAGCAGCATTGAATTAGTTTCATTCCGAGATTTTGTTGTACAATCATTTTCCAGAGGCTGATGTACTCGGAAGCCAAAGCGAGTGCATTGCCCAATGGAGGAGCATTACTTTTCTTCCTGTATCCATTAAGCTTTGGCCACTGGTGTGGATGGGAGTAGATCCATATCTGGAAGGACTTGCTCAGCCCCTCTCCTCCACCTCTGTGCAGGCCTCTAGTAGAAATTTGCAGAGCAAAAGGCTGTCAGAATCTTTGAGCACTGGATGCAGGGCTGGTATCTGTATCCCAGCACTGGGCTTTGAGGCTGCAGGAAGGGGAAGGAGCTCCCCTGGGATGCAGGATCTGAGGATGACTGAGCGTTCACTTGGCTTTTGGGTTACTTTTCTTGCACTGAACTGATGAACAAATAACCGTGGGGCACGTGGTTAGACCCATCCACACCCAGAGGAACCCCAGTGCTGACACCAGCAGGGCTGAGGGGTCCAGTGGCTGTGTTTAACCCTTCAGGCTGTTATTCCTTGTTATGCCCGTGTGCCGAACATCTCATCCCCAGGCAGAGGGGAACAGAGCCCGCGTTACATAAAGATCACATTGTCCCTCTCTGTTGTTGCTGCCACGACAG
Organism: Irena cyanogastra; assembly: GCA_013397155.1. Classification (NCBI taxonomy): domain Eukaryota; kingdom Metazoa; phylum Chordata; class Aves; order Passeriformes; family Irenidae; genus Irena; species Irena cyanogastra. The sequence continues at coordinate 80,284 of VWZV01008089.1, read as the reverse complement.
CAGCATCGCAAACATGCGTGTCCTCAGTGGGAAATGTTCCCAGGGGAGCTTAACACGGAGCATGGAACATGATCTGTCCAGCTGGGAGAGGACAGGAGGCCCTTCCAGACGAAATCACTGCCCTGCTGAGCATGGCCAGTGCAACCAGTACCTCTGTTCCACCAACTTCTCACTCCTCTGTGAAGGAGTATTGGATTTCTCTTGCATTTTGTGCTCTCTGAGGCGGATTTATCTTTTTCTCCCCCCTTCCCTGTCCCCCTCCCATCACAGCTCCTGGGGGAATGATGAGCGGGTACACGCTGTCCAGAGGATGGGTGTGTTGGGACTCCTTATTAGCAGACTTATTCCAGAGAATTAAACCCTAATTTCACAAAAGGGCAGCAAGAGGGAGGCTGCGGCTCTGGGAGAAGCTGAGTCGGCTTTGTGTGTTGTTTGCAAATAGCACAAGAAGTCCTGGTCTGAGCCTGCTGGTCCTGGTCACTGGGGTATTGTGACCAAAAGAGTAATTGTTGTGTTTCTTTTCTATTTAAAACAAAAATTACGAAGTTGTGTACAAGGAAACCAGCTGTGGCTCCTCTACCATGCTATCACTTGTGCCTCCACTTGTTTTTGATTTCAGGCAGGGCTTTAAAATGTTCCTATTCCACTTCATCTTTTACCACCCCCCTGAAAAGTGGTCCTCTGCATTGCCTGTCATTGTTTCTCCCTGAATTAATTGTTGTGTGTAATTGTGACCTGCTGCAGGACGCTGCCTTGCTCTATTAGAGAGAGGTTCTAATGAAGAACATTGGGTACCATATTACAGGAGAGCAAGGCTCAGCTCTCTGGGACGTGTACTTGCTGTACTGTTACTGCCAGCCTGGGCAGAAATGGTGTTTTTGTCTCATCACTCACTGGCTAATGATTGTAATTTTTTACTTGCTGAGAAACTCTGGATATTATGGACTTCATTAACAGATACATGAGATGCAACCAGACCTGCTTTAGGGGGAGAGAGGAAGAAAACAACCCCTGCGTGGAGGCAATTTTGTTATTTATCCGTAGCAGTAGAAGGGATGCAGAATTAGTGTGGGATTTGGCGGTGTGGCTAATGAGCTGGGCTGAGCTGGAATCCAAGCAAACCTATTAAGGAGAGCAAACTGCAAAGATGATGCCCAGTCCTGAAAACCTTCACATCAAACACAGGATCCAGGCAGTGCTGGGATGGCTCAGCTGCTTTGTTTTCCTCTATGTGGAGCCAGGTGCTTGTGTGCTGCTGTGTTTGTGTCTCGAGAGGCTGGTGCTTGCTGTCACCCACAGCCTTTCTCCATCCCCTTCTCTCCTGCCAGCTCCTCCTTACTCATACATTGGGTGAATTGGAGCTTCTGATTTAATCTTTTAGACAACAGAGCCAGAGTATTTTCACTCCCATGGGCCACAGCTCCTTGAGTAATTGCCTGAATTGAAATATTGCAGCATCCAGCCCTGGTTTTCAGTTGCAGGCAGTGTGACATCTGCAGGTTGGGCTGGCTGGGGACACTGGCTGCTCACAGTGGTACCTGAACCTGATTCTGCAATTAAATACAGGTCATACAGGAGAGAAAGAAGCACCTGATTTAGCTGACACCTCCAGTATAGCTTTACACAGTCTCTTTGCAATGAATCAGAGGCTGCAAGTAATGTCAGTTGTTAGGTGACCTCAATCTCCTTTTACCTGGAGCCCGTGAAGGCTGGTTTCAGTTCAGGAACAGGATATTTCTTACATAGCACACGCTGGCTGAAGATTGACCATTTTCACTCCACCTAGAATAACTGCTTTTTAATCAGGCTGACCTTATTTGCAATGGCGATAGCAACTGGAACTAGAGGTTTGCAGCAGCGTTGGAAAGCTTTGAGGAGCAGAATAGATGCTTCGTGACGCATATAAAGCTTTATCCCCACACTTGAAACCAAACCCAAGGCTCTGAAGGGAATTCAGAGGGGCTTGACCTCAGCACTGTGATCCATCGGGATCCAGGGCCTCATTTGGAAACAACGCAAGGCGCGAAAGTAAAAGTGGAGTCTTAAAAAACAAAAAAAGGAGAGATGTTTATCTTGTAACGTGGTGTTTGTACTGAGTCCTTGCTGACAGTGTGGTGCAGCAAAGAGCTTGTCTTCCTAAATCTGTGCCAGTTCAAACATCCTCAGTGCTATTGTTGGATGGCTTTGTTTGAAAATGGGTCTGTTGGGTAGACGGCCTGGTTCAATGAAAGCAGCTGTGTAGAACACTTCAGGCACTTCCTCAGCTTTGCTTTATTTAGGGCTGCATGAGTACCAGCAGCAGGAAAAAACCCCATGCAAATACAGGATGTGAGGTGGGCAGAATGTTCTCAGTCACTCAAGAGACTGGCACACACCTTTGCTTCTGGTTTGTTTATGAAAGTGCCTGCTATGGGTTGCCTGTTTCCAATCTGTTTGCCCCAAGGAAAACACTCAGAGCTTCAGAGAAACGTGTGAAAATACAAGGCTTGTGGTTTTCTGGATGAGAACTGTGTGCAGTGGGAAGCTGAGTGTGGGCCAAGTCATCTGGGCATGAAAGATGAAAAGAAATCCAGCAAAATGCTTCACCGTCCTGCTCACGAGATGCTCATCTGGCAGCACTTACCTTCCCTCTGAGCTCCACCAGAGCCCCGTGTATTTGTGTAGGGGCAGTTTCTGCCTTTCCCTAATCTCAGGAGACTGTTTTATTTGGTTGCATTCGTGGTTTAGAAGAGCTGGGTGTGTCCCAGCTGCTCCCCATTTCCCCTTGCAGCCTGTGTCCCTCTCACTGTTGGGCCATCCCTTCCAGGGCTCAGGCTGGGACTGGAAAGGTCCTTCCCCATCCTGTGCTGCGCTCTGCAGAAATCATTATTTCACAAATAGTTTTTCCATGGGATTTGCTGGCTGGGAAAATCGGGTTGGGCTGAGCCTGAGTCCCTGTGGTGGGAGCACATCACCCTTCCCCTTCACTCTCAGGGAGCTGATCATAAGGGCTCCCCATGCCCACTCTCAGAATTAATTAACACAGCTTGTTCTGGGTTATTGAAATCACCTGCCTTCAGCTTCCAGCTCTTTGGACATAAATCATGAGCTCTTTGCTTTGAGAAGAAACTGTTCAGATTTTGTGTTGGAAATTGCTAGCAAATGCAGCCCATATTCTGTGTCATTTTTGTTTTTATTGAAGAGGGGAGGATGTGGCTCATGGAACATCGATGGACCCAGGCTGCCTTGGCATACACTAAGCAAGGGCTTGTTTTCATTGCAGCCAGCTAATGAGATCCTGCTTTGACAAATCACATAAACACTATTAGAGAAATGAAATTTCTTATCTCACTCTTTATCATGAGTGGATTCAAGGTAAAGGCTCATATGGAGGTAATCTGGAGGGATAACTCTGAGGTGAAGCATACCTAGTCTTTATGAAACCCTTATCTGTTTACCTGCAGACTTGTTTTGTTTCCTCAACTCAAGGCTGTTAGCTGAGGTGACCTGTGCCATTTCAGTCCAATTACTTTCGCTAGCCATGGGTGCAGGGAGGGTTGTTTTTTAGGCTAAAAGTGGTGGAGGCAGGCTGGGTTACTTCAATATCCTTCCACTTCTAAAGAAGTGGAGTTGCTTTATTCTTCTCCCCGTGTCAAAGTGCTCAGACTGGACCCTGTTGACCTCCTCACTGGCAGCATTCATGAGGACAGTCACTAGAAGAGGCACTCTAGCTTATTTTCATCCTCTTAACTTGCTGGTTTGGATGATGGGCACTGTAGACAGTGAGGGTTTGTCATGCTGTCTCATCTTACTGCAGCTTTTTGGTTTTGGAGAGCAGCCCACCCCGCTCTCTGCTTCTAGATAGTTCTCTTCTTCAGCACTTGGATGTTCTCCTTTTTTTGAAGCCCTTTGTGTGTTCCAAACCCCATGTTCCACTGTGAGAGCCTGCAAACATGTGGTTTTTCCCTCTGTGCAGCTCTTTGTCACCTGGGTGTGCAGCCCCAGTGTTCCAGCTGGCTGTTCCTCACCTCAGTGTCCTTGCACAGCCAGGCCACACATCGCCTTGTCTCTCCAAAATCCCACTCCTGTTTCTTTTGGCTGGAATAAACAACAAACTCCCCCATCCAGAGCCAGTGAAAGGCGATGGAAAAATCCTCCTTGCGTCAAATCGACGCCTTCCTTTCCAAACTGAAAGCCCTTGGCAGACGTGGAGGAGCTGAGCTGTGCTGCTCAGCTGTGGCTCGCTGACAGCTCCTGCTGCCATCACACCAGTGAGGGAATGGGAACGGGGAAGAGCTTAGCTGGTAAAACTTGCTGGGGAGACCTGGATGAGCCAGCCTATCCCCAAATCTTGGGACAATTGCCAGCCCTCAAACCAGGGTGCTTGGAGCCTCCAGGCCCTGCCAGAGTCCCTGTCATGCTCTGGCTCCACGTGCATGGGCACAGACTGTCACCTGTCGTCCCCAGCACATGTTGCTTGCCATCAGACAATCTCTGGGTGCATCTTTTCTTGGGATATTACATGAAAAAGCCTTTACAAGCTCCCTGGACACAGCCCTCAGCTTGGTTTGCCTCACAGCTCAGTGAAATCCTTAAGACGGTGCTTGTCTCTTCTCATATCAATTCAATGTTTTAATTGCATGAACCGGAAGCTGCTGCTCCAGTACTTGCTGGGGGAACTTCACAAGGCTTTAATCATTTGCTAAAAAGCTTTCAGGCTGCATTACCATCTGATGGCTCTCTGTAATGGAGAGCCTGTGAGTTGAGAAACCTTCAGAGAAGTAACTCAGTCTCTGCAGCAGGTAGTCCGAAGCTGCCCCAGTTTCTCCTAGTGCAGGCAGGAAGCAGCTGAGCACAGTGGAGCCCACTGGGATGCTGGCAGGAGCTTGGCAGCTGTGACCACAAGGCACTGTGCTGGCAGGAGGGGCTCAGAGCCTCATGGTGCTCTCCTGGTCGCCCCAAGTGCCAGCTTCTCCTCCTGGGCAGTGTCCAGTGGGGGTGGCTCAGCCTCCAGCTCTGCAGTGTCAGCTTTCCATGGTTTAGTGCTGGCAGAGGTGAGGGGTGGTGCTCCCACCCCACCGAAGGGACAGCAGGTGATGGCACATGGGGTAAAGGCTGCTGGATGATCTGCTGGTCCCAGTGGAGGGGCACAGCTGAGAGCTGCTGGTTCATAGCACAGAGGAGGTGGTGGATGGGGAATGCCTGTGGGACTGGTCTGCTGAAAGCTGGAGGAGGGGAGACACCCGATGTCTGCCCCTGCTGGGAATCACCGGGCAGCGATGGGCACGGGGGTGGGCACACCGGAGTCCCCAGAGCCCAGCTCAGCCCTGCCTGCCTGCCAGGCCCTGCCCACGGGGTGCCTTTGGGGCTCTGTGGGTCGAGGACCCCTTCCCAGGGCTGTGCCCACCCAGGGCTGGCCTGGTGCTCACACCAGCACAGAGGGAAGGAGTTCTGTGCTTTGTGTGGTGGCACAGGAACGTGACTGCAGGGAGGTGATGGCTAATTGCTGCAGCGAGTCAAGGACTGTTTAAGCAGCTAATTAATTCCTCCTAATCAGCCCTTGATCTGTTGAAAACTGCATGGCATTATCTCCTCTGCTGCAACACCTTGATAATTCCTGTCTGAATGGCCTTCACGGAGAACATATTTAAATAAACTCAATAGAGATTTCAGACAGATAGCAACTATAATTACCAGCTTGTACAAATTAAAACCGTGGTTTGTTCTGTTCTTTTCCTCCTGCTTTCGCTGCCCAGAGCTCCTGCTAATCATGTTCCTGCTGCCAGTGGCACGCAGGTCCCCGGGGCATTTTCTGCACATGCCTTTGGAAAGCCTGTGCCTGGTGCTGGGGTGGGCTGATGTGGCTGCACATGGGCACATGCCAGCCTGGGCTCGGGTGGTGTCATTCCTGTGCCAGGGGCTCGGTGCTGTCCTGGTGAGCTGCAGGAACAGCCCCCACACATCCCGTGGGGTGGCCATGCACGATCCTCCCCAGGAGCAGCCCTGCAGTTTCCCCTCCTGTCTCTCCTAAGCTTTGCAACCTCCTGGGAGCACAGAATTTTCTCACCTAGGAGGGACACACTCAGGCAAAGTGATGCAGGCTTTCAGCCTGGCTGCAGTGCTCACCTGGTGCTGTTGGTGCTCCCCTTTGGCCCTGCACTGTCTGCACTGAGAGTTAGGAGGGATAAGGTCAGGCCATGCTCATTTCCTCCACAGCCACCTGGGACAGCCAGAAAGGCTGGCTCCTGTGGCATTTGGCAAAGGTCAGCCAGCCCCAGTGCTTGCATTTCCATTCCAGCCAGCTCCGCTTCCCCGCCTGCTCTTGGGAGTGCCACGAGCAGGGCCTGGGTGCTCAGGTCTGTCTTTTTCCTCCCTGTCTTCAGATAAATGTAATGGCTGTGAGCAGGGTTGTTTTCCAGCATCCAGGCAGTGACAGAGAGCAGAGAATGTCCTTATGCTTTAACGAGGGATTACAGGGAATCAGAAAGGGAAAAATGGATTTTTCGTAACAGGAGGTCGATGCCTCTGGTCTCTGTGGGTGAAATAATGGTAATATCAGGTTTCGTGCTCTTTCAGCAGGTCAGGAGCCAGCTGGGGCACATCTTTCCCAGTGGGAGATGCTCACATAGAGCCACCTAAGCCCGGAGTCAGGAATTCTCCTGCCCTAGCACCCCACGGGAGAATTTACCCCATGGATGGCCTAGGAGAGGTCAGACTGAAGGAGAAATTTATTCTGTTGGAAGAAATTCCTTACTATAAGGATGGTGAGGCCCTGGCACAGGTTGCCCAGAGAAGCTGTGGCTGCCCCATCCCTGGGAGTGTCCAAGCCAGGCTGGAGCAACCTGGGTTAGTGGAAGGTGTCGCTGCCCATGGCAGAGGGTGAAATGAGATGAGTTTAAGGAGTTTAAGGTCCCTTCCAACCCAAACCACTCTGTGATTCTATGAAAATGAATTTGCTCAGGTCAGTTTTGTCTGAAGGTTTTTGTTGAGTTGGGGCTGGGTCACCCACATATCCAGGGTTTGCCCTGTGAACTTCCATCCTCTTGGAACTGGGGTTCAGATGTACCCTGGAGGGCTCATTGTTCTTCCTCTGGACTTTTCATGGAATCTCTGACTTAGGGACCCCTCAGCAGGCTTCCTCAACCCCATGGGATGGGAGGAAATCCTTCGTGCTCTCAAATACTGTGAGATGAGTACGTGAAGGGAGGACATCCTGTTCATTGTCATCTTTTCTCCAACCCAGACTTGGACACTGAATATTTTCATGCCAACAGTTTGTCCAGGGCAAAGGCATCCCAAGAAATGTGCAGAGCATCTCCCCGGGTGGATGATGGGATTTTGCAGGATGTAGACACAGCCCCTCTACCCTGCTCCCTGGAGAACTGGGAAGCAAACATTCAGCTCAATCCTCCTGTGCCTCAGTTTCCCTTGATTCAAAAGCAGCTGCTAATCCATCCCAGCCTCCCAGGGGTGCCACAAGGCTAAATTCACCAGTCCCTGCACGTTTTTCTTTGGGTACCATGGTGATGGGGCAATGTGAGGACATAAAATGACTGATTTGCATCAAGATGCAAGGTGTCCCTTTGTCCTGAGCCTTTGGGCTATCTGGTTTCGTTGCCCATCTCTGGGGCGAGCCAGATATAGCAATGGAGTCACATGAAACAGCACAAAGGCTCTAATTCAGAGCTGGGACTGAGCAATTAAAATGTAGCGTGTTCAGAAGGCAGCTTCCCTGGATGGCAGACAAAAAGAATCAATTTCCTTCAAACAAATACTAAATATTAATGAGAGGCCATGGTCTGCCATGCACACGGAGCATTTCCCGTTGATCGCTGCGGAGGCAGGTTCGTGAGATGAAATTGCTTTTTGAATGGTTATTTGTGGCCTTTCTCGAGGTGGCTCGTGGTTTGCCTGCCCAAAAAAAGAAAGGGAAACGCAGAGCATTTCCATTTTCCATCAGAGCAGGCACTGGGGATGTGTGCTGGTGCTCTCAGTTTTGTTTACGCACTTGCCCGAGTGGTTGGGGAAATGTCTTGGATTGGTTACGTAGAAATCAGCCCCAAATTTATGTCTAGAAGGAAGCAATTCCCTGGGAACATCAGCCAGCTGAGCCTGCCCCCAGAATGGCCTGCCAGAGGCAGAACATGGGACCCAAGAGCATCCCCAGCTTTGCAGCCACATCCGCTCGTTGATTTATTTCAATAACGAGCATTGGGGGAACCATTAAAAAAATTACTTGCAGGCCTCACCAAGTAGCCTAAAGTGAAAGCAGAGTGCTGGGAGCTTTGGAAAAGGAATTTTTTCTATTGCTTTGACCCTTGGGTAAGTCAGGAAACTTCGTATTAACTCCATTTCCAAACTTGGAGTTGGAAGAAAAATAAAAATGCTCTTCTCTCTCCCTTTCTAGAATACACAGCCCTGACAACCCTGACTCGGGGCTCGCCCATGGTCAGCACAGTGCCCACCTTAGCTGGGAGGGCGAACAGCACACCAGGAGTGGGTGCAGCCTCCTGGGAAACTGCTGATCTCAGCTCTGCTCTGTCCCACACACGGCCATGGAAGATGCTGGAAGCATTTTACATCCATCACACAGTAAATAATAACACGTCAGCTCATGATTTTATAAAGCCATTAAGGCAGCTGCGTAGCTGTGGGTCGATCGAGTGCTAATATTAGCTCAAAATGACTAAAATTAGAAAATTAAAACCAAGCCAGAACTAATTAGTTGTTCAAGGAATAGAACCAGAACCGGAACTAATTAATTGTTACTGAAATATCGCCGCGGGGCCCGGTGGGTGCTGCCGCTTCCAGCCCCGCTCTGGCTCCCAGCTTTGCTTGGGATGGCTCCTGCGTGGGCTTGAAAAGGAGCCTGGGGTCCCATCTGAAGGCTGTGACAGCTAAATAAGAGTTGGCATCTCAGTCCCAGCTGTGTGATGCAGCACAAACCGGGCTGTGCTGGGAGCGATCCCATCGCAGCCGTGGCAGCTGCTGCCTGAAGGGCTCGGGAGCACGGCCCCTCATCCCGGAATTGCTGCCCAGATCTGCCTTTCTAAAGGTGAGGGTAATTACAGTGACCGCCTCCATGGCTCCCAGAAGCACAGCAGCTCCTTTTCCATCTGATCCCAGCAGCTCTGCCTTCTCCATCTCCCTCAGGTGCTCTTCAAAGCTCCCTGAGCAAGCCAGGAGCTGCCATCCATGCAAACGCTGCCAGAATAATTTCCAGGGAATTAGGAAGCTGGTACAGATAACTGGCACGTGGCTGCATTTTTCCATTTGTGACTCAATTCACCTGTATGGTCACTTCTTTTTACTTTCCAAAGGTGGTAATGCACCTTATATTTCTTTTTCCACTCTCTCAGCACTCAAACAGCAGCTCCGATTTTAGCAGCAGCGTGACGCACGGTGTTTTAAATTCAATTTAGAATACAAACTATTTATACCAGCCAGAAAAAGGCAGTGAAGCAGCTCTCTCTGTCATGAGTGGATTTGTAATTTCAGAGCAATCATTGCATAACTAATTGAATCAGCTCTCAGCATGTGAAATCAGTGCCCCTGCTTATCAGAGGTTTTCATCGTTCCCCCCTCCTGAAGCCAGCAGTCCCCCTCCACCAGCAGCACTTTGTGCTTCTGCATCAGCCTGGGAAGAAAGCGAGACCTGCAAAGCTGCCTTTTTCTGCTCAAATTGAGCCAATAAATTACCAAATACATTCAGAGTAGATGAAGAGCTGGGTTGCAGGTGCCCCCGAAAGCTGCCCAGGCTCCGTGCGAGGGAGTGAAGTGCATTTGAAGCTAATCAAGTGCCAGCCATGTCTGAGAAGCAAATTGGTGCCGGGATGTTCTGCTGACTCCCACTTCCTGCTTCATTGCCCAGGTGTGCTCTCTCTCCTTGGCTGGAATTTCGGGTCTGATGTGTGATCCAAACCTCCGGCTTGGTGCCTGGAAGCGAAGCCTGAGAGGGGCGATAAATATAGCGGCAGCTTTCCGAGGGATGCAGGAAAGGTGGAGAATAAAGCAGCTGTAATGGGTTTTATCAGCTGGGTTTGGTGACTGGGGTGGATCTGGTCCTGCAGATTTTGGGAGCAGCTCCAACCACCTGCATGCAGCAGCTCCCCAGGGTGAGAGGGCACCTCCTCATCTCTGGGACAGTTTGGGAAGGGACCCATCAGCATCTGCAGAACAGAGAGCTGAACATGGGAACCAGGGAAAAGTGTGCTGTGAAGGATGCTAACACCTCCTCAGGGGTGCTGCCTGTGTTGTGTGTCCTGGGCTGTCACTGCTGAGGAGGGCAGAGTAAACCTGAATGGCTGCAATTGCTGAGTGCTAATGATGGCTAAGCTGGTTAAAGTGGAAGCACTTCTCTGGGCAAAGCTGGCAGATCTGGTCTTGGGGAAGCTTGAGGGAGGGCTTGCAAGCCTTTCTGGATGTGCAGAAGGAGAGGTTGTTCCTGGCAGGTGTGGTCCCTGAGACTAGTTGTGGAAGATGCCACAGCCCAGAAAATGACAGCTGAATGTTCCTGTCGTGCATCCCCTACTCAGGGACGTGTTTTCCTTCCAGGAGAGCAATATTAAGATCTGCAGCAGGGGCTTCTTGTTTTTGGTGGGCAAGGGACAGCCTTAGCAATGCTCTCAGCCTTGTTGGAGACATGTCCAAGCCTTATATTCCCTAAAACTGATGTGTAGGGTATTTTCTGGTTTGTTTTTTTTCTTCTTTTTTTTTTTTTTTGAGCCTGTGTCTTAATGCTGCTGGCTGGCCTCGTGTCCAAGGGCATTTGTAATGCAAGCAGGGTCTGGCACAGGCGGGAGAAAGAGCTCCCCAGGCTTGATTCAGCAATTCAGCCACGTCCCATCAGTGGCCTCCACTCGTTCCTTGCACAAAGCCACACAGACAAAGCGTCCTGAACATGTGAGGCCAAGGCTGCGGGATTTGTGCTGCTGGGGCAGCGTGTTCCAGGCACCCCAACCACCCACTTTGTTTTCCCTTGTCTCTGCAGGTAGCCAGATGGGAGCACAAAACACGAGCGCTCAGCCAAACCTTCGGCTCTGCCCGTGCTGCCTGTTACTGCCTGGGCGCTGTCATCCTGCTGCTGAACTGTGTGCGCAGCCACTGGTAAGGAGCTCGTCCTGCTGCTGGATATCCATGGAAAGAAGTGCCCCTCTGGAGTGGAGGGAAAAAGGGACATCTGCCCAGCAGTGTTAAATCCAGCCCCGGCGTATTGCTTTTCCACGGTTGGATAACTTCAGCCAGCAGCAGGTTTATTCCAGGATTTGTAATGAAGATGAGGGATGCAGCAGCATGGCAAACCCATCAGTTTCACTGGTTGTTAAGTGTCACAGGTTACCTTGCTCAGCTCCCTGGGGATGTTTCCTCTCTCCTGTGAGCAGCCCAGGTGGCAGGGCTGTTTACACCGGGTGGATCATATGTAACAGCAGAATTTTTTAATTTTCTTGTAAAAATCATAAACAAAATTAAAGCTGCTTTTAAGAAGCCGCAGTTTCCTGTGCAGAAGAGCAGGATTACCTGTGCACTTAACAAACAGTCTCTTGAAACTCTTATCTGTTATCTCTAAACACTACCTGTGCTAGCTAATAGCACTGTATGACTGATACACCATACTCCATGGGAATATGTCCTTTAACATTCCCAGTGCAGCAGACAGGTTTTACTGCAGAAGATTTCCTCAATGCCAGCAATTTATCTGCGATCTGCTTGGCTTTATCTCCACTGCTGTTAGGAGAGACAGACTCACTAAATTCCCAGATTCAATTATACCAGGGTCAGAGCTAATGGGTTGTTTAGTACTCTGGGTAATTTCCCAGGCGAAGAGTTCTCAGGTTGGAATTTGCACATGTATTTAAGAGCTCTGCTTTCCTGGAAATGACACCAGGACCTGCCCTTGCCCTTCTGTTTGTCCCAGCTACTGCTGATGGCAGAAACTGAAAGAAAGCTTGCAGTGAACAAGGCTATAATCGAATGCAGAGGGCATGTGTGTGTGCTGCTGGGGTCTTAGTGACACAGCGGGCTTGGATTTTGCTGGAGAATGTCTCGACAGTCTCTTGCACAAATTACATAGTCACTTGTTGTCTGGGAAGCAATGCAAAACCTTGTCCTTGCCTTTAATTAAAAACACAGCTGGTAGAGGGACAGTCTTCATTTCCAGTAGTCCTGCTGGCTCCTGGGTCAGCGAGGCTCGTGGGTCACAGCAAGGCACTGAGAGGGAACTGCTGGGAGAGCCAGAGTGGCCTCGTGTGTCCTGGCAGTGTGTCACACTCTGCCCCTGCAGAGCCCTGGGAGCCCTACCAGGGCTGGCTCTGCTCTGTGTCCTGAGTCTGTGGGGACTGTGGGGCTCCCTGGGTTTGGCTCTGCCTATGCAGCCCAGCAGCCCTGAAGGAAACAGCAAGGTTGATCCAGGGGCTGGAGAAGCCCCCTCTGGGCCTTGGGTTTGGAGGAGAGGCTCTACAAGATGGGGCAGCTCAGCCCCAGCAGAACACAGATGAGGCAGCCCATCCCAATGGGCCAAAGCCTTTCAAATTATTGCAGTGGAAAGTTTATTTTGCTCAGATGTTTGCACGTGGTTGGGTTATTCCCTCCCCTTTCCTTGGTGCTGAAGTTGGCCTGAGTGATGGCTAGCAGGCTTTGGAGGCTCTTCTGGCAAGGCAAGCCCTTAACTGTGGGAGGGATTGGGTGGTTCCAGGGTGATCATCAGAGCAGCAACTGCTGGAGATATCCCAAAACACACCTGGGAGCCTCTGCCTCCATTCTCAGCTCAGTGAGCCCTCCAGGGCTGCCCAAGGCTTACTGCTCCAGCCTGGAGAGCTTTTGCTGCTTGGCAAGGATTCATCCTGCCCCTTACCCTTGCATGACAATACAACCAGGTCCAGCCCGGGGTTCCCCTGACCAGAGGGGCTTCATATGACACAGTCACTGTCACCTCAGTGACCAGTGATGCTGGGAGAGACATGTCTGACCTCCTCTTGCTATTTTGCTTTTCTCTTTATTTTATTCTCTGAGTCACTTGTACTGGAGCAGGTTTTCTGCTCCTCAGCCCCTCAGAGACCATCCCTTGGAGGGGGCTGTGCCTCACACGGTGGCCAGGGTTGCTTGTGCAGAGCGTGAGGGCTGCTGATAGTGAGCAAAAAAGCAGCCTCAGGGGTCCCTCCACCCCCAGTGCTGTAATCCAGCCTTTAAAACTCCTCTTTTCCTGCTCTGGGGACTTGTTACGTGGGTGGGGGCTGCCAGGGAGTGATGAGGAGCCCAGGGGATGTTTCTTTTTGTTTTAAAAGCCTGCTTCCTTTTTGCAGCTGAATTTTTGAAAGGCTCCGGGCTGAAGGCGGAGGAGGGGAGGGCAGAGCATACAGAAATTGGGGAGTGGGTTGGCATTTTAGCTGACAGCACCTGGGAGCCAGGATGTGTGGCTGCTTCACCACCCGCCCCAGGCGGGGTCTGTGCTGGGGTCCTTCCTCAGCCCAGCACCCTGGTGCTCCCGTGCCAGCTCTGCTCCAAAAGGACACTTTGCGTGTGAGAAGAGGGATGGCTTTGTGCTCAATTAAGCAATTAGATGCTTCCCAGCTCTCAGCTTCATTATCAGCCTTGGCTTGCAATCCAGACTGACCTGTGACCAGAGGGGACCTGCTTAGTCAAGTGCACAAGACAAGCATCCTTAATTGCTTCGGTGCAATGATTATTTTCATTACAACGGTTTCTTTCTGCAAGAAGCAAGGAACTTCCATCACCGAGGCTCTTATCTGTGAAAACAACTCCTGAACTTCTGAACTATCTGCACTGTGTGCAGTTTGTGACTGTTATCTGTGTGACATGGGACGTGACAACCTTCACTGCCCTCCAGACTCGCGTCCGGTGTCGCTCCCTCCTCCCTCACCACGTTTCTGGTATCTTTCCCTGCATCAGTTTATTCACAGTCAGCCACTGGCACTGCCTCCAAACCCTCCTGCACTGCCCTGGGCACACCCTGGCACACTCCCCACCCTTGGGCAGGTGCACAGGGAGATTCTGAGCCTCCCTCCTCATGGGTCTCAGGGTGAGCTTAGAGGCAGCACCCATGTGCACACCATGACTGAGGGGGCTGCAGGTGTTGGGGTGTCTCAGTGTGAGTGAGTCCCACAGAGGCTGTACCAGCCAGTGCCACTGCCAGTGGCTCAGTGGCATCATGCTGCAGGCTGGCATCAAGTCCTGCACTGATGCCACACTCTGGGTATTGCCTCCTGTGTGGATTTCTCACTTGGAGCTGATGCTTCCAAGAAATAAATCCACCCTGGGAGGGGATTTTGCACAGAAAAGGGGTTGTTTGTCATTGCCAGGTAGTGCCTCTCACCCTATGCTCAATCCTGTTTAATTTTGTGAGCTGGCACTATGAATGAGTGTGCTGTGAATGGCATCGATCCCAGAACCACAGGGCCCTGTGTGCAGAAGTGACCAAGGCTGATGATGGGAATCGAGCGTGGCCTGACAGAGCTGGTGCCCCCTCTGAGCCACAGTGCCAGAAATATCTGATACCTGTTCAGGAAAAGCCCCAGGGAGCCAGCAGCACCTCCTGCCCACGGCATCCAGATGAGGAAACCTCACAGCTCAGATGTAAGGCGGGGGGAGAAGCTGCCACAGCCCCCAGCTGACCTAAATAACACACACACCCCAGTACTGTCAGAAAAGCAAAGTCATTATTGGCAGAAGAAGCTGTGAGGATGATGACCGGGCTGACAATTGCCAGCGGTATCGGCAGGACGATTTCGGTGTTGTTGAGGTTGCTGTTTTCTAATGAACAAGATCTTTTGTTGCAGCTTGTGCTGCTGGGCACCACCGGATGGTTTTTATCCCCGTTGCCTCCTTTAGCCACGAGGAACAAAACCTCCACCATGGGGGCCGGACCGACGTCCCACACAGTGACTGTGGCACCTTGCAGTGGTGGCCGTTGTCACCGAAACCCTGGTTGCCTGTACCACTGCTGCTTCCTTGCTGCCTGCTGGCCCCTGGCCCAATTCTGCTCCAATTGTGCTCATCAGCCCCAGTTTCCAGGCTGGTTTTTGGGATCAGTCAAAGGGAGCACTGCTGGGCTGCTCCCTGCAGCGACCCAGTTTGCTGGACGAGGTCTTTGTCCTCCTTTGGAGGAGAGGGATGACAAAATACACTTGGTGGGGGCCACTGAGAGATGCCCCCAACAAGACCTAGAAATCCCAGCTTCTCTTTTAGCACAATAGTTCTGTGTTTTCTCCCTGCTCCATGTGGCCTTTGGGGATGTGTTTCAGACTGTGACTTGTTAAGTTTTCTGGTTGAATAAATCAGCACCTGATGTGCAAACCTGGCTGCACGTCCTGTCCATGTCCCAGCCAGAGGATCTGCTGCCCCTTCCCCTCCGTCCCACTTTCTCCCTGTGAACCCACTGGCGTGACATGTCCATCCCCATAGTGCAGAGCCACTTTGAGTGGTTTTCCAGTTCATGTGGTTTATTATGTGCTAGACAGAAGGAGGAGAGATTCAGACTAGATATAAGGAAGAAATTTTTTATGAGGAAACACAGGTCGCCCAGAGAAGCCGTGGCTTCCCCGTCTCTGGAAGTGTCCAAAGCCAGGTTGGATGGGGCTTGGAGCAGCCTGGGATAGTGGAAATTGTCCCTGCCCATGGCAGGGGTTTGGAACTGGATGAGCTTTAAGGTCCCTTCCAACCCAAACCATTCTGGGATTCCCATGGAGCACTGATAAGACTTCTGAGTGTGTGAGCAAGCACTACTCTGTTTTTGGAAAGGGTGGGCAGAACAATGCCTACTGCCTTGGCTGCTCCTGTCCTGCCAGGAATTAGCCAAATCTGCCAGCTTGGCCGGAGCAGAATTGAAGGATTTGGGCTTTTCCCAGCTGGAGAATGCGTGCCTCTGGCATCATGCTTCAAACTGGCAAGTGTGGGGAGATGTCAGGGGAAGCCCCATTACCCTTTCCCCCCTTTGCAAAAGCTGGGGGCATCTTCTGAGCCCCTCCATGGGGACAGCCACCCTCATGACAGCAGCCAGGGATGTGATCAAAGTAGGTCTGAGCCTCCCCACCCTCCCCTGGGCTGGAGGAGGGATGGATGCTCCTCACCATGGCAATCTCTCTGCTCGGCACAGAATGCAGTTCCAGGTACTGGGACAAAGCCTGGCTCTAATTGATGTCCTCTTGGATGCTGAGCTGCGCCGCTGCCTTGTCGTGAGCCTGAAATAAATGCTGTCAGCAACGTGACTCAGAGGCACATGAAGGCAGGGACTGGTTTCATGACAGACTGAAATATGTCGTATTCCAGGAGTCCGGCTCCCTAGCAAGGGAAATGCCCAAAACCTTGTCCTTCCCTGCCAGGGAGTGAGAAACATGGCCAGGGAGGCTCCCTCACCGTTGTGGATGCTGGAATAATTGATGGCTCCATGCTGCTTGTCACTGCCCAGCATCATAAATGCTTAAAAGGTTTATTTACCAATTCTGAAAACTCCTGAGCGCATCATGTTTAATGCAAATAGAGAGTGTGTTTAGGAAGATATAAACCATTCCTAGAGGGAAAGGCAGTCCATTATCTCCGTGCAAACACCTCCCTCCCTAGCTGTAAGCCAAACAGCAGGGAACTGAGCAAGACATGCTGATGAGAATAACTAATGCAGGCCTATCCGACCATGGAAAGGAAGGATGGGATCATCTGGAGCAGGAGAGACAGCTTTGCCAAAGCAAACCATACCATGTGCTGGTTGCAAAACTTCCAGTGCTGATTCCCAGCCAACCAGTTCATGTTCTTGAAGCTACCTTTGTTCCTTGTTCCGAGAGCGAGTCAGGTCATCAGCATCATTCAGAGGAGCCCCAAGGATGTGAAAGTGTGAGTCCAGCTCATCCAGAGCAAGAAGCAGGCTCTGAGGGATTTGTTCTTGCTGTACCTGTTTTTGTTTTGCCATCTCTTTGCCAATGCCTGGGATCCAGGTAGCTTCCAGCACAGCATTGCTGTCCCAGGTTTGCCTCCCTGGGGATCAGCAAATTGCTGTAAAATCCTTCCTGGTGCTGGTGCCCTCTGGATAGGTCCTGGCCAGATGTGGAACCAAACCCTCACGCTGTGAACGGCACATCCTCCTCTGTGTGAGGAAGGAGCTGAAGAGCATCCCTGGGGATGTCAGGCTGTGTTTTGAGTGCACAGCCAGGCCAGGATTCCTCATCATCCCTTCAGGGGAATTGCTTTCCTTCCAAACCCAGACAGTGCTGGTAGCAGGGACGTGGATTTTTTTGCTTCCTCGTAGAGGAGACTTGTGTCATTTAAAAATAAACACCACGGAGATGATGCACAGGGTTGTGCAGCTGCTGCTGCTTCAGGGTGCAGCCAGATTTGCGTCTTCCCATCGGAAATGATTTTAGCTGAGGCAGTGTGAGCCTCGTGAGCACAGGGAGCTGTGCTGGGCACTGGAGGAGGGCCAGCCCTGGGGACTGTGCCTACATCGCCTGGGGCCACACTGTTGTTCCTCTGTCTGTGCTTGGCTCCTGGGAAAAGGAATTTCCCTGTAATTTCCAGAGTGTAAATCACCCAGATGCTGTGGTTTTGCTGACTTCTGAGCATATTACATTTATTCTGTGTTTTGTTTCCTTGATCTAATCCAAACTATGATTAAATGTCTTGTTCTGGGGTCCTAAAAACTCCTCAACAATAGAAAGCCTAGTGGGAGCAAGCTCCAGAGTGAACAAAGGATATCATCCAGGTTCCTAAACCACGAGTTTAAGTATTATCCTGGACTTGCTTGGGACATGAATTTGCCATCAAGCCTTTGAAAGATGTGTTTCCAGCTGCCTGGCCTTCAGCCACGTAGACAAGACTGTCTCTCTTGGCTTTTATTTGAGCAACAGGGAAAATCCAGAGGTTTGCAGGGCTTAAGGAAGATGGACACCAGGGAAAAAAGCTATCCCAAGCCCTGCAGGTAGCATTATGGAATCACTTTGCAGCTGAGGAGCCCAGGACTGTGGGCAGGAATAACTCTCCTGGCCCTGACAGACAGTGGTGGCCAGAGGTGCAGGAGAGCTGTTATTCCACTTGAATTTTAGCCTCCAGGGTGCTCATTAAAAAAAGGCTCAAAGTTTCCTACCTCATGTGTCAACAACATGTGGAGAAACACCGTGCAGAGCTCTGCGGGTCTGTTATCTCCTCTCGAGTTATTAATGGTGGTTTTTAATCACAGCATTGTCTCTTTTGTCATCGCGCGTCCGTGTCGGAGCCGTGTGCGCTGCCGAGCCTGCCAAGCCCTGCCCTGGGCACAGCTCAGGGGGCTGAAGGGAGGGGTCACCACGATTCCAGTCACAAAGGAGTATTTGGAAGGTCAGACCCGAAATGCCTGACCCAGCCTGGAGTGGAGGGGCTGTGCTCACACTCCAGAATGCCTCGTCTCTCGTTTTTTCCTTTTGCTGTTCCAATCCTCCCCCTGACTGTCAGGCTCCAGCTGTGAATCACTCCTGGGCACGTGGCTAACACATGAATGCTGCAAAATATTTTGATGGAGGGGAACGGGGGTGGGAGCACGAGATAATCCAGCCAATTGTTCCCAACCCTTTGAGTCCTGTGCCGAGGCGTCGCAGCCTCCAGCATTTGCAAGGGTGTCTGTCCCAGAGCTCTCAGTCATGATGAAAACTGGGATTTGGTGAATAAGACAAAGCATTTGATATCACAAGTCAATGGGACTGATACTTCCAGGAGTGAGCAAGGGTTGTGAGTAGAAATAGCTGCACCAGGTCAGGCCCTGGCTCCTCACAGTCTTCAGCTGATTGCTTCTCCCATTGGGAGGTTGAGTAGGTCCAAGTAGAAGAAGGGATCTGAGGAAGGGACCTCCTCAGCAGCTTCCACTCCCAAAGCTCCACATCTCCCAGAGAGATGTGGGTGATGTTAATTAGGAGTTGCTGCTTTTAACAGCCCTTGTTGTCTCCCCAACAGCTTCACAGAAGCCATGAAGAGCCAGCCGAAGCTGGAGGACTGGGACTCCCACTGGACCTACTACTCAGGCTTGGCCATCTCGGCTGTAGGGACCTTGTTTGTCATCTCCAGCTTCTTAGCACTGGGATTCACCGGGACGTTCCTAGGTAAGCACTGAAAATCCCACAGCTTTACCAGAAAGTGCATTTAATCCTTGCAGGGATCTCCTGCTAGGGCAGAGCCCTGTAGGAATTTCCTCGTCCTTGCCTTCAGGGCTGTTAGATTTGTCATTATGATACCAAAGCATGATCCAATCCTGCTGTTACCTCAGTTACCTCACACAGAGGGGACTGCACAGTGGTTCTATACAGCAAATCCCATCACCTCCAGCATCAAGCCTGGAGGTTTGGAGCACAGCTGCTCATCTGCCACCCCAAACACCCTCCAGAAAGGGAGCCCAAATTCAAGACCTCACAAGTGGCGCTGGCACAGCGGGTGTGAGCTGTCCAGCAGCCTTGCTCTGAGCACCCACCTGCTTGTCACACGTGCTGAGGCAGGATGTTGTTTGCTCTCCCCCTGCAATAAACCTGATGTTCGTTGACAGATCCTTTTATCTGCTGCTTTGTGGCAGAAGGCATTTTCCACTGTGCCTGCTTTCACATTTAGAGTGTAATTCTGTTAGCATTGTTGACTTTGAAAACATGCCAGTATGTGTGGAATTCATAAAAATAAAGTAGAGACAGGAACAATAAATATCCAAGGAAAGGGGCAGCTCCTGCTGGCTGAAATAATCACAGCCCCAGCTTTGACACCTCATTTAGGCTGTGCTTTTGCAAGTGCTTTACAAACCAAATTCAATTAGCTCCTGTGGCGTCGCTAGGAAGAAGAGAGGGATGTAATAAGCCTTCCTGGTTTCAAGTGGAGTTGCAAAGAAATGCGTTGAGTTGGCCGAAATCCTGCTGCCAGAAATAGAGCTCAGCACTCCTAAACGTGTGCCCTCACCCTCCATGTGCAGCCTCACTCCTGTCACACCCCTGTCCCCCAGCTACTGGGCACCAGCACCCTCCAGAATCACTGGAGTGATGTTGTGCCTGTGGAGACATGTCCAGAAAGGCCAGGCACAGGAGTGCCCGTCAGCAGGAGCTGCCTGAGCGCTCCTGAAGTTCAGCCAGATCTGGAGTTGTTTACGTAAATCCTGATTCATCCCACCAGGAGGATCCACTGGACCTGAACTGCTGGGAAAAAAGCAAACGAGTGAGTCAGGCTCGGCGTAAGAGGTGAGAGGGCCCTGTCCCTCAGGTCTGCATCCCTCGAGGCAGGGAGAGGTGGGTGCTGGTGGTCCATGTAGGGCATTTCTGCTCCATCCTCCCTGCCACCACTGCTCTGGACACGGCAAGGACCAGCTCTCTCTGCTAGTGGAGCATGAGAGGCACCAGGGCAGAGCTGAGTCAGGGTGGGGACATGCCAGGACCACGTGCCACTGCAGCCAGGCTGGCTCAGGATGTCTGCAGCACTGAGGCATGGCCCCACAGAGGATCCATCCTTGGACTGCTAACAGCTTCTCCACTCCACACAAGCCCCAGGAGTCCAAGTCAGCAAACTCTTAATGGGGAATGTCCCTCAGCGTGGTTTGTTGCCCAGCCAAGGGGAAGACAACGGGTCTGCAGGTCTCTGAGGATCTCATGTGGGATATTCTCTTGCTCAGGACTCTCTCAGGTACTTCCAACATCCATGCAGGATTTTAGTGCTGCCCTGGTGCTGCAGGAGGAGCAAAGACTCCTGAGCAAAGCAAAGAGCTGCACTGCTTTGGCAAGGAGGGGCATCCAGGTT
Organism: Irena cyanogastra; assembly: GCA_013397155.1. NCBI lineage: Eukaryota > Metazoa > Chordata > Aves > Passeriformes > Irenidae > Irena > Irena cyanogastra. The sequence continues at coordinate 59,572 of VWZV01008089.1, read as the reverse complement.
CTTCTCACTGTCGACATCTGAGCTCAAGAGAAGTTTTGAGAGAGCCTCAGACAACAGGCACTTCAAAAATTACTGGAGCTGGATTTGACACTTTGTGCGTTTTTCTACAGCAGTGACAGCTGAACCAGGCAGGGCACAGGGCTTCCTGTTGAATTCCTTCCTTACAGCACATTTAGGCTTTGGAGCAGCTGCAGAACACTTTGTCTCTCTAGTGTGGGCTAAATGGTGCAGTGGGAGCTGTGTGAGTCACCCTTCTCCAGCAGCCTGGCTGTGCCACCCCATCTCCAGCATGGCAGCACCAGCTCCAGATGCTGTTTGCAGCAGCTGGATGTGGCCCCTGTCCCTGGCAGAGCCATCCCTGGTGCCCTGTCTCCGTGCTGTGCCCTCACTGGGATTCAGGCATCACTTCAGCATCACTTCAGCACCCTCTTTTTTTTGCCCTGTGTCCCAGAAAACACAGTGATGAGGGCTTGGCTTATCTCAAGGCTGAGGACAGGGAGAGGCTGCTTTGCCTGTCTGAGCCCATCTGCCTCACACCCCAGTGACATTTCTTCCAGCACTGACCAAGATTTCAAGTCAATCTGACTTGACCAAAGTGTGTTGCTGGGCCTGGAGAAGCTGACAGCTCTCTGGGGTGAAGCAGAGGTGGTGCTGCAGCCCAGGTCAGGCTGCAGGCACTCTGGGGACCCTGCAGAGTGCACTGATGGCTTTTTGCTGCTGTGATCCCACCTGAGCAGTGAGATGGCTGCACAGACCTCCAGCACTGAATAACTCCAGTGAGATGCCATCAGCTTGGCAAGGAGCTGATTCCTGATCTGAGGGCTCAGAGAAGGCACAGGACATGCCCAGGGTGATGCTGTGCAACACAACACACAGTCCTGTCCCTAAGCACCTCTCTGCACATAAACACACAGAATCCACCTCTCTGGTGGTCATGTTCATTGACCTGTGCAGGTTTAGAGGCAGAATTACATTGGAAAAGTTCCTGGGGAGCTCCTGCTCGTGGGGAGCCTGCCTGGAGGGTTGCACAGCCCCACCAGTGCTGGGCACAGATAAGCCCCTGCCAGCCCCAGGGACCCAGGGCTTTGTGTGAACCTCCTCAGTGCCAGTGCCATGTGGGGAATGAGGTGTTCAGCTCAAGGGCGAGGGCGGGCAGGGGATAATGAAGCATTTTGACACATAAGAAAGCACAGAAACGGGCTGTGGCAGGGGGTGATGTGTTCTTTCTACCAGAACAATCTCAGAGATGTATTGCCAAGTAACTGTGAGAACATATAGTATGAATACAAGGCAATTATCTCACTTAGTGGCCTGCAGTTAAAACCCAAAAGCATTGTGTAATTGGGCAGGGGCTGTTTATCCTTAGAAATAAATGTTTTAGCACCATGTGAGGTCAAAGAAATTACACCACGATCCAGGTAATAATAATAACCTTGAATAGTTTGCTCTCCTGTAATGCCTTTCATCTGGATTTGTGGGCACTTTCTCACCATACATTAATCCTCACCACCCTCTGTGCTCTAAGAAAGACTGATGTTATGATCAGTGCACAATAGCACCTGGAGGGATGGAGGAGACTTGCCCAAGGTCAGGGAAGGGGCTGGCAGCAAGGCTGGGAGCACAGCCCGGGGTGGTGGCAGTGCCCTGGGCTCAGGGACCTGTGCTCCTCAGGGATCAGGGCTTGTGCAGTGGCCATGGAGCATGGATGGTGCAGGGGCAGCAGGGAACAGAGCTGGGGAAGGGTCTGCAGCACCAGGAGTAGCTGAAAGAGCTGGGGAGGGGGCTCAGCTTGGAGAAGAGGTGGCTCAGGGGGAACTTCTTGGCTCTCCCTGACAGGAGGGTGCAGCCAGAGCGGGGTCAGGCTCTGCTCCCGTGGAACAAGGGACAGGGCAAGTGGAAATGACCTCAGGTTGTACCAGGGGATGTTTCCATTTGATGTCAGGAAAAAATTCTTCACCAAAAGGGTTGTCAGGCTGCCCAGGGCAGTGGGGGGATTTAAAAGTCATGTAGATGTGGTGCTTTGTGGTCTCACCTGTAAGACCAACAGAACCAGAGATCTGCATCCTGGCCCTTTACCCCTCTGAAATGTTGCTCACGAGCTGCACATCTCCTTGTCTTTTCTTTTCCAAGCTCCTTTCAGGAGGCTGGAAGGATTACTCCAAGGTGGATGGGAAGCTGGTTGGATGCTGACAGTTCTGAAAGCTTTGCTCATTACAGATGACAATCACCCATTATCATCATCACTGTGCTGGTAACTGAGTGTTTTGTAGGCAGAGGTGCTATTTTCTGAAATTCTGAGAAATTCTCTGAACTATGAGATGAGAGTGACATTATCGATGAGGGCATTTGGTCGTTGTGGTCATGATTAAAACAGTTCCAAACACCATTACACAGCACAGGGTTTATTTTCACATTAAATGGATTTGATCCCATGCACTTGCTTCGTCGTGGAGTGGCATTTCACAGGCAATTTTACAAATAAGAAAACCAGAATTAACCAGCTGGGACCTCCAGAGCTGCGTCGTGATGAGGGTCGTGGGTGCCATAACCTCCCTGCAATGCAGGAACCTTCCTGGTGGGCAAAGAGCCATTCCTGGAAAAGCTGATAGACACAGAGTAAACAAACAACTTCCCTGTTGCTGTTTCCTCAGCCTTGCTGAACCCCTTTGCTGTGAATCCCTGGCAGGGATCCCCTGTGGCACAGGGAGGGTGCCACTGTGCCAAAGTCCCCCCATGTCTCCCAATTTCATGGAGCCTAACCAGAAGCTCTCTGCTTGCTCTCAGGTGATTACTTTGGCATCCTGATGGAGGAAAAAGTGACCAGCTTCCCCTTCAGCATCCTGGATAATCCCATGTACTGGGGCAGCACAGCCATCTACCTGGGCTGGTCCCTCATGTGAGTACCCCTACAAACACCTCTGGCCAGGGCACGAGGTGCCAGGCTGCACTGGGGGCCAGAAAGACACTCTGTGATGGCAGAGAAAGTGCAGCCTGCCCTGACTTCTGGCTCCCTGGCTATTTTTGTGCGTGGAAAATCTTGTGCTGTCTCGAAAGGCTCGCAGCATTTGTTGTAGAAAAATAAACAGCGGCCAAGAGCTGGGGGAGAGGAGGCATCAGCAAATGCTCTGCAGCTGAACGAGGTCCTTGGCAGGCTCTGCACGTGGAAAAAACAACAGTCAGGGCCAAATTCATGCAGGGTGTCGCTCGGCAGGGGCAGGGCACTGGTACTGGGGAGCAGTGTGACCCTGCAATTACTCTGAAAAAAGCAAAACAAGGCAAGCCACCCTTTGCCCCAGCCCACTTCCGAAACACTCCTCGTGTGATCCAGCACAGCTTAACAGCCTGCTTGGGAGGAAATGAATAGGCTGTAATTTAGCAGCAAATGAGCAATATACTCTATTCAGTGTAACAAGTTTGATGTGGTTTTCATTTAATATCACATTTTATTTATTTGCCCAGGAGGGGGAAAAAAAAAAACCAAAACCCTGGCTGTGTTTCTTCAGGAGCCCATGGAGTGCTGCAGGCTGTTATCACTGGGTATTTTGCACTGGTGCTCCTGAGTGTGACCACCTCTCTTCTGCTTGGGTGGAAAAAATAAGTGCTTTGCCACATTCTGGTCATTTTTTCAGCCGTGTGTGCAGCCCCTGGTAATGAGTAAAGCTGATGGTTTCTCTCCTGCCTCCACTGAGCCTTGTTGCTGTTAGTTCTGCACTTGAAATCCCCCCAGTGCTGTCAGGGTTGGCTGCATGAGGCTGTTTCCCTTCCTGGCAGAGCCGTGGCTCTGGATGGGGTTTAAATCCTGGGGAATGGTGCAGGAGAGCCAAAGGGAGGCAGTGCTGGGCAGCAGAGTTGGCCACAGGGTCTGCAGCAGCACCATGGAAACGTGGATATTGCTGTGGGAAGTGGGGCTGGATGAATCCCCCCACACCACACCATACCACGACCCCCACAGCAGCACAGAAGCAGGGATTTCACCAGGAGGAATTATAAGGAAATCTTTATTTGTTTTAAAATCAGCATCAAAGTACTTCCTAAAACCTTTGCAGAATGCACGGAAGCCTCCTGAGCTGTTTCTGTCACAGAATCCCTTCTTCACCCCTCTCGTTGAGCTCTTCCACCACAGTTCTGGGCAGGAGCAGCTCCAAGCAGCTCAGGACAGCAGTGATTGCCTCCTTTTCCTTGTTAAAATGCTGCCATCGTTAAGGGCAGCCGGGTGTGACAAATAATTGCTGTGAACAAATTGCTGGAGCTGTGCAAAGTGGCACCCAGACACCACCCACCAGCCTGGGGGAAGCTCAGCACAACCCTTCTCACAGTGGTTTTGGCTGTTTCTCTTCCCTGGGACCTCAGTTTCATACAGTCACAGAATCATTCAGGTTGGAAGAGAATTGTAAGATCATCGAGTCCAAGAGTTAACCCAGCACTGCTGTGATCAGCACTAAAACATGTCCCCAAGTGCCACAGTTACATGGCTTTTAGATCCCTCCAGGGATGGTGGCTCCACCACTGCCCTGGGGAGCTGCCAGGGCTTGACAGCCCTTCCAGGGAAGAAATTTTCCCAATATCCAAGTTAAACCTCCTGTGGGGCACCTTGAGGCCATTTCCTCTTTTCCTGTCTCTTGTATCCCTGGCTTCACCCTTCTGCCAGGGAGCTGGAGGGAGTGAGAAGGTTCCCCCTGAGTCTCCTTTTCTCCAGGCTGAGCCTCTCCATCTCCCTCAGCTGCTCCTGGTGCTTCAGACCCATCCCCAGCTCTGTTCCCTTCTCTGGACACCCTCCTTGGCTGATTTTTTTGGGAGGTCCACGCTTTCTCCTGAGGTCCCAGGGCTTTCAGAAGATGTCAGGTGTCTCCCCTCAGAGGCCAGAGCTGATGTCCCATCTCCATGGCAGCAGAGGGGTTGCTGGAGGAATCCTCCAGCTGTCTGATTCTGGCCAGACCTGAAACACAGAGCACATGTGTCCTCCCTTGGTGATGCAGCACACTCCTTGTCGTGGCATCAGAACCCAAAGCACTGATCCATTCCCATCCATAAGGGATGAAAACACATCACATCAACCAGCCTGTCCTCTGACTCCAGCCCAGCCTTAAAAGCATCAAGTGGGGTGACAACCCACAGCCACGGGGAGCTGCAGCAAAGGTGGGGACAGACAGACTTCCCACCCAAAAAAAAGCCCTGCCAGGACAAGGAAACCTCCCTGACTGATTCATTGTCGCTGCTGCAATCAGATGTGGCCCAGAATGTAGGTCAAACTCGTAAGAGGACAGGAGCAGCTCACCCAAATGCTGCTCATCACCTGTGTCAGCCTCATTTCTCCTGCCAGACAAATGGAGCATTCCCCGTGTGGGGACAGCTTTGTGTGCCTCTGATAGGGAAGTGTTCTAACTCACAGCAACAGGCTGTGTAAATCAGAGCTGGAGCTGCAGCCAAATGATGCAATTAGAGGTCTTGCTGTCAACAAACAATCATGTAAATTTGTTCTCTCTGATAGGAATCAAGAAGGAGACATGACTAAGCATGTAATAGCAGGGGCTTGGGAGAGAAGGAAGTTGCCCGAAGCTTCCTAATGAGGGAAAAAGTTCTTACAGAATGAAAATGGTGAAAAAGTGGAGATTTGTGGGTGCCTCTCCAGGGACTGATGAGGCTGGTACCTGAAAGTGGCTCCAGTATGAGGTTTAGGTAGTTCAGTCTCTCTCTGCAGGTGTGTTTTCCTAGCAGCACAATTCACCTTGCACCAGGCTTGTGGGATGTTTATCCTCATAAAATCACAGAATGGTTTGGGTAGGAAGAAACTTTAAAGCTTATCTTAATTGTTCTCCTTAATTAGGACACTGGTGGTTGCCTTTAACTGCTGGTGGCAGCTCTGAGAGGGATTAGGGCTGGCTGTCAGCAAATAAAGCATTTAGCTGGTCCTTGGTGGGGAAATGTGCAAGGCTGGACAAGGTTTGGAGCAGGCTGGGACTGTGGAAGGTGTCCCTGCCCATGGCAGGGAGTGGGATGAGATGAGCTTCAAGATCCTTTCCAGTCAAAACCATTCCATGATTCTGCCATTCTGTGACATGTCTCTTCAGAGCAGGAGGAATTTTGGTCCCAAAGCTATGGCCTCTGCTAAAAGGAGCAGCCATCTCCAGTGTATCCTCAGCTCTTGGCCATCTCTCCCCATAACCAGGCAGTGAGGAGCAGTGGGTGGCATTGGTGCCCCGTGCTGGTGACATCTCATTGGGGGACACATCCCTTAAACACCTTGAAATGGGTTTAAAAGTGCACCCAGCACCCAGCCCTGGTGCAGCACCCAGCCCTGGTGCAGCACCCAGCCCTGGTGCAGCACCCAGCCCAGCACCCTTCCCAGGGCAGGAATGGACCTTCCCATCCCTGTCCAGCCCCATCCCTGCACTGGCTGAGCCACCCCTTGGACGTGTACGGTGCCATGCACTGCTCTGGCTGCCTGGTGTCCCCTGTAGCCTGGGTGGCCCACCTTTTTGGGACATCAGGCATTTCCCTCAGAGCATGGGCTGGGAGCTGCAGCCCTGTGTCAGCAGCTGCTCACCCTTCAACATCCCTATAATCTCAGGATTTAGCATCAAAGCAGGAGCTCTCATAGCAGAGACGTGCAGGGATCAGACTTAAAAGAAGTCGCTGAAGTAGGCTGGGGAAGAGTCTCTGCCAAGTAACATCTGTCTAAGACAGTTAGCATTAAGCACAAAAAAAACCCCAACCCTTTTGTTTGCTTCTGTTTAATGAGCGAGGGAGAGCTCTCTGCAGCCCAGTGTCTCATTTCACTTTCTCAACCAGGTCTTGCATAAGCCCGTGTACTTACCTGATCTTTTCCTTCTCTTTCAAAACAGGCACGCCAGCCCAGCTGGCCTTTTGCTGACAGCTGTAGTGGCAATTTCCTACACAATCGCTGTGCTGTACGAGGGGTGAGTGGCCGTGCAGAACTGGAGAGCTTCTAATTATTTCTACCGGCTTTAACTCCCGAGGTTTCAGAGAACTGCACAAGTGGGGATGGTTTTTTCCAATTAATTCAGCGGGGAAGAAGGAAAACAGAGGATTATTTTTCAATTGTTTTGGTAATGGGCAGATTCCACTCTGAAACTATTTGCTGAGTTCTAGGAACGTTTGTGCGTTTTTTTATTTTTATCAAAATGAGGCCTTTTTTCCTTTTGGGTGCCAGATTCTGTTCTATAGAAGAACAATAAGGAAGGCAGTGAGAGGGCTCATTGTGTCTTCAGAAGAGCCCCCTACAAGAAGCACTTGCATTTTGTAGTTCCTTGGATGGGCTCCTCTGCTGTTTTGCCCCACAATAGCCCAGCCAGCAGCACAGGATGGAGCAGCACAAAATAATTCCCAGAAGTAGCAGTTGTACTTCAGCAGTGAAAGGTCTTTTGTATTTGGGAGGAGGAGATGCAGAGATGCATGGTCTGCATGAGGGGCAGTCTGGGTGTGTGCTGGGCCTTGTCCTGCTTGGCACAGGGATGGTCCTGTAGCTGCTGCACAATCCAGAGAGGCTGAAACCAGGATTGCCACAGCATGGGAATAGTCAGGCTGGGCCAACCTGTGAAGGACAAATTTTGTAGGCTGAAAGGTAGATGTCACTCAGTAGCTTTGATTTTAATTCTTCCTCCCTTCTTTTGCCCCTCTCTTCTGCCTCTGCCCTGTCTCTCCCTGAATTCCATCCTCTCAACTACAGGCCCTTCACAGAGGAGATCTACCGGAGGAAGCAGGAGGGAGTGAAGAGCAAGTAGCCCCAGGTACGTTTGCTGATGGGAGCATTCCAGGGGCAGCTTTGCTCTTCCCCCCACCAACGAGCACCCCTGCCCAGCCCTGCCTTCCCTGGCTCCTCCAGATCCCTTCCCACACTTCTCAAAGCATTTGAGCTTCAAGCCTCTGCAGAATCCCAGGCAGAGAGGCTGTTCACAGCAGCAGTTGTGTCTGCCTCTTGGCACCCGACCAGCAGCCCCCAAATTGTTTTGATTATACACTTGAGAATCAGTGCGAGGGGAAATTGCTGGGAAGCTTCGAGGCTCCGAGCTTAATCTGAATCAGGCAGAAAAATACAACTATTGGCCATGGCAGGTGCTCCAGAGAGCGGCAGGGATGGTGTGAGAGGGCATGTGTGCCTGCTCATCCCTCAGGGAAATCGGGTCTCCCTGCTCCAGCTGCTCCTTGCCTGAGCCAGGAACATTTCTGAGTGGGCTCACCCTAAAACCTCAGCTCAGGCTTGTTTGGGGGGGCAAAGGCTTCTCCAACAGCAGAAGCTCCTGGCCCGGCTCCTTTCCTGGGGGTTCATTGCCATCTTGGAACCCCTCAGTGCATTTGCCTGCTGGTTGTTGGAGAGCTGGGACAATCCCAGGGCACTGCTGAGGTTTTGGCAGCACCATGACTGCTGCTCTGACAGAGCTGCTGTGACACCATGAGGTCCCCAATGGACTCCTGTCCCTTTGCCTTTTGCAGGGCACTCTCTGGGTACCTCGTGCCTCTCCGGTCCCCACACTGTCCCATTTGCCCATTTCCCTACTGAGATGTATCCTAGTAATTAACCCAGCAGCCCTTAATGAGCCAGCTGAGCTCCCTGCAGCACTGGAAGTGACCAGAGGAGCAGCCTGAGCGTGGTGGCAGCTCCTTGCCACAGCCCATGGGAGATGGAGGTCCCTGTCCCCAGGGCTCTGTCCGGGTCACTGCAGCTCCTGGGAGTTACACAGTGCAGGACCTCCCCAGCTCTTCTCCCACACGGATTATTGGAGATCTGCAGGCAAAAAGGAATTCCCTTTGGACTGGAGGCAAAGCAGAGTGATGATGGAAACACCAGGGGCCTTTCATCAGTGAGCTCTGAGCATATGGAAGCACCAGCTCCAGCTGATGCTGAAGATCATCTGAAGGTGCTGCCTGAGCCACCAGAAGCAGACAAAGCTTGGGTCAGCAATGGAGAGAGCTCGGGAGCCCCTGAAGATTCAAACACAGATGGGGAAGGAACAGGGGAAACTGCTGTGAGCTCAACAACAGCAAAACCTGCTGCAAACCCAAAACCCAACCCCTTCTTTTTTGGGAAAGGAACCTCCCCATCCAGAGCTGCAGTTTCCCACCCCTGCAGAGCCTTGCAGTGTCTCCACACTATTGCAAAGGCTCTGAGAAAAGTGACTGAAAAGCACAGGAATGTGAGTGTATGACCTAAACCACAGCCCAGGGGCATGGAGGGATGGCAGCTGTCCCACGGGGAAGCCCCAGCATGGAGAAGACCCAGGGGGGAATAATCAACCCCTGTCTGCATTTCACAGATATCCCACCCCTGGCCATGTTGATGCCCCTGCCCCTCCTTTTCCCTGGGTCCACGAGGGCCCTGCTGCCTTTCCCACCACCCAGTGCCTTCCAGCTGTTCTCCACTGTCTTGCAGGGACAATGGGAGGGAGGGAAGAGAGGGAAAGGTTTGTTTCTGCCTTCTACACCGTGTAGCAGCCAGCTACGGATGTGCCCCTCCACCCCTGCCACCAATCTGTCCCAAGATTGTCCAGTGCTGAATCCTGCCTTGAACAGAAAGATTCCAGAGGTGATGCTCCAGCCCCAGGCTCTGTTTTCACAGATTCCCAGAGCAGTTTGAGAAATAAACTGTAAATGACCAAAGGAGCAGGTGCTGGAGAAGGGAGCTGTGCTCCCACGCGGGCACTGGAGCGCAGCACCACCTCTCAGCATCACCCTGTCCCCTACACAGAGGGTCCTCCCTCTTCTCAGTGTCACCTCCATCAAACAGTTCCATTTCCTTTTGCCTTTCCACGTTGCAATTAACTCACCTTCCACACATTGCTCAGCAGAATTAAAAGTGTTGGTCTCTTTTCAGTCCGGCCTCCATTTCCTCCGGAAGGGCTCGCGAATGCTGTGTTTGTGTTTCATCACTTCAGAACCATTACACATAGGTTTATTTTTTTATTGCCATCTCAACCACCTTCCTCTCAAAGATTTGGGCATAGTATTTTATTTTTAGATAAGTTTCCACATTCCCTTCACAGCTAATGTTTATAGATGGAGGCTAAACTGGCCCAGTACCCATAGCAACCATCGAGGAGAGGATACATTGCATTATTCAGACAATTTATGTCAGAGTTGCCAGTCCTGGCTCAAAGTCTCTGATGTCAATAAACTTGCATTTGTTGATAAGTGAAATCATTATTTACTGAATAAGCACGTGCTCATACGGGAAGAATTATTCCTAATGGGAACACAGCGAGGCTGTATTTGTGCTGTCTCATTCTGGGGACCATGTGTGCCTTTCCCAGTCCCTTCTGCAAGGCTAGAAGGGTCCCAGTTGTACCATTCCCCTCCCCAGCCAGTATCAGCCTCCTAAAACGTGTGTCTGCCACCATAAACCCCTGTGGTGGAGCTGCTCCCCACCCCATGCCCACAGCACCCCACGAGCACGGGGTTTTGCCGCTGGGCTGGGAGTGCCCTCACAGACTCCTTCCCCCTTGATCTGCCTTTCCCAGCCCTTCCCACTTCCCAGCCGTTCTGGGGCAGCTTTGCATTGCACAAGGGTTTTTTCTGGGGCTGTGCCAGACACATGCCTGGTTTTAGTAGCTCTTGCCACGGCAGCCAGCACGGATTAAACATTTCTGCCTTCACAGCACCGGTTCTGGCTGCCGTGAAGTTGAGTTTGGTGTTTTAGAGGCACCTGCTCTCTTCCCTGAAGAGGGAAGGTGAGGAGCTGGAAGTTGATGTTTCAGCCCATCTCGTGGGGTCTGAGCCCACGTTTCTCCCTGGGGCAGGGGGTGGCCTTGGCCAGGACTAGTCCCAGGTGTTGCTGTGCTGCTCCCCGGGGCTGCAGGGAGGGAAACACAGGGACACTCTTAATTATGTTGTTCTATGGTATTTAACAACAAGGGATTGAGGGACTCTCCTTGGTTATAAGGAGAAAAAAATGTGATTCCTCTCCAACTGCCTAATATTTCCAAGAATTTCATAGTACACAGGGAGGGGGTGAAGCCTTCAGGCTGAGCACAAAGTGCTGGTGGTGTCACAGCTCTTTTCCCCCTTCCTGGCTGCAGCTGGGACACATCCTGCATGGATGCAGGGGTGGATCTCGTGGCTAGGGTCAGAACATGAGTCCTGCTGCTTGCAGAGGACAGACCTGCACTGTGAGACCCCCAGGACCAGCCAGTTGCAGCCCCAGCTCTGCAGTGGCACAGGCGGGAGCAGCCAGCTCTTGCAGAGACATCAAGGACAAAATGGGGTCCCTGGAAATGGGGTCATGGGGCCATTTCCGTACCTTCATGCCTTCAAAATTCAGCATGGAGCTTTCTGGGCCCACTGCAGCTTGGCAGGGAGGTTGTTTGCAGCCTTGGGAATTGCTTCACATGATGCTGTGTGCTGACGCCACAGATAACACTGCCTTTGAAGTTTGGGATAGTTCTCCAGAACAAACACCAGGAGAGGAGAAATTAGTTAAATCTCAACTCCTGCCTGGCAGGGACAGCTGGGTCACCCAGGTCATCGCTCTGTGCTGCCTCAGGTCCCACCAGACAGGCTCTGTGCCCACCCTCACAGAGTTTTTTTCTGCGTGGTCGCTTGCAGGGCTCCCACACACACATCTCCCTTCCATGGAACTGAAGTTTCGTGGAACTGAGCGTGGCAATTCCTTGGATCATCTGCACAGTGGACGCCCCAGCAGCGGGGACGTGGGGCCAGCTCCACAGGACGCTTCATCCAGGAGCACCTCGGGAGCTGGAGGCTGCATCCTGTGGTCCTTTCCCTGGCAGTGGTGACATCCAGGAGCAGGGACACATTCCCAAAGCCCTTCTCTCCCTGCTGACCGCCCGTAACCCCGTGCCCGTGTTTGCTCTCGCCCAGGGAAGCTGCGCTGCCCTGCCCCGGGGGAGGGACAGCCATGGGCCCTTGGGTGGCAAACAAACACGGGATAAACCCCGTGGCAAATGAACACAGGATAAACCCCGTGGCAAATGAACACAGGATAAACCCCGTGGCAAAGGAACATGGGATAAACCCCGTGGCAAATGAACACAGGATAAACCCCGTGGCAAACAAACCCAGGACAAACACGTGGCGCAATCGGGGCAGCACGTGCGGCCCTGGCAGCGCTGGGAATTCACCATTCCCACCCCGCTCCTGCTGGCTGAGTCTGCTCTGTGGCTGCTCGGGAAGGTGGCAGGAAATGAGGGGCTCAGGGATCTGCCAAGGGCTCCCAAAACCATCCCAGCACTGAGGCAGAGCCTTGGTTTTTTTGCCAGTGGTTGGGATTTGATGTGAAAGCAAAGATGAACTTTGAGCTTTGGGGGTGGTTTGGGCGCTGCTTTATTGGGGATCCCTTAATCCAGAGAAGGTGGACTGAGGACACGACAGAATTTATCTTTGTAGGGGAGTAAACCAGCCTGTTCTCTCCCTGGTGTGTAGGGAAAACAATCCAGACTTTAAATGCTCACAAAGCAATGGGGAGAACGCCCTGGTGGGAAACGATTCCCATGTGGGAAACCCCCAGTGCTGGAGCCCAAACAAATGCCTGGAACAGGATGGGGATCCCAGGGCTGAGCTGCAGGGCCTTTGCTGGCAGGTCCATGCTCAGGGATCTGGGATACAGGCAGTTCCCAACTCGTTGGTGTCCAGGGAAAGCTTTGAAATTTGCCCCAGTGCCGAGAGAGCAGCAGCAGCAGCAGCACCCCATGGCCACTGTCCCCCTGCCCCAGGCATCACCTCCGTCAGGGACAGGGTGGAGGAGACTCCATCCATCCAGCCCAGCCCATTTCCACCCTCACTCCGGGGGTCCTTACGCACGGAGCCCCCGCCATGAGGCAGAGGACAAGTTCCGAGGCTGTTTGCTTTAATTTTCACTCTCAAAAGCCACTCCGAGACAGCCCGGTGAGCCATATCCTCCTCGGATCCTGTTTCAAAGGGGAAAAAATGGTAGGAATGTGCTGCTTTTTCCATGTTGCCTTTTCTTCGGGAGGAACTGTTTACGGAGCACAGCTCCTTTCCCAGTCAGGAGGGCTCAGAGCTGCCAGAGTCCTGGGAAGGTGTTGGGGCCAGGCTCTGCCTGCTGGGCTGGGAGCCTCGAGGGTCCTGGGCTTGGCCACTGGCTCAGCCTGTGCCCAGCTCAGCTGGGCTGGGAGCCTCGAGGGTTCTGGGCTTGGCCACTGGCTCAGCCTGTGCCCAGCTCAGCTGGGCTGGGAGCCTCGAGGGTCCTGGGCTTGGCCACTGGCTCAGCCTGTGCCCAGCTCAGCTGGGCTGGGAGCATCGAGGGTCCTGGGCTTGGCCACTGGCTCAGCCTGTGCCCAGCTCAAGTCCCCCCCAAAATCCCAACCCCTCCACCCTGTGCTGGCCCCAGACCCTCAGGAGCAGATGTGGGAGCTGGCAGGAAACATCTCCAGGCTCAGCACTGCTCCCCTCCCTCTGCCAGCCCCTGCCTGGCACTGCCCACCCTGCTCCCTGCCTCCTCCTGTCCTGCCAGCCCTGCCAGCCCTGCTAGCCATGGCTATTTCCATGGGAACCTTCCTGAAATCCGCAGCACTGCATCCACGGGGGTCACCAGGCCTCCCTGTCCCTGTGCCTTTAGTCCAAGCCCTGTCACTGCCTGTCTCTGGTGACAGGTGACATTTCTCTCTAATCCCAGAGAAGCTGAAGGAAACTCTGCTCTTTGGAAGGGAGCAGAAGGTGCTGGAGTTTGGGGACACGTCCGGGACATGGAGACACCTTCGTTCACACTGGCAGGGTGCTGCATGACCTGTGGGCAAGAGGATGGCATGGAAGGAGGTGGAAACTGGGAGCAGGGCATTTCCAGGGTGCATCGTGCTGAGCACAGGGACGGTGTCTCGAGGGGCCTCTTGCCACTCCTTGCCTGGGTAACTCCAGGAACTGGGGATTTGAGACATCTCAGGCTTTCAGATCCTCTGTTAATCAAATCCCAAGTGCTGAAAGGAATCAAGAGACATGAGAAGTGTTGCTAAAGAAGCAGGGGGTGGGGGAGGGAAACAAATAAAGCCACCCCCTGGTCCCCAGAGAAGGAGCAGCTTCTGCATCATATCTCATCTGGGAAAAATTATATTTTGGGAATTACGTGCTTCTTCTGAAAAGCCTTAAAGAGATTTAATAAAATGAGACAAGCTAATAATATAGGGAATGAATAGCAGCCCTGGATGCTGCATCTTGATTTAATCAGATGCTTTTCCTCAGGGGGACAAGCAAGAGCTATGGCTAAAGCCTCCCTTCCCTTCCCTGCCCAGCTGCTCGCCTCTTCCTCTGGCCATTCACTCCTTCTCCCACCCCGGGGGAGCAGCCAGGGCAGGATTTGGGGTCCCACAATCCCTGCTGGGAAATGCACAGCCCACGCTGGTTCCTTGGGAGCGGGGTAGGGAGCTGGACACCAGCTTGCTGTGTGAGAGGGCCCTGTCCAAAGAACAGTCCTGGGGGAGAAAAGCAGGAACTGGGGAGCCAGGAGAGCTGGGCTTGGCTCCGTGTGTGGCTGCTCCAGAGCCCGGGAATGCTGTGTGCTGCTGCAGGGGGTGAGCCCTTGGTGGGAGTGAGGGATCTGACATGTGGGATGTGGGAGCTCATGTGGGATGTGGGATGTGCCCCTCTCGTGGCTGGGACAGCTGCAGGGTCTGCATGGGCCAGCTGGGAAGGGCACGAACGGTTCCTCAGTCCCGTTTCAGCCTCGGACCCGCAGGACCCGGCCGTGAACCGAGGCCAGCCCGGCCCCGGGGGGATGATCCTTCCGCAGCACGCTCAGAAACCGAGCTCGCGTTCTGATGTAATTGTCCTTTTCCGAGTATCCCCCGCTCGCCCGTCCCTGTGCTGGGCACCCCGGTCCGCTCCTGTTTCCTGGAACATTTTGCTTCCCACATTTCTGCCGGGTGCTGCTGCTGCGAGCTCTGTTCTGCTGCTGCACAGCTCGTCCCAGCCCGGCCCTGGGGAGCCGCATGTTCTGCCGCCGGGATGTTTGTGTGACTTTCGTGGAATTTCCTTTCCTCAGCCACTTGCTGGCAGACGCAGGGTGGGTTTTGCTGGTTGGCAGGTGGCTGGTAAACCGAGGAGGGTGAAAATAGGGAGGGAAATAGCAAGAAAACAAGGATTGATCTGTGCTGAAGGTGATTCCATTAAAGGTGTCGCTGGGGTTCGTGCAGAGCATCCTGCCTGCGGCTCTGGCTGTGCTGAGCTGCTGCATGAAAGAGATTCTATCCTCCAAAGCCAGGCAAGGAGCAAAACATCCCACAAATAGCAGGGCCAGACTCTGGCAGCCGTGGGGGAAATGCCCTTTTACCTGCCTCTGCTCAAGCCTTGGGCTATTTGCAGTTAGGTCAGAAATAGGTGGTGATTTGTAAAAGAGTCATAGCTGTGGGAAGGCTTTGCCTGGCAGCGAGGTGGATCCTTTATCATCAATCACTGGCAGCGGCTCCCAGCAAATGTGCTTTGCTCCTACAGGAGATGAGTTTCTGGATGAGCCTGGGAGGACTCAGCTAATGCTGTGTAATGCTCTCTGCTCTGGCTCTGCGTGACTCCGTGAGGAGCTGGGCTCTGGGATGGCACACCAGTGCCCACGTCCTGTTCTCTGGGAGCTCCCACCAGCAGCAGCTCTCCTCCACCCAGCCCAGGTCCCTGACATCCTGTCCTTGCTGTCAGGGCGGCCCTGGCTCTGCTCCCACTCCACCCAGCCCACAGGATCCCAGTGCACATCTGTCTCCTGGCATGCTCTGCCCAAGGAGCTGTTTAGAAGGAGCAAATGGATTTTTTTTCCTGTCAGCCAGGAGCAGGTTTCAAGCAGGCTATTTTTACCTGTTCCTGACTCTATTAATAGTTGTACGGCCAACAGTAAATGCTGATCGAGATATTCGATTTGTCTGTCCTCCAGAGGTTCCACTTCCTATTCCCCCCGTTGTTTTCCATCAGCCGCTTCAATTAAATGATCTTTTCGTTGTTTGGGGTGATACATTTGGGCTTTGTGTTCGGCTGTTAAACTTCCTCGCTGTCTCACACACGGATGAATAAACACAGGAAACTGTCCCACTTTCTCTCCTCTGGGTGTCCTTGTGCCTCCGGGCAGGATGTTTCCCTGCAGGCAGGGACGAGGCTGGACAGGGCTGGTTTAGTTGCTGCTCCCTCCCAGACAACCACAGACAACCACAATCCCTCTGTAAGCCTTCCGAGGGTGTTTTAATTAACATCCAAGGGTGACACCACGCTCAGGGGAGATGAGAAGCTCAGCACCACCCGTTTCCCAAGCGGTGCTGATGAAAGGCTCCACTCTGCCCCAGTCTGTGTTCTGGCTGTCCCTGGGGTCCCTCTCCGTGTTATACGGGAGGCTTCTGCTGCCCTGAACCTTACTAAAGCATCACCTTTTGCTAAGATGATTTTTTTTTTTTTTTGGTTAATGGGGAGGTTATATATATTTTTAAATTATTATTTTATTTTTATCACAGAACAGGCTGGGTTGGAAGAGACTTTAAAGCTCATCTCGTACCACGCCCTGCCATGGGCAGGGACACCTGCTCCTAAACAAGATTGCTCCAAATCCCGTCCTACCTGGCCTTGGACACTTCCAGTGATGGATGCAGCCACTCTGGGCAACCTATTCCAGTGNTTCCGTTCCCGTTCCCATTCCCGTTCCCATTCCCATTCCCATTCCGTTCCCGTTCCCATTCCCGTTCCCATTCCCATTCCCATTCCGTTCCCGTTCCCATTCCCGTTCCCATTCCCATTCCCATTCCGTTCCCGTTCCCATTCCCGTTCCCATTCCCATTCCCATTCCGTTCCCGTTCCCATTCCCGTTCCCATTCCCATTCCCATTCCGTTCCCGTTCCCATTCCCGTTCCCATTCCCATTCCCATTCCGTTCCCGTTCCCATTCCCGTTCCCATTCCCATTCCCATTCCGTTCCCGTTCCCATTCCCGTTCCCATTCCCATTCCCATTCCGTTCCCGTTCCCATTCCCGTTCCCATTCCCATTCCCATTCCGTTCCCGTTCCCATTCCCGTTCCCATTCCCATTCCCATTCCGTTCCCGTTCCCATTCCCGTTCCCATTCCCATTCCCATTCCGTTCCCGTTCCCATTCCCGTTCCCATTCCCATTCCCATTCCGTTCCCGTTCCCATTCCCGTTCCCATTCCCATTCCCTTTCCCTTTCCCGTTCCCATTCCCGTTCCCTTTCCCATTCCCGTTCTGTTTCCCGGCCCTGCCCGCGCTGCCGCCGGCCGGACTCTCGCCTGTCCCCTAGCGGGGAGAACCGGCACTGCAGCGGCAGCGCTCGGCGCCCCCGCACCGGGGCCGGGATCGGGACAGGAACGGGACCGAGATCGGGACCTAAATCAGGGTCGAGGTCAGGGTGAAGGGAAGCCGCCGTCCTAAGAGCCTCCGTCAAGGTGTCACCGCGCAGTCCCCAGCCCCCGCTGCAGCCCCCGGTGGGACCGAGACTTCACTCTGCTCTCGGCCCCGCGCGCCGGAGCTCGCACCGTGAGGGGTCTTTTCTCCGGTTTTTCGGGCATTTGCACCGGGCAAGTGTAAACCGGAGCAAAACCACGGCAAAGAGTGGCGTGGGACCCTCTGCATCTCCCGCCCTCGGTTCCTGCAGCTCGGGGTCACCCCACTCCCCGAGCCCCGGGAGCCCCGAGCCGGCTGCGGGGCGCCGGGAGCCCGCACCGGGCTGAGAACGGGACGGGTACAAAGCACAGGGACCCCGTGCTGAGATGCAGAGAGATCTGTTTGCAAACGGGACTGTGAAAGGGACCGGGAGTGCGAGCGGGAGTTCGAAGCACCGGAGTTCCAACCGGGCTGCGAACGGGACCGGGCTGTAAATCTCCGGGAGAGCAAACCGGGATGGGAACGGGATCTGTCTGCGCACCCCTGGGAGTGCGGACCGGGGTGGGAACGGGACGGGGCTGCGCAGCAGCGGGAGAGCGAACGGGGCTGCGAACGGGACGGGGCTGCCAAGCACCCGGAGCCCCAGCCGGGCTGCGAACGGGACCAGGCAACCGAGCCCCGGGAGTGCGAACGGGGCTGCGGACGGGAGCGGTGTGCGCAGCCCGGAGCCCGGCGGGGGGCGCGGGCCGGACCGGGCGCGGAGCCGGGCGCTGACTCAGCCGCCGCCGCCCCGGGCCGTGACGCGCCGAGGGGCGGTCGCTGCCGGCTCCATATAACGCGGCGGCCGCCGTGCAGAGCTCACACCGACCTTTCCTGAGAGGGAAGAGGGGCTGAGCAGCCGGGCAGGCAGCGCCTTCCTCCTTCTCCTCCTCTCCTCCTCGGCGCGAGCTGCACTTTTGCCGGCGTCAATGAAACTGGCAGCGATGATCAAGAAGATGTGTCCCAGCGAGGCTGAGCTGAGCATCCCCGCCAAGAACTGCTACCGCATGGTCATCCTGGGCTCCTCCAAAGTGGGCAAGACGGCCATCGTCTCGCGCTTCCTCACCGGCCGCTTCGAGGAGCAGTACACGCCCACCATCGAGGACTTCCACCGCAAGTTCTACAGCATCCGTGGGGAGGTGTACCAGCTCGACATCCTGGACACGTCGGGCAACCACCCCTTCCCAGCCATGCGCCGCCTCTCCATCCTCACAGGTACTTGTCAGGAGGTCCCTCTGCCACATTCCTGCCCAGTTTGGGGATGTTTTTGCTGTCCTGGGAGGAGGGAGGCACGATTTTGTGTGTTTGAGTGGTTGGGCAGCTCTTCTTGGTGCTGCCTGGTCCTTCTTCTCCAAGCCTGTATTTGGCTTAGGAGCGGGTCTCTCTGTGTCCCCATCCCTGCAACCACCTCACATTCCCTCTTTGTCCCCAGGAGATGTGTTCATCCTCGTGTTCAGCCTGGACAACCGAGACTCCTTTGAGGAGGTGCAGCGCCTGAAGCAGCAGATCCTGGAGACCAAGTCGTGCCTGAAGAACAAAACCAAGGAGAACATAGAGGTGCCCCTGGTCATCTGCGGCAACAAGGGCGACCGGGACTTTTACCGGGAGGTGCAGCCCCGGGAGATTGAGCAGCTGGTGGGAGGGGACCCCAAAAAATGTGCCTACTTCGAGATCTCAGCCAAGAGGAACAGCAGCCTGGACCAGATGTTCCAGGCACTCTTCGCCATGGCCAAGCTGCCCAGCGAGATGAGCCCCGACCTGCACCGCAAGGTCTCGGTCCAGTACTGCGACATCCTGCACAAGAAGGCGCTGAAAGGCAAAAAGCTGCTGAAGGACGGGGGCCGGGGCGGCACGGAGGAGGCGTACGGCATCGTGGCCCCGTTCGCCCGGCGGCCCAGCGTGCACAGCGACCTCATGTACATCCGGGAGAAAGCCATCGGCGGCGGGCACGGCAAGGAGAAGGATCGCTGCGTGATCAGCTAGGAGCCCCCGCCCGCCACGGGAAAGAAGGAAGGAAAGAAGGAAAGGAGGGGGGAAAGATGCTCGTTTCCGAATTGACTTTGGGCAGGTGCCCACCCGGGCAGAGAGGGCGTCGCCTCTCCCCCAGCCTCCCTCCTCCCGCTTTCATCATCTCCCTCTCCGGGGGTGCATTTTGGGAGCGAGGGATGCGAAGGGGGAGGTTTTGGAGGGCAGGAGGGGATGTCACTGGGAACAGCCTCCTCCTCTGGGCAAAGAGACAGGGAAAGGGTGAGCTGCTGGGCAGCCAGGTGGGAGGATGAGTGTGGAGGGCACAGACCTTGGTGTTTCTTCCCCTCCCAAACCACCCAGCCTCAGGCACTGCCCTCAGGAGGGAGGGCAGGGGCCTGGCCAGCACCTGCCTGAGGCTTTGGGGTTGGTTCTTGGTTTTTTTTTTTTCCAACTTGAGAAGCTGTGCACGGACTCTGGCTCTGTGTTGTGTGTTCATCTGTGTCTGCAAAACACATGCAGAAGACACTCCTAAGCTGTTGCAAAGATATTGCAGAGTTACAGCCCCGATGGACCAAAAAACTGACTCTTGTTTACATTTGTCTTGTTTGATTTGCAAGATTTGGGGCGGGTGGGGGGAGCGGGAAGGGTTTTACAAAATAAAATAATAGGCACTTTATGTAGGTATTGTTTGTCATCGACATGAACAAAAAAAAAAATCTTCAAGTGTTTCTACCGTGGGTGAAACTTGATGTTTTATTTTTTCTACAAATTAATAAAATCTTTTTAAAAATTACACCAGTGGGTTTGCCTCTGCTTCCTTGCCCTATCCCATAGCAAAGTCTGCTAAAGAAAAGGCCTGAGCTCCGAGGAGGCAGAAGCAGCCTCTCACTCCAGCCCTGTGTTGCCCCATTTTCTCCGACTCCCAGTGCAAAGGTTCCCGCCTCTGCAAGCCGCCGGGGTTTTGCCACACAGGGTAACGAGGGGCCACGCAGGGAGTTGCTCACTCCAATGGGTCACTGAGCCAGCACTCTTTCCTCACTCCGCTACGCCGAGTGACGGTGCTGCCAGCCCCGCGACACGCCGGGCATGGCATGTCACTGCCCGCAGGCACCCAGCAAACTGACATCACTCGGGTAGAAAGAGCTGATTGTGTTTCGTGCTCTTTGCCGATTAACTAAGCACGCTTTAATGATGTCAACACAGACTGATTCATTGGCACCCCGGCTGGGATATTGTTTTTGCTCTGCAATATGAGTAAAGGAAGTACTTTGCTCGAAAGGTCACCTTTGCATCTGATGGTTTTTAATCTCTTCCCAATAACAGGTTGCAGTAATCATTGCTAGAAGTGAAAGGGAAACAGGATCACTCTTCAAAGAAAGCTTTTCCCAGCTCCAGCTTCTCCTTCAGCTCATTTTCAACCTCCGCTTCCCCCTCATGCAGCAGCATAAATCTGTGTTTAGTACATATTAAATGGCAAAAAAAAAAAATCATATTTAAGTCACAAAACAACGGTGGGGGAGAGAGGCTGCAAAGCAAACCATCTCAGTTTCATTTGAAACTTGGATTCAAGTTGACAGAGTTAACTTGTTCCTGAAATAAGCGCCAGACATTTCTTTGGCAACAAGTTGTTTCTTCCAGCTCTGCCTATGCCTGATTTCACAGGAACAGCAACTGGCAAAAGAATGGAAAACATCGTCCAGGCATGAGACACAGGAATTTATTGAGCTGATACAGGGAATGGCTAGTGGAAAGGCAATTTCAGTAATAAAAAATGTGTACATTGTGCTTTGTTTATCTCGGTGTTCTGTTTCACTCAGAGTTTACACACTGGCACCTTCCCAAAGAAAGTACTAGTACAGTATCTCAGTGGGGACTCAGAGCAAATCTCTGAGCTACAGGTGAGTTGCAACCATCCTACTGGGCAGAATTACCTGTTCCAGCTGCTCAAATGTTTGTGGTTGTGGGAAGCCCCTGGATGTGGAACTTACCTGTCCTGTTGAGCCTGATTTTAGTATGGAATAACTAAAAGCTTTTATCATTTATGCCCTTTGTTTTTATTCTTGCTCTTCCTCTGTTTTAAGATGGAAAGACATTGGAGCTGGGCCCAGGACCCCATGTGCTGCCAACATCCTGCCCCTGCTCTGCCCACATCCACTCAGTGAACACACAAGAGGGGCAGTTTGGAATTTATAAATCTTTATTTGACTCATCTCAGACACAACCACCAATTGTTTAAAAAGAGAAATACAGAAGTAACTGAAAGCAATCATTCCTCTTCCAACACACAGGGAATGGAAAGTGTACCAGAGACTCTTTCCAGGAGCAGGGCCAAACAGTTCATGCTTCCCTCTTATGTTCCCTTTTGATGTTTGGCCATTCTTAAGCAAAAAAAAAAAAAAAAATTGCAGAAATGCCCCTTTTTTCACCAGCAGGTACTTTGACCCTTAGGGAGGAGAAAGCAAAATGTCTCCTGCTTATTTGAATGTAAAAAAGAAGAACCCCACCCTGAGAGAAAACAGGAGATGGGATATATAAGTGCACAGTCCTGCAGCTGATCAAGGGAACGTGCTGCTGCCATTGTCCCAGGAGTGCACACAGTGTCCTGGCTCAGTGTCACACACCCATGGTCCACACAGGTACAATGCACAGCTCTGTAACCACAAAACCTAAAGAAGGAAATGTCAGCTTCTGCCACCCTGTTCAGCCTGGACAGGAGGTATCTTAGACCCGGAGAGTGGAGCTGTGTCTTTCCTACTCCTTGGGGATTTCAAACATGCAGAGGCTCTTGTACTTCTGCAGCAGCTCGTTTTTGGTCCGGACCTGCTCCCGCAGGTTCTGCAGCTGCTGCTGCTGCTGCTCTGGGCTCACCCCGATGCCAGGCATGGAGCTGATCAGCTTCCTCATCTCCTGGAACTTGTTCTTGAGCTCATTCAGTACCTGGTGAACATCCTGGCTGTCCTTGTCCATGCTGCAGAGGAGAGAAAATTGAGACACTGTGAATTCTCCTATTAAAAACGCTGTAATTTCCAATGCAACCAGGGTTTAAACTGGAATTCACTGGGAAAATTGCTCTTGGTAACAAGATACACACACCTGATTCACCTGTCCCAATAAAATGACACAGATGGATATAGACTGGGTAGCTTAGGGGCAAACTGGTTCCCTACAAATTTCCAGCACACAATCCAGTCACCTCAGGATGCATTAATCAGGTTAGGAGCTGCTCTGCAGTTTTCAAATATCACCCTGGAGCAGGCTAAATTCTCCCTCTGAACTCCTGTACCTCTCTTTGGGGAAGGTAAGATTGCATATGTGTTGTGTGTAGTCACCTGGAAAAAAAGATCTCAGTCTCACCCGTGACCTGTTGCTGCTGTAATACAAAAAAATCAATACAGTCAAACAGCTTGACAGTGGAAAACAGAAACTGTTCCCCAAAGTGTCAGAGAGTGTCCAAAGACAGAGAAAATGGTACTTGGGAGCTTTAAAAGGAGTCTATGGGGATTTATACTTAATAAAAGAGAAGCAGTGGGGGTTTTTTAGGTTGGTTTTGTTTTTTTTAAGAGCAGCAGAATTGGCTCTGCAGCCAGCTCTGTGCTTTTCAAGGCTCAGTGTTGTCTGAGGCAGCGTCTGCCCTTGAACCCTCATTAGTATCTGACTCAGCTTTGTTAGCACCAGCAAGAAGTTTTACTGATTCCAGGCAAAAGCAAGTCCCCGCTTCCAGGCTGCCTGTTAATAGAGAGAGCAGGATTCTAATGGTCTTTGAAAAACTGGGAGCCTGTTCAATAGCCAGACCTAAAAATAAATCTGCTTGGCATGACCAGGGCAGAGAGGTGCTCGATTATAACTTTGGGGAATCGTGACATGGCTGAGAGCAAAACTTTTAAGCAGATGGCTGCCGCTTGTTTCAAAAGCCTGTTGGAACAAAATATTCATTATTCCCTTCTAAATAAAACTGCAGCTGGTACCATAATGTCTCCCCATTATGCAGGCACTCAGGGCCAGGTCGGCAGTGGAAAAATACAGAAACACACACACACAACCAACCCCATTGCACATCTGGGGAAGGATGGGGTGACACTGCCTTTCATCCACCACAGCTGCAGGCTGGCTCTGACAGGGCTGTCATCCCCACATCCCATCCTCTTCCTCACTCAAACAGAACTGACAGCTGCCTGTTGCCCGGCTGATCCAAAGGGATAAATATTTCAGGTTGGTGGGGTTTTTTTTCCTGATGGGCAGTTTTCCTGCTGGATCAAGCCACTGAAGACATTCCCTGCTTGGGGGCATGGAGAGGTGGGAGTGAGAAGGTGTGGGAAGAGCCTGCAGTTGCCTGCACTAACATAGGATTCAACACAGCATCCAACCACAGCCTGTGCTGACACTGGGCACAAAACCTGCCTTAGGCACAGTGTTCTTCACCACACCAGCACAACCCACCATTGGTAGAGCCACACAGTGGGACCTCAGCAGTGATGCCACTGACTGTACAAGGCTGAAAATATCAGCAGACTCTGTTTAGGAAAACTTTCTCCAGACCCAAACAACAGGAAACAGCACCCATCCTTGAATGTCAGCAAATTTACGTGATACATCCTCGCTGCGGAGCACAGAGTCACCTTGGAGATGTGTCTTCAGGGCTGAGTCAGTGTCAGAACAGCAGGGCTGGGCTCTGCCACTCAAGGCAGTGTGAGAGGACAGCCCGTTTGCCATCTGTCAGGGACAGGAGGCACAGCATCCCACCGCTGTGGTTCCACCTTTCTGCCACACTGTTCAGCACCTACGTCGGCTCGAGCCGCCCAGGAAACGTCACACACGAAGCCCAGGGAGGTAGCTGGGCAGCAGGAGTGGGTGGCTCGGTGGGACAGGGCACAAGATATCCCTGGGACTGTCATCTGTGAGTCACTACAACCTGATCAGTGACACATCACAATCTGGGAGGTCTCAGCCCGTGGCTACTGCCCGCTTTAGTGATGTACATGCACACACCTGGCAGGGGATTTAGCCTCGCTCTGTGGTCTGCACAGATCAGAGAGAATCAAGGTCAGGGGGCAACTTGATGGCCTACACCTAGCACAATGGGGAAACTGAGTGAAATGACAGTGTTTGTGTTCTCATGTCCATTCTGGACTGGTGTGTCAATGGTATTCATTCCCATGGATTGGGCTGCTTGGGCTGCAGAGCCATTAAGGATGAACCTCCTTCACCTTTCAGACATGCTTGCTCCAAGTGAAACACCAGCAGGACACAAATCAGCTCCCCAGGGAGTGCACAGGGAGAGGGCAGGAAGAAAGCAATTCATGCTTCCCATGCCCACTGCCTCACCCTGCCCAGGTGAGAGCACAGAACCTGCCTGGGTGGATTTCCACAGCAGACACATCCCCTTCCTGGGAATTCAGATGAGCATCTCTGGAGGGGTTATCCTGGTCCAGAAACACTTCAGTTCTCAGGACTCTTGTACCAGCACCTTTCACCTGTACAATGCTTATCTTGAGCTGGGAAGAGAACAGTGTATGTCCCACTGAGGAAGCCATCCCTGTTTTTACAACTTCCCAGAAATGGGCTGCGTTCCCGATGCACTGCCTGTACTTCCTGAGGCTGTTATCAGCCAAAGAGTACAGTTCTCTGGAGCAATAACCCAGCGGACACACTGTGCCCCTGCTCCGGGGTTAGTGGTGGGGCAGTGTACCTGAGCCATGGGAGCACCTGCACTGCTCAGGTGACCCTGACACCGCCCAGGTACTCAGAGTGGAAATGCACTCGGGGCTGCGTCAGCTCCTTCCAACACTCTTCCCAGGAACTCCAGGTGAGAGAAATAGGGCAAAGGACATGCTGGGAGGATGGAGGGCATCACTAGACGGGTGACCCCATGGCCCTGCTACCTCTTCAGGGCATCCTGGGGAAGTGAGG